>CANSGD010001183.1:0-357831 GCA_947645195.1 Patellifolia procumbens | reverse complement strand
TATCATGGTGGTGGTAGATCGTTTCTCTAAGATGGCTCATTTTGTACCTATGCATAAAACTGATGATGATTTACATGTTGCTGATTTGTACTTTAGGGAGATCATTCGCCACATGGCATCCCTAGAAGTATTGTTAGTGATCGTGATTCCAAGTTCCTAAGTCACTTTTGGAGGAGCTTGTGGAAGATGGTTGGAACCAAGTTACTTTTCAGTACTAGTCATCATCCTCAAACTGATGGCCAAACTGAAGTAACTAATAGAACTCTTGGAGCTTTATTGCGTGGTTTGGTGAGTAAACCACAAAAGGATTGGGATATGAAGCTAGCCCATGCTGAATTTGCTTATAATCGAGCTCATTCAACCACTACCTCTCAATCTCCATTTGAGGTGGTCTATGGTATCAATCCTTTCCTTCCTATTGATTTTATTGTACTAACCAAATCTGAAATTCATGTTGATGCAAAGAAGAGGTTCGAAACCTTCAAAAAAACGTGTGAGCAAGTCAAAGCAAGAATAGAGAAAATGAACACTCAATACAAGGAGAGAGCAAACAAGCATAGAAGGCAACCAAAGTTCAAAAATGGTGATCTTGTGTGGATTCATTTGAGAAAGGAGAGGTTCCCAAGCAAGAGGAAGAATAAGCTCATGCCTAGGGCTGATGGTCCCTTTGAGGTGCTTGAGGTGATTGGAGATAGTGCCTACAAGATTGATCTTCCAAGTGAGTATGGAGGTGTGAGTGCTACCTTCAACGTTGGAGATCTTAGTCCTTACTATGATGATGAGAATTTGAGGACAAATTCTTTTGAAGAGGGGGAGAATGACATGAGTCAAGAGCCAAAGTCAACCATTGCAGATTAGCTTATTTGCTTGGTTCTTGAGACCTTTGGATTCAAGCTCAAGACCAATGGATCTTTTGTGACTATGTTAGCTTGGGAGGAAGAACTAGCTTGAAATGGCTAATATGGGGCGTCCATATGTAGTCTTATAGAGTATTCTATTTGCTTTTGTTGAGTCATTTTATTCATGTAATAAAAACTACCATAGGGGCCGAAAATATGGTTATTTCGGTTATCTATGTGAGTTCTAGTAGGTTTCCAAATCCTATTGGGATTAGGATTGATGTTTAGAGTGAAAAAGATAAGTAGGCATGTGGAAAGGTGATAAGGCCGAATGCCTATCATTTTCCTTAGGTGCTTATCCTTGCTTAACTCTATCTCTATCTTTCCCTTCATTTTAGGGATTTAGTTTTATCTTGCTTTTTAGATAGAGTTAGGGTTCCTTATCATACTAGAGTGTACTAGTATAAATAGGGGACTATGTAAGTCATTTTTATGGATTAAAATAAAAAGAACTTTGAGTCATATTTTCGAGCTTAATTGTTTGTCAATTAAATTCGTGCCATTTAATAATTTTCAGGAGTGTTAATTATTGAGTGATTAATCTACTTAATTCCAGGAGTGGTTTAAGTGAGATTGAAAGTTAATTAAATCTTTCAGGAGTGATTGATTTAATTTCCATATCCCATAAACACATAAAGATACAAACTTTAGCTACAAAACACATAAAAATTCGGACTTTTAATTATCTAGGTTCCTTTGCATTGGAGTACAATTGAATATTGCATTCATAGAGCCATATTCATATCAATTTCTTTGTTAACTCGGTGATAGGAGCCATGATAGTAGAGAAGTTCTTGATGAACCGTCTATAGAAGAAGGCTAGTCCATGGAAGCTTCTTACTTCATGCACATTGGTTGGAGCCAACCATGATTGCACGACTTTTACTTTTTCCGGGTCTACATGCACCCCCTCTCCTGTTACAATGTATCCTAAGAAAACAACACTAGGAGTCATGAATACACATTTCTCAAGCTTGCCATACAACTTCATCTCCCTCAAATTTTCAAACAACCTCCTCAAATGAATTACATGATCTTCATTGTTTTTACTATACACAAGTATGTCATCTAAGTAAACAACAATAAAATCATTAAGGAAAGGACGGAGGACTTCATTCATCAACCGCATGAAGGAGCTTGGGGCATTGCAAAGCCCAAATGGCATAACTAACCACTCATATAACCCTTGCTTTGTTTTGAAAGCCGTTTTCCACTCATCTCCCTCCCTTACTCTCATTTGATGGTATCCACTCCTTAAGTCTATTTTGGAAAAGACTAAGGAACCATTCAATTCATCTAGCATATCTTGCAAACGAGGCATAGGAATACGATATTTGATGGTTATGTTGTTAATGGAGTGACTATCAACACACATTCTCCAAGTACCATCTTTCTTTGGTACTAAGAGGGCAGGAACCGCGCAAGGACTAAGGCTCTCTCTCACATAGCCTCTTTCAATCAATTCATTCACACTTGCCTTTCAAGTTCCTTACTCTCTTCCGAATCACACCTATAGGCAGCCTTGTTGGGCAAAGGTGATCCTGGAATCAAGTCAATGTCATGCTCAATGCCCTTTATTGGAGGGAGGCCCTTGGGCAAGTCATTGGGGAACACATCCTTGAACTCTTCCAACAACTCATCCAAAAGTGGTGAGTTATTGCAAGTAGTCTCATTCTCGTCTTTGGTCCTTACAACCAAAGCATACCCCCCACCATTTTCTTCCACTATTTTCTCGAACTCATTACAAGATACAAGATAGTTGCTCTTTTCTTTGTCTTTCTTAGCAACTTTAGGGGGTAGGGGAAGAAATTTAACTTTTCTACCTTCTTTGGTAGTTACAAGATATACATTAGATTTGCCTTTATGCTCCGAATCATGGTCAAATTGCCATGGCCTTCCAAGTAACAAGTGACAAGCATCCATAGGAAGAATGTCGCACCATCTCTCATCTTCAAACTTGCCAATAGAGTAAGAAACCAAAGCTTGCTTCTTCACCCTAATACCATTGCCATCATTCAACCAATTGACCTTATAAGGCTCATCATGATCTCTAGTGGTAAGTTTCAACTTACTCACAGCTTCGGATGAAACAACATCCGTTTGAGCTCCACCATCGACTATCACATTGCAAGTCTTCTCTCCAATCTTGCATCTAGTATGAAACAAGTTGTTTCTTTGCCTCTCATCAACTTGAGGCTCACTAAACAATACTTTCCTCACAACCATCATATTGTACTCACCCTCGGGTTCTATCTCTTCTTCAAAGTCATCTTCTACATAGCCATTTTCTTCTTGCACTACAAAATTATACATTTTTTCTTCTTCATCCATTATGGCACATTGAGTGGCGGTCAAAACAGTTTTACTAGGACATTCACTAGCAATATGACCCCTCCCATGGCATTTAAAACATTTTCTCCTAGTTGCAAGCTCACTAGGTGAAATCACATGTTTTTCTTTCCCCTTATCAAATTTAGAACCGGATGAACTAGATGAAAAGGCTCTACTTTAAAAAGTACTCCCTTTAGAGTTGAAAGGAGTAAATTTTGAAGTACCCTTGAAAGAAGAAGTTTTGGGCTTCTCTTTCTCCTTTTCCTCCTTAGCTTGTGCCTCGTATTTCAAAGCAAGTTTACAAACATCACTAAAAGTGGCATAGTGAGTCCCTTCTACTTTCTTACTTATCTCTTTGGACAAACCTTTAAGAAATCGAGCAATTTTAAAGGTTTCCTTTTCTTGCAAATCACAAATCAAGCACAATTTTTCAAACTCTTTCATGTACTCTTCCACACTCATGTTATTTTCTTGAGAAAGGTGGGTAAGTTTTAGGTAATGTTCTTGCTCATACTCCTTACTAACCCATTTATCCCTCATCTTTTTTTTCAACTTAACCCATGAGTCTATCTTCTCTTTTCCTTCTCTCCTTCTATTCGACTTGAGGTTTTCATACCACAAGGCAGCAAGTTTAGTGAGTTTTAAGACAACAAGTGATGTATTTCCATAGTATAGTTTTGCCTATAGGTTTTTACCTTTCACTTGAAAGGGTTTTTCCTATTTTTGGCTTAGTCTATAGAGTCTTAGATTAATTTATTTTAGACTTTAGTTAATTTAATTTAGACTTTTATTCAGCATATTATTTTCTGTTAAATGGCCGAAAATATATGATGTAATTTCGGTTATGTTTAAGTCTAGTTGAGTTGTAATCCCTTAAATATTAGATTAGCTAAGGGATAAGATTAATAGTAGGCGTGTGAAATAAGATAGGAGAGCCGAAAATCTCTATCCTATCTTATTAGATTATCTTCCTTATCTTTAGGGTATCTTTTCCTAAATTCTAGGGATTAGTTTTAAATGCTTTCTAGATAGGATTTTGGTTTCCTTATTGTGCTGGGATTAGCCTAGTATATATATAGGACCGTTTTCTCATTAATAAAATCAGATTTTGAAGTATTAAAATTTCATGAGTTTGTACTTATGATTTAAGGTTGAGTACCTTGCTTGTTTAGCATTGAAGAAAGACTGAGATCGATCTTCTACCCCTTTGAACCGAGATTCAAAGGTTACTATCCCTATTTGTTACTCTCTAAACTACACAACCATCACTCTCTTTAGCTAAATATCACATAAAAATCTTTCCTTTAAGTCCTATAACTCTCACTCACTCTAAAACCCTCTAAAGTAACAATCTTTGAGCCCAAAATCATATCAACAAGTTTAAACCTTTTCCCATCATTATACCCCTTATAATAAAAAACGGTCTCAATTTGCCTCATCCTGATATGAATATGGCTCTATGAAAGCAATATTCAAGTGTACTCCAATGCAAAGGAACCTAGATAATTAAAGGTCCGAATTTTTATGTGTTTTGTGTCTAAAGTTTGTATTTTTATGTGTTTATGGGATATGGAAATTAAATCAATCACTCCTGAAAGATTTAATTAACTTTCAATCTCACTTAAACCACTCCTGGGATTAAGTAGATTAATCACTCAATAATTAACACTCCTGAAAATTATTAAATGGCACGACTTTAATTGACAAACAATTAAGCTCGAAAATATGACTCAAAGTTCTTAATATTTCACCGAATAAAAACGACTACATAGTCCCCTATTTATACTAGTACACCTCTAGTATGATAAGGAACCCTAACTCTATCTAAAAAGCAAGATAAAACTAAATCCCTAAAATGAAGGGAAAGATAGAGATAGAGATAAGCAAGGATAAGCATCTAAGGAAAATGATAGGCATTCGGCCTTATCATATCCATTCCACACGCCTAAGCTTATCATTTTCTCTCCAACATCAATCCTAATCCCAATAGGATTTGGAAACCTACTAGAATCTATATAACCAACCGAATTAACCATAATTTCGGCCCTAATGTAGTTTTTATTACATGAATAAAAAATGACTCAACAAAAGCAAATAGAATACTCTATAAGACTACATATGGACGCCCCATATTAGCCATTTCAAGCTAGTTCTTCCTCCCAAGCTAACATAGTCACAAAAGATCCATTGGCCTTGAGCTTGAATCCAAAGGTCTCAAGAACCAAGCAAATAGGCTCATCTCCAATGGTTGACTTTGGCTCTTGAGTCATGTCATTCTCCCCCTCTTCAAAAGAATTTGTCCTCAAATTTTCATCATCATAGTAAGGACTAAGATCTCCAACGTTGAAGGTAGCACTCACACCTCCATACTCACTTGGAAGATCAATCTTGTAGGCACTATCTCCAATCACCTCAAGCACCTCAAAGGGACCATCAGCCCTAGGCATGAGCTTATTCTTCCTCTTGCTTGGGAACCTCTCCTTTCTCAAATGAATCCACACAAGATCGCCACTTTTGAACTTTGGTTGCCTTCTATGCTTGTTTGCTCTCTCCTTGTATTGAGTGTTCATCTTCTCTATTCTTGCCTTGACTTGCTCACACGTTTTTTTGAAGGTTTCGAACCTCTTCTTTGCATCAACATGAATTTCATATTTGGTTAGTACAAGAAAATCAATAGGAAGGAAAGGATTGATACCATAGACCACCTCAAATGGAGATTGAGAGGTAGTGGTTGAATGAGCTCGATTATAAGCAAATTGAGCATGGGCTAGCTTCATATCCCAATCCTTTTGTGTTTTACTCACCAAACCACGCAATAAAGCTCCAAGAGTTCTATTAGTTACTTCAGTTTGGCCATCAGTTTGAGGATGATGACTAGTACTGAAAAGTAACTTGGTTCCAACCATCTTCCACAAGCTCCTCCAAAAGTGACTTAGGAACTTGGAATCACGATCACTAACAATACTTTTAGGGATGCCATGTAGGCGAATGATCTCCCTAAAGTACAAATCAGCAACATGTAAAGCATCATCAGTTTTATGCATAGGTACAAAATGAGCCATCTTAGAGAAACGATCTACCACCTCCATGATAGCATCTTTTCCCCTTTGAGTTCTAGGCAACCCTACTATGAAATCCATACTCACACTATCCCAAGGAGCATTGGGGACTGGTAATGGAGTGTATAGGCCTTTATGGAAGGTACTTTTGGCCCTTTGACAACTAGCACACCTACTAACCACCATATGAACATCTTTCACCATGCTAGGCCAATAGAAGCTCTCACTCAATGTGTCTAGGGTCTTTTGAATGCCAAAATGGCCAGCCACGCCACCACTATGGATTTCCCTCACCAAGAACTCCCTCACGCCACTCTTAGGAACACAAAGCCGGTTCCCCTTAAACAGAAATCCTTCTTGCACTACATACATGCCATTAGGGTTAGTAAAAGAATTACAAAAGTCATCATCTTTTACATACAATTCTTTCAAATGATCAAACCCTAAAATACGAGCATCAACCATGGTTAAGAGATAGGAACGCCTAGAAAGAGCATCAGCAAAAACATTACTCTTTACTTCTTTATACTTATAAGAAAAAGTAAAAGATTGTAGGAATTCAACCCACTTGGCGTGCCTATAATTGAGCTTTTTTTGCCCATGGATGTGTTTGAGTGCCTCATGATCTGAATGAAGTATAAAAGGCTTTGGCCTTAAATAATGAGACCAATGATCCAAGGCCCTTACAATAGCATAAAACTCACGATCATAATTGGAGTAATTGAGCTTGGCGCCACTCAATTTCTCACTAAAGAATGCAATAGGCCTCTTCTCTTGGATCAAAACAGCACCTACGCCAATCCCACTTGCATCACACTCTACCTCGAACAACTTGTGAAAATCTGGCAAGGCTAGGATAGGGGCGTTGCAAAGGAGCCTCTTCACCTCTTCAAATGATCTTTGAGCTTGAGAGTTCCGAGAAAACTCTCCCTTCTTCATCAACTCTGTGATTGGAGCCATAACTGTTGAGAAGTTTCGAATGAACCTCCTATAGAAGGAAGCTAGGCCATGAAAACTTCTACACTCATGAGCATTGCTTGGCGCCAATCATGTGGAAATAGCTTTGACTTTCTCTGGATCAACATGTACTCCATCCCTAGAAACAATATAGCCAAGAAAAGCAATACTAGGTACAAGAAAGTCACACTTTTCCATCTTTCCATACAGTTTTTGTTCTCTCAATTTTTCAAACAAAAGTCTTAAATGAGCCAAATGAGATTCAATACTAGTACTATACACAAGAATATCATCTAGATAGACAACAATAAACTTGTTAAGAAAGGGACGTAGTACCTCATTCATAAGCCTCATAAAAGAACTAGGAGCATTGCAAAGACCAAAAGGCATCACCATCCACTCATATAGACCTTGTTTGGTCTTAAAAGCGGTTTTCCACTCATCTCCTTCCCTAATTCTCATTTGGTGATATCCACTCCTTAGGTCTATCTTTGAAAACACCAAAGCTCCATGTAACTCATCAAGCATGTCCTCCAATCTAGGCATAGGAAAACGATACTTGATGGTGATGTTGTTGACGGCCCTACTATCAATGCACATCCTCCATGTACCATCCTTCTTAGGGACAAGAAGGGCAGGAACGGCGCATGGACTCATGCTTTCTTTCACATAGCCTCGTTCAATCAACTCTTCAATCTATTTTTGTAGCTCCTTAGAAGCCATAGGATCGCATCTATATGCTGGTTTATTAGGCAAAGGTGCGCCTGGCACTAGATCAATAGCATGCTCAATCCCTCTCAAAGGTGGTAACCCTTGAGGCAACTCTTTGGGAAAGACATCCCCAAACTCCTCTAGCAAAGCTGCACGGTTAGGATCCTTCATAGAAACATCATTAGTTAAAGTACATTTAACAAATAAAGCATAACCATGACCTTCTATTTCAACCTCCTTTTCGAACTCTTTGGGTGAAAGGAACAAACTTTGCTTGCTTTCATCCCTCTTCTTTGGCGCAATAGTGTTAGGAGACAAGGGCATAAGTCGAATCCTTTTGGATCCCATCAAAACAGAATAACATTGGTCTCCTCCCCATGAATAACCTTTCGATCAAATTGACAAGGTCTACCAAGAAGAATATGACAAGCACTCATAGGAAGAACATCACCCCACAACTCATCTTTGTAGCTACCTGTTATATTCTGGCTATCTATAGGCAGAATAGGTTTGATTATGAGTTATGAATGATAGTTAAGCTTTACTTAAATTAACTTAGATACAGATTTCACCACTAAGTCAAATTAAGGTCCTAAGATCACCACTTGATTCAAGCTAGCATAGGCGCCTAGATTAATTATGAATTAATCAAAGCAAAATAAAACTCGAAAGTTTTTAAGCTATAAACGACTGAATGAGTTTATTGATGACTTGTGCCCTTTAAATACATGTCCTTGACTCTCTAAAAATAATTACTGAAATTAAAAAGATAACTATTGACATTAACAATAACTAATTAAACTAAATAAGATAAAAACCCATCCCAACTAGGATTGTAGTCGTCCCTCCTTGATTCTAGGCGTCCATCCTTGCTTTGCTATCTTTTCTGACGCAATCTTGATCAAGATCTCACTTATCCCTTTCAAAGTAGGAAACCAAACCCTAATCTGATTAGGTTTAGGCGCCTAAGATGAGATATGGAGGGAAAATGATTCCTTTGCTAGATTTTGTGCCTTGGCCGCCCATTTTAGGGTTTAAGGTAGGATTTGGGCTCTTCTTCACTTGTTCTCCAAGCCTTCAACCGTCCATCTTAAAGAAACAACCCTAGTTGACTTTCTAATTACTAAAAATAGAAATACAACTCAACTAAGACTTTCCTAGTTAATTTAATACGATACTAAATTAACCAAGAGTACATTAAACTCCTAATAAAGCAATAAAGATAGTTACTGACATGAGTAAAGAGCCAAAGTCAACCATTGGAGATGAGCCTATTTGCTTGGTTCTTGAGACCTTTGGATTCAAGCTCAAGGCCAATGGATCTTTTGTGACTATGTTAGCTTGGGAAGAAGAACTAGCTTGAAATGGCTAATATGGGGCGTCCATAGCCATTTATAGAGTATTCTATTTGCTTTTGTTGAGTCATTTTTATTCATGTAATAAAAACTACATTAGGGCCGAAATTTCGTTTGGTTATGTAGATTCTAGTAGGTTTCCAAATCCTATTGGGATTAGGATTGATGTTTAGAGTAAACAAGATAAGGAGGCGTGTGGAAAGGTGATAAGGCCGAATGCCTATCATTTTCCTTGCTTGCTTATCTTTCCCTTCATTTTAGGGATTTAGTTTTATCTTGCTTTTTAGATAGAATTAGGGTTCCTTATCATACTAGAGTGTACTAGTATAAATAAGGAGCTTTGTACGCCATTTTTAATTCAGAAAATGTTAAGAACTTTGAGTCATTTTTCGAGCTTAATTGTTTGTCAATTAAATTCGTGCCATTTAATAATTTTCAGGAGTGTTAATTATTGAGTGATTAATCTACTTAATTCCAGGAGTGGTTTAAGTGAGATTGAAAGTTAATTAAATCTTTCAGGAGTGATTGATTTAATTTCCATATCCCTTAAACACATAAAGATACAAACTTTAGCCACAAAAACACATAAAAATTCGGACTTTTTAATATCTAGGTTCCTTTGCATTGGAGTACACTTGAATATCGCTTTCATAGAGCCATATTCATATCAATTGGTATCAGTTTTCCAGGAGGGTGAGGAAAGAAAGTGTCCGACTTTCTTGGTAAGCATTCTAAACTAGTTAATTCTAGTTATTGATCATTGTTTGGCCTTATGTGGTTGGTTGGCTACTGCTCTTGTTGGCGTGACTTTGTGTATTTGTGTAGCTTATTTGTTGATTGTTTTAAGCTTTAAATCATGTCTAGTGTGGAGAAACTTGAAAAAATGATGCATGATTTACTTATTGGTGTTGAGGAGGACAGAGCTAGGGCTAGGAGGTTGGAAACCGCCCAATTAACCTTGCATGATATGTTTAAAAGGAGAAACGACCCTAATCATGTTGATTATGAATCTGATCATGAGGTTGTCCAAAAAGTTAAATCCACTTATGATGATGATAGGGGAATAAAATTGGATGATTTTGATGGCAATGCAAATCCTGAAGATTTGCTTGAGTGGATTAGACAACTTGAGAAAGTGTGTGACTATAGGGGATTTGATGATGATAAAAGGTTTAAAATTGCCACTATTAGACTAACTAAATATGCTGGAATTTGGTTAGAAGGTCTAAAAGCAAAAAGGGCAAAACTTGGAAAACCTAAGCTTAAAAGTTGGGAGAAGCTTAAAAAGAAGTTGAAAGAGAGATTTATTCCATGTGATTTTATTCAAAGGCAATACATGAAAAAGCGTGATTTAACTCAAAATTCTATGAGTGTGAATGATTATACTTTGGAATTTGATAATTTATGCTTGCTATGTGGGAATGAAGAGGTTGAGCAAGAAAAAATTGCTAGGTTTATTGGAGGTCTACATAAATCTATTGCTAGAAAGATTGATATGTCCAACTATAGTACCTTTGATGATGTGTGTCAATTGGCTTTGAAGTTTGAAAGACATGAACTTGAGGATAAGAAAACCTATGGGGGGAAAAACACCACTTTCAAAAGCTTTAACCCTAACCCTAATTATCCATCTTCTTCCAAAGCCTTTGAAAAAAATGAAATTCCTTCTAAGGGGGAACAAAAGGGGGAGCGCCCTAAATTGGTGGTTTCTAGAGAGAAGTATGATGATAGTAGGAAGTGTTTTAAGTGTCAAGGGAGGGGTCATATTGCTGCAAATTGTCCCACTAGAAAAGCCCTAACCATTAGACAATACGTGACCATGGAGGAGGAAGAGAGGATGTATGACTATGTGGTGGAGAGTGACCATGAGAGTGAGGAGAATGAGGATGAAGATGCCTATGCTGAAGATGACTCTAGGATGATTGGAGTTATTAGGAGGACGTTACATGTTGATCATTCACCTAATCATGAGCAAAGAGAAAATCTTTTTCATACTAGATGTAGAGTTGGTGATTTCTCTTGCAATGTGATTATTGATAGTGGATCTTGCACTAATGTGGTGGCATCTAATGTGGTATCTAAGTTGAATTTGTTGGTTAGAGATCATCCTTGTCCTTACAAGTTGAGTTGGTTAGATGATAAGACTGGTTTGATGGTTAAGAAACAAGCCCTTGTTTATTTTTCGATTGGTAGCTACAAAGATGAGTTGTGGGGTGATGTTCTTCCTATGAGTGCTTGTCATGTTCTTCTTGGTAGACCTTGGCAATTTGATCGAAAGGTTATTCATGAGGGGGAGACCAACGTGTATTCTGTTTTGATGGGGTCCAAAAGGATTCGACTTATGCCCTTGTCTCCTAACACTATTGCGCCAAAGAAGAGGGATGAAAGCAAGCAAAGTTTGTTCCTTTCACCCAAGGAGTTCGAAAAGGAGGTTGAAATAGAAGGTCATGGTTATGCTTTATTTGTTAGATGTACTTTAACTAATGATGTTTCTATGAAGGATCCTAACCTTGCAGCTTTGTTAGAGGAGTTTGGGGATGTATTTCCCAAAGAGTTGCCTCAAGGGTTACCACCTTTGAGAGGGATCGAGCATGCTATTGATCTAGTGCCAGGCGCACCTTTGCCTAATAAACCAGCATATAGATGCGATCCTATGGCTTCTAAGGAGCTACAAAGACAGATTGAAGAGTTGATTGAACGAGGCTATGCGAAAGAAAGCATGAGTCCATGCGCCGTTCCTGCCCTTCTTGTCCCTAAGAAGGATGGTACATGGAGGATGTGCATTGATAGTAGGGCCGTCAACAACATCACCATCAAGTATCGTTTTCCTATGCCTTGATGTGAAAATAAGTAAGAAAGATTTGCTCTTATTTACTTAAATTCGATTGTCTTAGTGTTTAGGAAGGATTAGCTCACAAACCTAAATACTAAGGGTGTTTTAATAAGTAAAAGATTAGCTCTTAAACTCACTAAAATGTTTTGAGCACTTGTCGAATACTCTCCCAAGTAACTCGTTCAATTTAAGCTAAGAAACACTCGGTTTTTAAGCTTAGGAAAAACACACAGTTTTTATTTCATCAAAAGTCAAGTACATACATGCTCCCATGGATTCCTATTTCTTATATAGACTTAATAACATCCTAAACAACAAAGATACAGCCTTGGAAGCTTCCAAAATTACAAGGAAACAAGAAAAAACAAAAAGAAAATCAAGAAGAACAAATCAGCAAAAACTGTTTGGACCTTGACAGCTTTAGGGCCAATTTTAATCCACTTGGCTATCCAAAATAAGCTCCAAAAGGATGAATTCCATCCCTACACATGTAAGGGCTTCCAACCATGTAAGATTTTCTGGATTTGGAGCTAAAAATGCTGTTGCCCAGAACCAATTACAATCAGACATCATTCACGTTTTTCAGCTGGGCAGCATTGATAACTTGGCTAAAACTTGTTCTTTGCTTAATCTAAAGGCTTCCACTTGGACCCTAAGCTTCAATAACACATATACACATGACTAGGATGCTGTACTACATTAATTACTCCCTTTCATCATGTATTACATCATCAAAACTAAGAGAAAAGCTGAAAACATGTAGGAAAAATGCTGAAATCAGATTTTTTACTCTATTAGGATTAGTTTAGCATCTTAAACAAGGTTAATGCTAAATAATCACTAATAGTACTAATTAGGCTATTTGGTTGCTTTCTTAAGCCCACTTAATCCTCCTTTAAGTTTGGCTAATCAACCCAAATCATTCCGAAAAGCAACCGAACCTTCGTTATGTAAAACCGTCTTGTTTAGGCTCAAACAAGGACCATGTAAATGTTTCGAACCCATACTTGGATTTAGACTGATTAATAACTCTGGCACTTGTTCTTCTGTATTTGATTTTACATCCTTCTCTCCTTCTTCAGTTGGAATTGTCCTCAATTCTTGCAATTCATCATCTTCTAAGTATGGTGACAAATCTCCAACATTGAAGGTAGCAGCAACTCCATATTCACCAGGAAGATCAATCTTGTATGCATTGTCTCCACATCTTTCTAATACCTTGAATGGACCTTCAGCACGTGGCATTAGTTTGTGTTTTCTTTTTCCCGGGAATCTTTCCTTTCTCAGATGAATCCAAACTAAGTCACCTGGAGCAAAAATTCTAGGTGACCTTCTTCTGTTTGCTCTTTTTTTATAGGCTTCATTGGCTTTCTCTATATTATTTCGAACCTGGCTATGAATCTTCACCATTTCTTCAGCTTGTTTCCTAGCATCTCCATGAACAAAAGAATCTTTAGGAATAGCAATTAAATCAATCGGGACATAAGGATTTACCCCATAAACAGTCTCGAATGGTGAATGTTTAGTAGCAAAAGTTGGTGTTCTGTTGTAAGCAAACTCAGCATGACATAACTTCACATCCCAGTCTTTTCCTGTCTTGCTTACTAGGCCTCTTAATAACGTACCAAGAGTCCTGTTGGTCACTTCAGTCTGACCATCTGTTTGAGGATGACAAGAAGTACTAAACAGCAACTTAGTACCCATAAGTCTCCATAATGTTCTCCAGAAGTAGCTTAAAAACTTGCTATCACGATCAGATACAATAGTCCTTGGAACACCATGCAAGCGAACTATTTCTCTGAAATATAAAACAGCTACATTAATGGCATCTTCGGTTTTATGGCATGGAACAAAGTGTGCCATTTTTGAAAAACGATCTACCACCACCATAATAGAGTCTTTGCCCCTCTGAGTTCTTGGAAGAGCAACAATGAAATCCATGCTTACATCTTCCCATGGCTTTTCTGGAACTGGTAGTGGTGTGTAAGGTCCTTGCAAGAACGTACTCTTAGCCTTTTGACATGTACCACAACGAGCTATAATGGCTTGAACATCTCCCACCATGCGTGGCCAGTAAAAATGTTCTTGCAATAATTCAACAGTTTTAGTAATGCCAAAATGACCAGCTAGACCACCTCCATGAGCTTCTCTAATCAATAAATCACGAGCTGGACACTTAGGAACACAGAGCTTGTTCCCCTTGAATAGAAACTCATCTGTAATATGATAATGAGCATGTTGGCCTTTCTTGCACTCTTCATATACTTCACGAAAATCTGGATCTTCTGAATAATATTCTTTAATCAGCTCGAACCCCAAAATCTTCGAATCAACTGTAGCTAATAAAGAATGTCTTCTAGATAATGCATCTGCTACAACATTTGCTTTCCCCGCTTTGTATTTAGCGACAAAGTTAAAGGATTGCAAAAATTCCACCCATTTAGCATGACGAGCACTCAACTTATGTTGCCCATGGATGTACTTCAGTGACTCATGATCTGAATGAAGAACAAAAGCTTGCGGCCTCAAATAATGGCTCCAATGATTAAGAGCTCGAACCATAGAATAGAACTCTTTATCATAGGTTGAATAATTGAGCTTGGCGCCATTTAGCTTTTCACTGAAATAAGCTACAGGTTTGCCTGCTTGAATAAGAACTGCTCCAATACCTGTTCCACTAGCATCACATTCTACTTCAAAAGGTTTGGTAAAATCAGGTAAGGACAAAATGGGTGCATGACACATTCTTTCTTTCACGGTCTCAAAAGCCTTTTGAGCAGCTTCAGTCCACTCAAATCTTCCTTGCTTTGTGCATTCAGTTATAGGACTCATTAAAGTACTGAAATTGCTGATGAATCTTCTATAAAATGAAGCCAGACCATGAAAAGATCTCACCTCGGTAACAGTTTTAGGAACCGGCCAAGAGGAAATAGCTTCCACTTTAGATGGATCCACTTTGACACCTTCATCTGAAATAATAAAGCCAAGAAAACCAATCTCCCTTTGCATGAAAGAACACTTCTCAAGCTTGCCATAGAGTTTCTGTTTTCTAAGAACTTCAAATAACTGCTGCAGATGAAATAAATGCTCTTCTTTGCTGGTGGAGTACACTAGAATGTCATCTAAATAGACAACAATGAACTTGCCCAAAAATGGCCTCAAAACTTCATTCATCAATCTCATAAAAGTGCTAGGTGCATTAGTAAGACCAAATGGCATAACAAGCCACTCATATAAGCCATATTTTGTTTTAAATGCGGTCTTCCATTCATCACCTTCACGCATGCATATTTGATGATAGCCACTTCTAAGATCAATTTTAGAAAACAATTTGGAACCACCAAGTTCATCAAGCATATCATCCAATCTAGGAATAGGAAATCTGTATTTGATAGTAATATTATTAACAGCACGACTATCAATACACATTCTCCATGAACCATCTTTCTTCGGGACTAGTAGAGCAGGTACAGCACATGGACTCATACTTTCCCGTACATACCCTTTCTCCATCAGCTCCTTAATCTGTCTCTGCAACTCTTCACTCTCCTTGGGGTTACCTCTATAGGCTGGTTTATTTGGAATTGGTGCTCCAGGAATAAGGTCAATTTGATGTTCTACCCCCCTTTTAGGTGGAAGGCCAGGTGGTAATTCATCAGGAAAAACATCATTAAATTCATTTAACAACTTTCTCAATTCGCCATCTTCCACACTAACCCCCTCATTTTTTTCTTTACTAATCAAGACATACACAAATTTTTCTTCTTTTACCTCCTTTTCGAATTTTTTCTCCCTAAGAACATCCCCTCACAAAGAAGATTTTCTTCCGGTTTAGGTTTATGGTTTGAAATTTTAGAAGGTGGTAATGGCAACAATGTCTTGATTTTTCCATTCATATTCACCTTATACACATTAGTAACACCATCATGCTTCACTTTTCTATCAAATTGCCATGGACGACCAAGTAAAATATGGCATGCAGTCATAGGAATCACATCACATACAATTTCATCAGAATAATTTCCAATCGAAAAAGAAAGTAGTACTCTTTTTCGTACCTTCACCTCGTTGTCATCATCAAGCCATTTAAGTCTATATGGCTTAGGGTGCTTTGTAGTAGGTAGAGCTAGTTTCTCCACAAGCTCAGTTGATGCTACATTAGTACAGCTGCCTCCATCAACAATCAACGTGCATAGCTTGCCTTTCACTAAGCATTTGGAGTGAAAAATTATCTCCCTTTGCTCTTCTTCGGTGCTCACATTTTTGGTGTAAAGAGCTCTCCTAAGAACAAGTGTTTCGCCCTCCATTTCTGGTGCACAAGCCTCTTCATCTTCAGTCTCTCCTTCTTTAGCTGAATCCTCTTCTACATGGCGTGATTTTTCAAGTTCATCTATCTCCTCCATGTCACGAATTGTAAGGACTCTACTTGTAGGACAATTAGACTTGTAGTGTCCATAACCATGGCACTTGTAACAACGCACCTTTAGGAGTTTATCATCAACATTCTCCTTGCCTTTATCCTTGTTCTTTTTAAAATTTTCGGACCTCTTTGCGCTATCAAAAGAACTAGTACTTTGATTAGTTTTAAAAGTACTAAAAGGCTTCGAAAATGGCTTACTAGAACTAGGCTTCTTTTTATGCTTATCAATCTTCATAGCCACTTTGCAAGCTTCATCATAAGTGAGGTATGGATACACTTCTAGCTTTTCTGTGATGTCTTCATTAAGGCCTCCAAGAAAACGTCCCAATTTATGCTCCTCTAGTTCATCAATTTCGCAAACAATTGATAATTTTTCAAATTCCATGATATACTCTTCCACGGAAAGATTTCCTTGCTTCAAAGTAGACCATTTAACATACTGATTTTGTTTATAGTTTGCTGGAACAAATCTCTTTCTTAAGAGCTTCTTTAATTTCGGCCAAGTTGAAATTTTGGACTTTTCAGCACGAGCTCTTTGCCTCTTAACTCCTTCTAACCAAATAGATGCATACTTGGTTAGTTTAAGAACTGCAATCTTGTACTTTTTATCATCTGGAGTCTCCTTATACTCAAAGAACTTCTCTAAAGAACGTTCCCATTCTAAGTAGGCTTCAGGATCCAAAGTACCATTGAATTCTGGAACTTCTATCTTCATTCCATGATCATTACTCTTAACACTTCGTTCTCCTTCATTTGTATTTTTCTTTCGAATTACTTCGAGAGTGAGTTGATTCATCATGGCTTGAATAGCACTTGTTTGTTCTGCCAATGCATCGATCATTCGATCCCTTCTTTCATTAGCATCATTGTCCCCCATTGTTGAACTTAGCTCGGATACCAATTGATGTGAAAATAAGTAAGAAAGATTTGCTCTTATTTACTTAAATTCGATTGTCTTAGTGTTTAGGAAGGATTAGCTCACAAACCTAAATACTAAGGGTGTTTTAATAAGTAAAAGATTAGCTCTTAAACTCACTAAAATGTTTTGAGCACTTGTCGAATACTCTCCCAAGTAACTCGTTCAATTTAAGCTAAGAAACACTCGGTTTTTAAGCTTAGGAAAAACACACAGTTTTTATTTCATCAAAAGTCAAGTACATACATGCTCCCATGGATTCCTATTTCTTATATAGACTTAATAACATCCTAAACAACAAAGATACAGCCTTGGAAGCTTCCAAAATTACAAGGAAACAAGAAAAAACAAAAAGAAAATCAAGAAGAACAAATCAGCAAAAACTGTTTGGACCTTGACAGCTTTAGGGCCAATTTTAATCCACTTGGCTATCCAAAATAAGCTCCAAAAGGATGAATTCCATCCCTACACATGTAAGGGCTTCCAACCATGTAAGATTTTCTGGATTTGGAGCTAAAAATGCTGTTGCCCAGAACCAATTACAATCAGACATCATTCACGTTTTTCAGCTGGGCAGCATTGATAACTTGGCTAAAACTTGTTCTTTGCTTAATCTAAAGGCTTCCACTTGGACCCTAAGCTTCAATAACACATATACACATGACTAGGATGCTGTACTACATTAATTACTCCCTTTCATCATGTATTACATCATCAAAACTAAGAGAAAAGCTGAAAACATGTAGGAAAAATGCTGAAATCAGATTTTTTACTCTATTAGGATTAGTTTAGCATCTTAAACAAGGTTAATGCTAAATAATCACTAATAGTACTAATTAGGCTATTTGGTTGCTTTCTTAAGCCCACTTAATCCTCCTTTAAGTTTGGCTAATCAACCCAAATCATTCCGAAAAGCAACCGAACCTTCGTTATGTAAAACCGTCTTGTTTAGGCTCAAACAAGGACCATGTAAATGTTTCGAACCCATACTTGGATTTAGACTGATTAATAACTCTGGCACTTGTTCTTCTGTATTTGATTTTACATCATGCCTAGATTGGAGGACATGCTTGATGAGTTACATGGAGCTTTGGTGTTTTCAAAGATAGACCTAAGGAGTGGATATCACCAAATGAGAATTAGGGAAGGAGATGAGTGGAAAACCGCTTTTAAGACCAAACAAGGTCTATATGAGTGGATGGTGATGCCTTTTGGTCTTTGCAATGCTCCTAGTTCTTTTATGAGGCTTATGAATGAGGTACTACGTCCCTTTCTTAACAAGTTTATTGTTGTCTATCTAGATGATATTCTTGTGTATAGTACTAGTATTGAATCTCATTTGGCTCATTTAAGACTTTTGTTTGAAAAATTGAGAGAACAAAAACTGTATGGAAAGATGGAAAAGTGTGACTTTCTTGTACCTAGTATTGCTTTTCTTGGCTATATTGTTTCTAGGGATGGAGTACATGTTGATCCAGAGAAAGTCAAAGCTATTTCCACATGGTTGGCGCCAAGCAATGCTCATGAGTGTAGAAGTTTTCATGGCCTAGCTTCCTTCTATAGGAGGTTCATTCGAAACTTCTCAACAGCTATGGCTCCAATCACAGAGTTGATGAAGAAGGGAGAGTTTTCTCGGAACTCTCAAGCTCAAAGATCATTTGAAGAGGTGAAGAGGCTCCTTTGCAACGCCCCTATCCTAGCCTTGCCAGATTTTCACAAGTTGTTCGAGGTAGAGTGTGATGCAAGTGGGATTGGCGTAGGTGCTGTTTTGATCCAAGAGAAGAGGCCTATTGCATTCTTTAGTGAGAAATTGAGTGGCGCCAAGCTCAATTACTCCAATTATGATCATGAGTTTTATGCTATTGTAAGGGCCTTGGATCATTGGTCTCATTATTTAAGGCCAAAGCCTTTTATACTTCATTCAGATCATGAGGCACTCAAACACATCCATGGGCAAAAAAAGCTCAATTATAGGCACGCCAAGTGGGTTGAATTCCTACAATCTTTTACTTTTTCTTATAAGTATAAAGAAGGAAAGAGTAATGTTGTTGCTGATGCTCTTTCTAGGCGTTCCTATCTCTTAACCATGGTTGATGCTCGTATTTTAGGGTTTGATCATTTGAAAGAATTGTATGTAAAAGATGATGACTTTTGTAATTCTTTTACTAACCCTAATGGCATGTATGTAGTGCAAGAAGGATTTCTGTTTAAGGGGAACAGGCTTTGTCTTCCTAAGAGTGGCGTGAGGGAGTTGTTGGTGAGGGAAGTCCATAGTGGTGGCGTGGCTGGCCATTTTGGCATTCAAAAGACCCTAGACACATTGAGTGAGAGCTTCTATTGGCCTAGCATGGTGAAAGATGTTCATATGGTGGTTAGTAGGTGTGCTAGTTGTCAAAGGGCCAAGAGTACCTTCCATAAAGTCCTATACACTCCATTACCAGTCCCCAATGCTCCTTGGGATAGTGTGAGTATGGATTTCATAGTAGGGTTGCCTAGAACTCAAAGGGGAAAAGATGCTATCATGGAGGTGGTAGATCGTTTCTCTAAGATGGCTCATTTTGTACCTATGCATAAAACTGATGATGGTTTACATGTTGCTGATTTGTACTTTAGGGAGATCATTCGCCTACATGGCATCCCTAAAAGTATTGTTAGTGATCGTGATTCCAAGTTCCTAAGTCACTTTTGGAGGAGCTTGTGGAAGATGGTTGGAACCAAGTTACTTTTCAGTACTAGTCATCATCCTCAAACTGATGGCCAAACTGAAGTAACTGATAGAACTCTTGGAGCTTTATTGCGTGGTTTGGTGAGTAAAACATAAAAGGATTGGGATATGAAGCTAGCCCATGCTGAATTTGCTTATAATCGAGCTCATTCAACCACTACCTCTCAATCTCCATTTGAGGTGGTCTATGGTATCAATCCTTTCCTTCCTATTGATTTTATTGTACTAACCAAATCTGAAATTCATGTTGATGCAAAGAAGAGGTTCGAAACCTTCAAAAAAACGTGTGAGCAAGTCAAGGCAAGAATAGAGAAGATGACCACTCAATACAAGGAGAGAGCAAACAAGCATAGAAGGCAACCAAAGTTCAAAAGTGGCGATCTTGTGTGGATTCATTTGAGAAAGGAGAGGTTCCCAAGCAAGAGGAAGAATAAGCTCATGCCTAGGGCTGATGGTCCCTTTGAGGTGCTTGAGGTGATTGGAGATAGTGCCTACAAGATTGATCTTCCAAGTGAGTATGGAGGTGTGAGTGCTACCTTCAACGTTGGAGATCTTAGTCCTTACTATGATGATGAAAATTTGAGGACAAATTCTTTTGAAGAGGGGGAGAATGACATGAGTCAAGAGCCAAAGTCAACCATTGGAGATGAGCCTATTTGCTTGGTTCTTGAGACCTTTGGATTCAAGCTCAAGGCCAATGGATCTTTTGTGACTATGTTAGCTTGGGAGGAAGAACTAGCTTGAAATGCCTAATATGGGGCGTCCATATGTAGTCTTATAGAGTATTCTATTTGCTTTTGTTGAGTCATTTTTATTCATGTAATAAAAACTACCATAGGGGCCGAAAATATGGTTATTTCGGTTATCTATGTGAGTTCTAGTAGGTTTCCAAATCCTATTGGGATTAGGATTGATGTTTAGAGTAAACAAGATAAGGAGGCGTGTGGAAAGGTGATAAGGCCGAATGCCTATCATTTTCCTTCCTTCCTTATCTTTCCCTTCATTTTAGGGATTTAGTTTTATCTTGCTTTTTAGATAGAATTAGGGTTCCTTATCATACTAGAGTGTACTATAATAAATAAGGAGCTTTGTACGCCATTTTTCATTCAGAAAATGTTAAGAACTTTGAGTCATTTTTCGAGCTTAATTGTTTGTCAATTAAATTCGTGCCATTTAATAATTTTCAGGAGTGTTAATTATTGAGTGATTAATCTACTTAATTCCAGGAGTGGTTTAAGTGAGATTGAAAGTGATGCATAAAGCATTTCATAAACAAGAGCATTCGTTGGTTAAGAACCGAAGAATCAGTTTTGCTTCAAGCCTTGTTGGAACCGTACCAACAACCACCACTTTCACTAGCCTTAGAACCACCAAACTAGGCCACCAATGTCAAAGAAGAACTCTTGGTGCAACCTTGCTTTGTTAAATTAGTAACTAATCCACGTTAGTTAGCTAATTAACTCAAAGACTTTAATTAGGACAAACTGTCCAGTTTTGCTCTAAGCGCACAGCTCAAAGAAATGAGTATAACTCTTAATTCATTCAACAAAGTCTAATGAAACTTCTTGCCTTACAAACCTAACATATAAAGCAGTAACATACCAAAAATTCACGTCATTTGGTGATGTTTTGCTTAGGTAACAAAAGCCATCTTAAACTATTACAAAAATCTGGCCAGTTTACAGTACCTAGGTGCAATGATTGAGGGATTCTGAGAAACGAAAATGTCCTACTGCAAAAAGGAAGCTAAGGTATTAAAATAGACATTCTAAGGAAAATATCCTCAAAAAATCAGCTCCAAAAGCTAAAAAAAAACGGCTGCCCAGAACTGATGAAGAGGGGCCCAGAATGACGCCTCCCAGCTGCGGTTTTGGATACTTCTCCATGAAGCTCTCATTTCCTATTGATTCTTGCCTCCAACTCTTCACATGCTTGTTGGTGATGTATGTAAGCACACAGGTGAGTCATGTATGGTTGCCTTAGCCAAGAATAAAGCTCAAAAACGTAGCCAAAACGTGCCCTAAACAAACCGTGTAAATTCTGTTCTTCCAAAACAGTTTCACTAAGCTTACTTTAATGACTTAGAACTAACTAATTAAGCTATTTAATCATAATTCAAGCTTTATTACTAATACTTAATGATGTTAAGATGATCATAAGCATTAATCAACAAGGCTTAAAAAAGATTAAGAAGGTGTTAAGCTTAATTAACAATTCGAAGTACTTGTTTGTTCGAAATTGGATTAAGTAAGCTAATGAACTGAATCTCCTTCACCTTAATCTCTTCTTGATGACTCTTTGTTAGGAGACTTGGATTGATCATGGATGCTCCTGCATCATTCTCCCCTGGTTTGGAGAAGTCTTCTTGTAACTCAAAATCTTCTTCTAAATATGGAGCTAAATCACCCACATTGAAGGTGGCCGAAATGTTGCCCATCTCACTTGGTAGTTCTATCTTGTATGCATTGTTATTGATCTTTTCAAGCACCCTAAATGGACCATCACTCCTTGGCATCAGCTTGTTCTTCCTTCTTGATGGAAATCGTTCCTTCCTTAGGTGCAACCATACCAAGTCCCCGGGCTTGTAAATGACCTCCTTTCGATGCTTGTTAGCTCGGACCTTGTAAGCTTCATTAACCTTCTCAATGCGTGCTCTAATCTGTTGGTGAAGCTTTTTCATCTCCTTTGCCTTCTCCTCTGCATCTTTGCTTTGTCTCACTTCAATTGGAATAGGTAGTAAATCAATGGGGCTTAAAGGATTAACCCCATAGTTCACTTCGAATGGAGAGCACTTCGTGGCATATGTAGGTGATCTATTATAAGCAAATTCTGCATGTGCTAGCTTTAGATCCCAATCTTTCTGTGACTTGTTAACTAGAGTCCTGAGTAGAGTCGTAAGTGTCCTGTTTGTAACCTCCGTTTGACCATCAGTTTGTGGATGCGCCGTGGTACTAAAGAGGAGCTTAGTACCTAGGAGCTTCCATAAAGTCTTCCAAAAGAAACTAAGGAACTTAACATCCTTATCAGAAACAATAGTCTTCGGTACACCATGTAATCTAATGATCTCCTTGAAGTACAAATCAGCTACATGAATTGCATCATCCGTCTTGTTGCAAGCAATGAAATGAGCCATCTTTGAGAATCGATCCACCACCACCATAATAGCATCTCTTTGCCTTTGAGTCCTAGGCAAAGCCACAATGAAATCCATACTAATATCTTCCCATGGCTGATTAGGAACTGGAAGTGGAGTATAGAGCCCTTGATGAAAAGAACTCTTGGCCTTTTGACATGTAGAACATCGAGCTAGAACTGAGTGAACATCACCTGCCAGTTTTGGCCAATAAAAGTGTTCCTGCAAAACATCCACAGTTTTATTAATACCAAAATGCCCTGCTAGGCCTCCTCCATGAACCTCCTTGATGAGCAAATCCCTTAGTGAGCACTTAGGGATACAAAGCTTATTATTTCGGAAGAGAAAACCATCTAGAACCGAATAAGCTCCATGAGAACCATCCTTGCACGCTTCTATCAATGGTGAAAAATCTGGATCATCATAATAAAGCTCCTTAATATGAGTGAAGCCAAGAACTCGAGCCTCCATTAGAGAAAGCATAGAATGCCTCCTAGATAATGCATCTGCAACCACATTAGAAACTCCAGTTTTGTACTTTAAAACAAAATCAAAAGATTGAAGGAACTCCACCCATTTAGCATGTCGTGAACTGAGCTTATGTTGCCCATTAATGTACTTCAAAGCTTGATGATCTGAATGCAACACAAACTGAGCTGGCCTAAGATAATGAGTCCAATAAGTCAAAGCACGAATAATAGCATAGAACTCTTTATCATAGGTGCTGTAGTTGAGCTTGGCATGATTGAGCTTCTCACTGAAATAGGCTATGGGACGCCCTCCTTGTTGTAAAACAGCTCCAATCCCTACGCCACTTGCATCACATTCCACTTCAAACACTTTCTTGAAATCTGGTAAGGCTAGAACAGGCGCCTCACAAAGCTTGCTTTTCAACTGATCAAATGCTTCCTGAGCTGCTGGAGTCCAAGTGAAAGAACCCCCTTTGATACATTCGGTCAGTGGAGCCAAAATAGTACTAAACCCTCTGATGAATCTCCTGTAAAAAGATGCCAATCCATGAAAACTTCGAACTTCTGTGATGGACTTTGGAATTGGCCATGATTTGATTGCCTCCACCTTGGATTCATCCATAGAAATACCCTGAGATGAAATAATGAAACCAAGAAAAGACACACTAGAAGTGAAGAATTCACACTTCTCCATCTTTGCATATAGCTTCTTTTCCCTTAACTTAAGGAAAACCTTCTTCAGATGAATAAGATGATCCTGTTCACTGTTGCTATACACAAGAATATCATCAAAATAAACCACAACAAACGAACCAATGAAAGGACGAAGTACCTCATGCATGAGCCTCATGAAAGTACTAGGAGCATTAGTTAAACCAAATGGCATAACACGCCACTCATATAACCCACTCTTAGTCTTAAAGGCTGTTTTCCATTCATCCCCTTCCTTGATTCGAATCTGATGATAACCACTACGCAAATCTATCTTGGAGAATATAGTAGCACCATGTAATTCATCGAGCAAATCATCAAGCCTAGGAATAGGATACCTATACTTGATGGTAATGTTGTTTATAGCTCTGCAATCTACACACATACGCATAGTTCCATCCTTCTTTGGAACCAAAATAACAGGAACAACACATGGACTAAGACTTTCTTGTACAAATCCCTTAGCTAACAATTCAGTAATCTGTTTTTGCAACTCTTTAGCTTCTTCAGGATTACATCTATAAGCTGCCTTATTAGGTAATGGTGCTCCAGGAACTAAGTCAATTTGATGCTCAATACCCCTACTAGGTGGTAAACCATAGGGAAGATCCTCGGGAAAAATATCACTAAAATCGTTCACTAATGGTTTAACCCAATCATGTAATTCACGAGTATTTTCATCATTTGCAGCAAATAACAACAACAAGTACATTTCCTTCCCCTTTTCAATGGCCTTATCAACTTGGTGTTTTTGGAGAATTAAGGATTTCTGATTTTTAGCTTTCGAATTGGAGGTTTCTTTCTTAGGCAAATTCGGACCCTTTTTGCTAGGACTAAGTATAATTTTCTTGTTTTCATGCATGAAAGTGTATGTATTAGTCCTACCATTATGTAAGGTTTCCTTATCAGATTGCCACGGCCTCCCTAAGAGAATATGACATGCATTCATAGGCACTACATCACATAAAACCTTATCATTATACGAATCACCAAAAGAGAAGCTAATTAAAGCTTGTTTTGTTACCTCCACACAGTTACCATCATTAAGCCAATGAAGCTTATATGGTTTAGGATGACTGAAGGTAGGATGATTGAGCTTCTCCACCATAGAACTCGAAGCTACATTAGTGCAACTCCCACCATCAATAATCATGGAACAAATCTTGCCCTTGATTAAGCATTTTGTCTGAAAAATCTGGTCTCGTTGAGATGGTATAGCTTCGGCTTCTTTGGAGTGAAGGACCCTCCTTAGAACCAAGCTAAGATGATCATCTCCTTCCACTTCATCAACAAGAACATCTTCATTGCATTCATCCTCCTTTTCAGATTCTTTTTCGTGCTCCTCTTGATCTTTAAGGGCATCTTCTATGTTTTTAATGTCTAATAAGGTCATTACCCTTCTGTTTGGGCATTGTGCTTGATAATGACCATAACCATGACACTTAAAACATTTAATATCATCCTTCTTGGAAGAACTTTCAGCAACTTTCTTCCCTTTATCAAGAAATTTCGAACTAGCTTCATTTTTAGGTGTAAATGGAGATGTCGAAGTAGGCTTTACATAGGAACTAGAACCTCCTTTAGCATAAGAAGTTCCTTTGCTAAATACCTTCTTCTTCTTGTCTTTTTGATGCTTTTCCACCTTAAGAGCCAACCTGAAAAGTTCATCTAAAGTAGAATAAGATTGAAGCTCAAGCTTCTTTTGAATGTCACGATCTAGGCCCTTCACAAAACGAGCCATGGTCTGCTCTTCCCTTTCTTGAACATCCAATTTCATCATCAATTTTTCATATTCATGGATGTATGTCTCGACATTCTTGGTACCTTGGAACAAATCAGAAAGTTGGTTATATAAATCAAGAGTGTAAGTGGAGGGGGAGAAACTTAGCTTCCATCTTCTTTTTCAGTTTCTTCCAGCTCTTGATTTTCGGCTTATGCTTCCTTTCTCTAGCAAGAGCAACGTTTTCCCACCAAAGGGATGCATAACCCTTTAGCTTAGTGATAGCCAACTTGAAAGATTTCGAATCATCATACTCCTTTAGCTCGAAAATCCGATTACATCTCGAAACCCATTCCAAATAAGCATCCGGATTAAGGTTTCCATCAAATTCTGGAACATCTAACTTGATGTCTCGAAAATCATCTTGTTTTCGTGGCCTCCTTCTTTGATTAGAAGTTTGTGATTGTACTTCTTCACTAGAGTCATAAACAACCTCATTCTCATCTTCAAAGTGCCTCCTTTCATGAACTTCTCTTCGAACTCCAACACTAGAACTTCGAAAAGCTTCCATGAGATTTGCCATTTGCTCACTAATTGTAGCCATTTGATTCTCAAGGCCAACTAACCTTGCTTCATTCAATGTCATGCCCCTTCTAAACTGATTTGGATCTTCACCACCACTCATTTTAACAACCACTAAGTTGTATCAAAGATTAGAGGTGAAAAGAGAAGAAAAGAGATGTGTTTGGGCTTAGAATTGATTTCGGTTTTGGGGGGGATAAGTGTATGAGTTTAGGAAATGATTATGGGATGATTAGAGGGTTAAAAGAATGCTCTTAAACTAACCAAAGCTCTGATACCAAATGATGCATAAAGCATTTCATAAACAAGAGCATTCGTTGGTTAAGAACCGAAGAATCAGTTTTGCTTCAAGCCTTGTTGGAACCGTACCAACAACCACCACTTTCACTAGCCTTAGAACCACCAAACTAGGCCACCAATGTCAAAGAAGAACTCTTGGTGCAACCTTGCTTTGTTAAATTAGTAACTAATCCACGTTAGTTAGCTAATTAACTCAAAGACTTTAATTAGGACAAACTGTCCAGTTTTGCTCTAAGCGCACAGCTCAAAGAAATGAGTATAACTCTTAATTCATTCAACAAAGTCTAATGAAACTTCTTGCCTTACAAACCTAACATATAAAGCAGTAACATACCAAAAATTCACGTCATTTGGTGATGTTTTGCTTAGGTAACAAAAGCCATCTTAAACTATTACAAAAATCTGGCCAGTTTACAGTACCTAGGTGCAATGATTGAGGGATTCTGAGAAACGAAAATGTCCTACTGCAAAAAGGAAGCTAAGGTATTAAAATAGACATTCTAAGGAAAATATCCTCAAAAAATCAGCTCCAAAAGCTAAAAAAAAACGGCTGCCCAGAACTGATGAAGAGGGGCCCAGAATGACGCCTCCCAGCTGCGGTTTTGGATACTTCTCCATGAAGCTCTCATTTCCTATTGATTCTTGCCTCCAACTCTTCACATGCTTGTTGGTGATGTATGTAAGCACACAGGTGAGTCATGTATGGTTGCCTTAGCCAAGAATAAAGCTCAAAAACGTAGCCAAAACGTGCCCTAAACAAACCGTATAAATTCTGTTCTTCCAAAACAGTTTCACTAAGCTTACTTTAATGACTTAGAACTAACTAATTAAGCTATTTAATCATAATTCAAGCTTTATTACTAATACTTAATGATGTTAAGATGATCATAAGCATTAATCAACAAGGCTTAAAAAAGATTAAGAAGGTGTTAAGCTTAATTAACAATTCGAAGTACTTGTTTGTTCGAAATTGGATTAAGTAAGCTAATGAACTGAATCTCCTTCACCTTAATCTCTTCTTGATGACTCTTTGTTAGGAGACTTGGATTGATCATGGATGCTCCTGCATCAGAAAGTTAATTAAATCTTTCAGGAGTGATTGATTTAATTTCCATATCCGTTAAACACATAAAGATACAAACTTTAGCCACAAAAACACATAAAATTCGGACTTTTTAATATCTAGGTTCCTTTGCATTGGAGTACACTTGAATATCGCTTTCATAGAGCCATATTCATATCAGTTACTTAGTTAATAATTAATTAACTAAGCTAAGGACATTTTCAAAGGACTTAAACTCAATATTCTTAAGGGAATTCAGAACATCCCTTAGCACATAAGCAACCATGTTTTTGGTCTTGGAATCAATAGGATCAATGGATGGACCTCCATCATCCTCCCCTTCTTTGGAGGAGTTTGACCTCAAACTTGGTAGCTCTTCATCTTCATCATAGAAAGGACTTAGGTCAGCAACATTGAATGTGGCTGAAACTCCATAGTCTCCTGGCAACTCGATCTTGTAGGCATTGTCATTGACCTTCTCAAGCACTCTAAATGGACCATCAGCTCTAGGGCTAAGCTTGGACTTTCGTTTAGAAGGGAAACGTTCCTTCCTTAGATGAATCCAAACCATATCACCCTCTTTGAATTTGACATCCCTCTTTTTCTTATCAATCCTCTCCTTGGTTCTCTCATTGGCCTTTTCAATCTTGCCTCTCACATACTCATGTAGCTTTTGGATTTCTTTCACTCTATTTTCGGCTTCATGGCTATATTTTGTGGTGGTAGGGAAAGGGGCTAGGTCAATAGGGGTGCAAGGGTTTTGACCATAGACCACAAAGAATGGACTAAGGCCAGTAGTCTTGCTAGGAACTCGATTGTATGCAAACTCAGCATGAGGTAGCATCTCCTCCCATTGTTTAGGGCTTTTTGTAGCTAAGGCTCGAATTAGGGTTCCTAGGGTCCTATTGGTGACCTCTGTTTGGCCATCAGTTTGAGGATGGCTAGAAGTACTGAATTTGAGCTTTGTGCCCATCTTCTTCCAAAGTGTAAGCCAGAAGTGACTTAAGAACTTTGGATCTCGATCACTAACCATCGTCTTTGGCACTCCATGCAACCTAACAATATCCCTGAAATACAAGTTAGCACAAGAAACAGCATCATTAGTAGTGTGGCACGCCACAAAGTGTGCCATCTTGGAAAACCTATCAACCACAACCATGATTGAATCCTTTTGGCGTTGGGTTCTAGGTAATCCTGTGATGAAATCCAAGCTCACATCTTCCCATGGTGCTTGAGGAACAGGAAGAGGCATAAACAACCCTTGAGGTAGTAAATGTCCCTTAGCCTTTTGGCATATCAAGCACCTCTTAATCAAGAACTCTACATCTCTTGCCAATCTAGGCCAAAAGAAATACTCACTCACAAGCATAATAGTCTTTTCTATTCCAAAGTGGCCAGCAAGCCCACCTTCATGAAACTCCTTGACTAAGGACACTCTCATACTGTGCCTAGGAATACAAAGGCGATTTCCTTTAAAAAGAAACCCCTTTAAGAGATAATAATCACCACTTGGGCGATTATGGCACTTTTCAAACAAAACACCAAAGTCCTTGTCCTCTACATAACATTCTTTCAACAACTCAAGCCCCATCACCTTAGGGCTTAAGGTAGAAAGCAACAAGTACCTCCTAGATAAGGCATCAGCACCTTTGTTCATCTTCCCTGCTTTATGCTTAATGATGCAGGAGCATCCATGATCAATCCAAGTCTCCTAACAAAGAGTCATCAAGAAGAGATTAAGGTGAAGGAGATTCAGTTCATTAGCTTACTTAATCCAATTTCGAACAAACAAGTACTTCGAATTGTTAATTAAGCTTAACACCTTCTTAATCTTTTTTAAGCCTTGTTGATTAATGCTTATGATCATCTTAACATCATTAAGTATTAGTAATAAAGCTTAAATTATGATTAAATAGCTTAATTAGTTAGTTCTAAGTCATTAAAGTAAGCTTAGTGAAACTGTTTTGGAAGAACAGAATTTACACGGTTTGTTTAGGGCTCGTTTTGGCTACGTTTTTGAGCTTTATTCTTGGCTAAGGCAACCATACATGACTCACCTGTGTGCTTACATACATCACCAACAAGCATGTGAAGAGTTGGAGGCAAGAATCAATAGGAAACGAGAGCTTCATGAAGAAGTATCCAAAACCGCAGCTCCCTGCGTCATTCTGGGCCCATTTTCATCAGTTCTGGGCAGCCGCTTTTCTTTAGCTTTTGGAGCTGATTTTTTTGAGGATATTTTCCTTAGAATGTCTATTTTAATACCTTAGCTTCCTTTTTGCAGTAGGACATTTTCGTTTCTCAGAATCCCTCAATCATTGCACCTAGGTACTGAAAACTGGCCAGATTTTTGTAATAGTTTAAGATGGCTTTTGTTACCTAAGCAAAACATCACCAAATGACGTGAATTTTTGGTATGTTACTGCTTTATATGTTAGGTTTGTAAGGCAAGAAGTTTCATTAGAGTTTGTTGAATGAATTAAGAGTTATACTCATTTCTTTGAGCTGTGCGCTTAGAGCAAAACTGGACAGTTTGTCCTAATTAAAGTCTTTGAGTTAATTAGCTAACTAACGTAGATTAGTTACTAATTTAACAAAGCAAGGTTGCACCAAGAGTTCTTCTTTGACATTGGTGGCCTAGTTTGGTGGTTCTAAGGTTAGTGAAAGTGGTGGTTGTTGGTACGGTTCCAACAAGGCTTGAAGCAAAACTGATTCTTCGGTTCTTAACCAACGAATGCTCTTGTTTATGAAATGCTTTATGCATCATTTGGTATCAGAGCTTTGGTTAGTTTAAGAGCATTCTTTAACCCTCTAATCATCCCATAATCACGTCCTAAACTCATACACTTATCCCCCCCAAAACCGAAATCAATTCTAAGCCCAAACACATCTCTTTTCTTCTCTTTTCACCTCTAATCTTTGATACAACTTAGTGGTTGTTAAAATGAGTGGTGGTGAAGATCCAAATCAGTTTAGAAGGGGCATGACATTGAATGAAGCAAGGTTAGTTGGCCTTGAGAATCAAATGGCTACAATTAGTGAGCAAATGGCAAATCTCATGGAAGCTTTTCGAAGTTCTAGTGTTGGAGTTCGAAGAGAAGTTCATGAAAGGAGGCACTTTGAAGATGAGAATGAGGTTGTTTATGACTCTAGTGAAGAAGTACAATCACAAACTTCTAATCAAAGAAGGAGGCCACGAAAACAAGATGATTTTCGAGACATAAAGTTAGATGTTCCAGAATTTGATGGAAACCTTAATCCGGATGCTTATTTGGAATGGGTTTCGAGATGTAATAGGATTTTCGAGCTAAAGGAGTATGATGATTCGAAATCCTTCAAGTTGGCTATCACTAAGCTAAAGGGTTATGCATCCCTTTGGTGGGAAAACGTTGCTCTTGCTAGAGAAAGGAAGCATAAGCCGAAAATCAAGAGTTGGAAGAAACTGAAAAAGAAGATGGAAGCTAAGTTTCTCCCCTCCACTTACACTCTTGATTTATATAACCAACTTTCTGATTTGTTCCAAGGTACCAAGAATGTCGAGACATACATCCATGAATATGAAAAGTTGATGATGAAATTGGATGTTCAAGAAAGGGAAGAGCAGACCATGGCTCGTTTTGTGAAGGGCCTAGATCGTGACATCCAAAAGAAGCTTGAGCTTCAATCTTATTCTACTTTAGATGAACTTTTCAGGTTGGCTCTTAAGGTGGAAAAGCATCAAAAAGACAAGAAGAAGAAGGTATTTAGCAAAGGAGCTTCTTATGCTAAAGGAGGTTCTAGTTCCTATGTAAAGCCTACTTCGACATCTCCATTTACACCTAAAAATGAAGCTGGTTCGAAATTTCTTGATAAAGGGAAGAAAGTTGCTGAAAGTTCTTCCAAGAAGGATGATATTAAATGTTTTAAGTGTCATGGTTATGGTCATTATCAAGCACAATGCCCAAACAGAAGGGTAATGACCTTATTAGACATTAAAAACATAGAAGATGCCCTTAAAGATCAAGAGGAGCACGAAAAAGAATCTGAAAAGGAGGATGAATGCAATGAAGATGTTCTTGTTGATGAAGTGGAAGGAGATGATCATCTTAGCTTGGTTCTAAGGAGGGTCCTTCACTCCAAAGAAGCCGAAGCTATACCATCTCAACGAGACCAGATTTTTCAGACAAAATGCTTAATCAAGGGCAAGATTTGTTCCATGATTATTGATGGTGGGAGTTGCACTAATGTAGCTTCGAGTTCTATGGTGGAGAAGCTCAATCATCCTACCTTCAGTCATCCTAAACCATATAAGCTTCATTGGCTTAATGATGGTAACTGTGTGGAGGTAACAAAACAAGCTTTAATTAGCTTCTCTTTTGGTGATTCATATAATGATAAGGTTTTATGTGATGTGGTGCCTATGAATGCATGTCATATTCTCTTAGGGAGGCCGTGGCAATCTGATAAGGAAACCTTACATAATGGTAGGACTAATACATACACTTTCATGCATGAAAACAAGAAAATTATACTTAGTCCTAGCAAAAAGGGTCCGAATTTGCCTAAGAAAGAAACCTCTAATTCAAAGGCTAAAAATCAGAAATCCTTAATTCTCCAAAAACGTCAAGTTGATAAGGCCATTGAAAAGGGGAAGGAAATGTACTTGTTGTTGTTATTTGCTGCAAATGATGAAAATACTAGTGAATTACATGATTGGGTTAAACCATTAGTGAACGATTTTAGTGATATTTTTCCCGAGGATCTTCCTTATGGTTTACCACCTAGTAGGGGTATTGAGCATCAAATTGACTTAGTTCCTGGAGCACCATTACCTAACAAGGCAGCTTATAGATGTAATCCTGAAGAAGCTAAAGAGTTGCAAAAACAGATTACTGAATTGTTAGCTAAGGGGTTTGTACAAGAAAGTCTTAGTCCATGTGCTGTTCCTGTTATTTTGGTTCCAAAGAAGGATGGAACTATGCGTATGTGTGTAGATTGCAGGGCTATAAACAACATTACCATCAAGTATAGGTATCCTATTCCTAGGCTTGATGATTTGCTCGATGAATTACATGGTGCTACTATATTCTCCAAGATAGATTTACGTAGTGGTTATCATCAGATTCGAATCAAGGAAGGGGATGAATGGAAAACAGCCTTTAAGACTAAGAGTGGGTTATATGAGTGGCGTGTTATGCCATTTGGTCTAACTAATGCTCCTAGTACTTTCATGAGGCTCATGCATGAGGTACTTCGTCCTTTCATTGGTTCATTTGTTGTGGTTTATTTTGATGATATTCTTGTGTATAGCAACAGTGAACAGGATCATCTTATTCATCTGAAGAAGGTTTTCCTTAAGCTAAGGGAAAAGAAGCTATATGCAAAGATGGAGAAGTGTGAATTCTTCACTTCTAGTGTGTCTTTTCTTGGTTTCATTATTTCATCTCAGGGTATTTCTATGGATGAATCCAAGGTGGAGGCAATCAAATCATGGCCAATTCCAAAGTCCATCACAGAAGTTCGAAGTTTTCATGGATTGGCATCTTTTTACAGGAGATTCATCAGAGGTTTTAGTACTATTTTGGCTCCACTGACCGAATGTATCAAAGGAGGTTCTTTCACTTGGACTCCAGCAGCTCAGGAAGCATTTGATCAGTTGAAAAGCAAGCTTTGTGAGGCGCCTGTTCTAGCCTTACCAGATTTCAAGAAAGTGTTTGAAGTGGAATGTGATGCAAGTGGCGTAGGGATTGGAGCTGTTTTACAACAAGGAGGGCGTCCCATAGCCTATTTCAGTGAGAAGCTCAATCATGCCAAGCTCAACTACAGCACCTATGATAAAGAGTTCTATGCTATTATTCGTGCTTTGACTTATTGGACTCATTATCTTAGGCCAGCTCAGTTTGTGTTGCATTCAGATCACCAAGCTTTGAAGTACATTAATGGACAACATAAGCTCAGTTCTCGACATGCTAAATGGGTGGAGTTCCTTCAATCTTTTGATTTTGTTTTAAAATACAAAACTGGAGTTTCTAATGTGGTTGCAGATGCATTATCTAGGAGGCATTCTATGCTTTCTCTAATGGAGGCTCGAGTTCTTGGCTTCACTCATATTAAGGAGCTTTATTATGATGATCCAGATTTTTCACCATTGATAGAAGCGTGCAAGGATGGTTCTCATGGAGCTTATTCGGTTCTAGATGGTTTTCTCTTCCGAAATAATAAGCTTTGTATCCCTAAGTGCTCACTAAGGGATTTGCTCATCAAGGAGGTTCATGGAGGAGGCCTAGCAGGACATTTTGGTATTAACAAAACTGTGGATGTTTTGCAGGAACACTTTTATTGGCCAAAACTGGCAGGTGATGTTCACTCAGTTCTAGCTCGATGTTCTACATGTCAAAAGGCCAAGAGTTCTTTTCATCAAGGGCTCTATACTCCACTTCCAGTTCCTAATCAGCCATGGGAAGATGTTAGTATGGATTTCATTGTAGCTTTGCCTAGGACTCAAAGGCAAAGAGACGCTATTATGGTGGTGGTGGATCGATTCTCAAAGATGGCTCATTTCATTGCTTGCAACAAGACGGATGATGCAGTTCATGTAGCTGATTTGTACTTCAAGGAGATCATTAGATTACATGGTGTACCGAAGACTATTGTTTCTGATAAGGATGTTAAGTTCCTTAGTTTCTTTTGGAAGACTTTATGGAAGCTCCTAGGTACTAAGCTCCTCTTTAGTACCACGGCGCATCCACAAACTGATGGCCAAACGGAGGTTACAAACAGGACACTTACTACTCTACTCAGGACTCTAGTTAACAAGTCACAGAAAGATTGGGATCTAAAGCTAGCACATGCAGAATTTGCTTATAATAGATCACCTACATATGCCACGAAGTGCTCTCCATTCGAAGTGAACTATGGGGTTAATCCTTTAAGCCCCATTGATTTACTACCTATTCCAGTTGAAGTGAGGCAAAGCAAAGATGCAGAGGAGAAGGCAAAGGAGATGAAAAAGCTTCACCAACAGATTAGAGCACGCATTGAGAAGGTTAATGAAGCTTACAAGGTCCGAGCTAACAAGCATCGAAAGGAGGTCATTTACAAGCCCGGGGACTTGGTATGGTTGCACCTAAGGAAGGAACGATTTCCATCAAGAAGGAAGAACAAGCTGATGCCAAGGAGTGATGGTCCATTTAGGGTGCTTGAAAAGATCAATAACAATGCATACAAGATAGAACTACCAAGTGAGATGGGCAACATTTCGGCCACCTTCAATGTGGGTGATTTAGCTCCATATTTAGAGGAAGATTTTGAGTTACAAGAAGACTTCTCCAAACCAGGGGAGAATGATGCAGGAGCATCCATGATCAATCCAAGTCTCCTAACAAAGAGTCATCAAGAAGAGATTAAGGTGAAGGAGATTCAGTTCATTAGCTTACTTAATCCAATTTCGAACAAACAAGTACTTCGAATTGTTAATTAAGCTTAACACCTTCTTAATCTTTTTTAAGCCTTGTTGATTAATGCTTATGATCATCTTAACATCATTAAGTATTAGTAATAAAGCTTAAATTATGATTAAATAGCTTAATTAGTTAGTTCTAAGTCATTAAAGTAAGCTTAGTGAAACTGTTTTGGAAGAACAGAATTTACACGGTTTGTTTAGGGCTCGTTTTGGCTACGTTTTTGAGCTTTATTCTTGGCTAAGGCAACCATACATGACTCACCTGTGTGCTTACATACATCACCAACAAGCATGTGAAGAGTTGGAGGCAAGAATCAATAGGAAACGAGAGCTTCATGAAGAAGTATCCAAAACCGCAGCTCCCTGCGTCATTCTGGGCCCATTTTCATCAGTTCTGGGCAGCCGCTTTTCTTTAGCTTTTGGAGCTGATTTTTTGAGGATATTTTCCTTAGAATGTCTATTTTAATACCTTAGCTTCCTTTTTGCAGTAGGACATTTTCGTTTCTCAGAATCCCTCAATCATTGCACCTAGGTACTGAAAACTGGCCAGATTTTTGTAATAGTTTAAGATGGCTTTTGTTACCTAAGCAAAACATCACCAAATGACGTGAATTTTTGGTATGTTACTGCTTTATATGTTAGGTTTGTAAGGCAAGAAGTTTCATTAGAGTTTGTTGAATGAATTAAGAGTTATACTCATTTCTTTGAGCTGTGCGCTTAGAGCAAAACTGGACAGTTTGTCCTAATTAAAGTCTTTGAGTTAATTAGCTAACTAACGTAGATTAGTTACTAATTTAACAAAGCAAGGTTGCACCAAGAGTTCTTCTTTGACATTGGTGGCCTAGTTTGGTGGTTCTAAGGTTAGTGAAAGTGGTGGTTGTTGGTACGGTTCCAACAAGGCTTGAAGCAAAACTGATTCTTCGGTTCTTAACCAACGAATGCTCTTGTTTATGAAATGCTTTATGCATCACTTAATAGTAAAATGGAATGTTTGAAGGTATTCCACCCATTTAGCATGTCTAGGCTGCATTTTTTGTTGGCTTTGGAGGTACTTAAGTGCCTCATGATCTGAATGGAGAATAAACTCCTTTGCAATGAGATAGTGTCTCCAATGGTCCAAAGCACGAACCAAAGCATAGAATTCTTTGTCATAGGTCGAGTACTTTCTCTTTGCCTCGTTTAATTTCTCACTGAAGTAGGCCAAAGGCCTTCCATTTTGAGACAGCACAGCTCCAATTCCCACGCCAGATGCATCACATTCAACCTCAAAAACTTCATTAAAGTTAGGTAAAGCTAGAATAGGAGCACTAATCAATTGAGCTTTTACCTCCTCAAACGCCTTGTTGGCTTGATCACTCCACTCAAACTTCATTAGCTTTGTGATCTCTGTGATTGGAGTCATGATAGCACTGAAATTTCGAACAAACCTCCTATAAAAGGAAGCTAGTCCATGAAAGCTTCGAACTTGTTGTATTGAAGTAGGAGTAGGCCACTCCTTGATTGCTTGCACCTTCTTCTCATCAGCCTTGATTCCATCTTTAGAGATAATGAAACCTAAAAATACAACTTGACTAGAAAAGAAGTGACATTTTTCTAAGTTCCCATACAAGCTTTCGGCTCTCAACACACTAAACACTTGATCTAAGAGTTTTGCATGCTCACATTCATTCATGCTATAGATAAGTATATCATCAAAATAAACTACTACAAATCTGCCCAAAAAAGGCTTCATGGTTTGATTCATTAAGCGCATGAAAGTACTTGGAGCATTAGACAATCCAAATGGCATAACAAGCCACTCATACAAACCCTCCTTTGTCTTGAAGGCAGTCTTCCATTCATCCCCTTCACAAATGCGAATTTGATGGTATCCACTTCTCAAATCGATCTTATAGAACACATTAGATCCATTGAGATCATCTAACAAGTCATTCAATCTTGGAATTGGAAATTTGTACTTGATAGTGGTCTTGTTGATAGCCCTACTATCCACACACATACGCCACTCACCATTCTTCTTTGGTACTAAGAGAGTTGGAACTGCACAAGGACTCAAAGACTCTCTAATCATGCCCTTGGACAACAATTCATTCACTTGCCTCCTTATTTCTTCAGTTTCTTTAGGGTTGGTTCTATAGGCAGGCTTGTTAGGTAACATGGCGCCAGGAATTAGGTCAATTTTGTGTTGGATGTCTCTTTTTGGGGGTAGGCCATGGGGTATTTCATGTGGGAAGACATCTTTGTAGTTTTCAAGCAATGGGACAAGTAAAGGGTGATCTAGATTACTATCAACTTGTTCCTTTTGATCTATATTCAACAACAAATCACGAAAAGGTCTAAGTTCATGATAATCAGATTTCAATAAGGTGGTGAGTGAGTGATATTTCTCTTTAGTCGAATGTTGTTTAGAGGTAGGGATAGACATGATAGGGGTTAGGGTTACTTTCTTTCCATCTTTAGTGAATGAATATGTGTTCTTATAACCATCATGTATGAATCTCCTATCAAACAACCAAGGACGCCCTAACAACACATGACAAGCATCCATAGGAATAATATCACACCAAATCTCCTCTTTATAGTTACTACCAATACTAAAAGATAATAGTAAACGATGAGTAACTTGGATACCTTTACCTTGATTGAGCCATTGAATCACATATGGCTTAGGATGAGGAGAAGTTGAAAGCTTCAACTTATCCACCATAGTTTGAGACGCCACATTGGTACAACTCCCTCCATCAATAATCAAGGTGCACACCTTGTTCTCAACAGTGCATCTAGTATGGAATATGGCTTCTCTTTGTTGTGACTTCTCTTCATCTATCACACCACTCAAAGCTCTCCTAACAACCAAGCATTCACCCTCATCAGGGCCAACAATCTCTTCTCCATACTCCTCATCATCACACACCTCCATGACTACATCATCTGCCTCCTCTAGGGTTTCATACTCTACTAGGGTTACAATTCTTTTGTTAGGGCACTCAGAAGCAATATGTCCTCCTCCTTGACATCTAAAGCACTTTCTAGTAGATCTATTTGGGGTGAACGTGTTTGGAGTGAAGGTATTCGGGGTGTTTGGGGATTTTTGGTTCGAGTTTGGGGTAGTTTTAGAAAAGTTCGTGTTTGGCTTAGAGTAGGTGTTAGGTTTAGGGTAAGAACGAGCCACTTCAGTCTTTCCTTTGCTCTTTTGCTGTTTTTCCACCTTGTGAGCCAAGATGATCAAGTCCTCCAAACTAGAAAAAGGATGTAATTCAACTACGTTAGCAATTTTAACATCCAAACCACCAAGAAATCTTACCAGGGTTTGAGGTTCATCCTCTTGTACTTCACACTTCATGAGATATGACTCGAATTCCCTTGCATATGCCTCCACTGAATTCGAACCTTGTTGTAGGTGGTGGAACTTGGAAAAGTTCTCTTGAACATAGTAGGTGGGAAGAAATTTCTTCTTGAGTAGTTTCTTCATTTTCGTCCAATCTCTGAGCTTTTCTTTCCCTTCTCTTTCTCTCTTGCTGCACTTGCTAGCCCACCATGTTGATGCATACTTTCTAAGCTTGAGAGCAACAAGCTTGACCTTCCTATCCTCCGGAATTTGCTTATAGTCAAAGACTCTTTCAACAGTCCTCAACCATTCCACAAACTCATCTGCATCTAACTTTCCATCATACTCAGGGAGATCCACCTTAAAGTCATTGAAGTTTCTTTGACCATTATGTATGGATGGAACCCTAGATGAATCGTCACTATCTCCATCTGAACCCTCAAGGGGTTCGTCTCCTCTTTGCCTTCTCAACCTCAAGGACAAGTCTCTCACTTGATCTTGAAGCAAGGTCATTCTAGCCTCTCTCTCACGCCTCTCTTCCTCCATTGTTACGAGTCTCTCTTGTAATTGTTCGTTGGTTTGGCTAGTTCCTGACATTGTGTTTAGGGTTTGTGTTTGGACGAATTTAGGCTAGGATTTATGTTGGCTCTGATACCAAGATGTTATATCCTGGCTATCTATAGGCAAAATAGGTTTGATTATGAGTTATGAATGGTAGTTTAGCTTTACTTAAATTAACTTAGATACAGATTTCACCACTAAGTCAAATTAAGGTCCTAAGATCACCACTTGATTCAAGCTTAAAAGCAAGCTAGCATAGGCGCCTAGATTAATTATGAATTAATCAAAGCAAAATAAAACTCGAAAGTTTTTAAGCTATAAACGACTGAATGAGTTTATTGATGACTTGTGCCTTTAAATACATGTCCTTGACTCTCTAAAAATAATTACTGAAATTAAAAAAGATAACTATTGACATTAAAAATAACTAATTAAACTAAATAAGATAAAAACCCATCCCAACTAGGATTGTAGTCGTCCCTCCTTGATTCTAGGCGTCCATCCTTGCTTTGCTATCTTTTCTGACGCAATCTTGATCAAGATCTCACTTATCCCTTTCAAAGTAGGAAACCAAACCCTAATCTGATTAGGTTTAGGCGCCTAAGATGAGATATGGAGGGAAAATGATTCCTTTGCTAGATTTTGTGCCTTGCCCATTTTAGGGTTTAAGGTAGGATTTGGGCTCTTCTTCACTTGTTCTCCAAGCCTTCAACCGTCCATCTTAAAGAAACAACCCTAGTTGACTTTCTAATTACTAAAAATAGAAATACAACTCAACTAAGACTTTCCTAGTTAATTTAATACGATACTAAATTAACCAAGAGTACATTAAACTCCTAATAAAGCAATAAAGATAGTTACTTAGTTAATAATTAATTAACTAAGCTAAGGACATTTTCAAAGGACTTAAACCCAATACTCTTAAGGGAATTCAGAACATTCCTTAGCACATAAGCAACCATGTTTTTGGTCTTGGAATCAATAGGATCAATGGATGGACCTCCATCACTACCAATCGAAAAAGAAACAAGGGCTTGTTTCTTAACCATCAAACCAGTCTTATCATCTAACCAACTCAACTTGTAAGGACAAGGATGATCTCTAACCAACAAATTCAACTTAGAGACCACATTAGATGCCACCACATTAGTGCAAGATCCACTATCAATAATCACATTGCAAGAGAAATCACCAACTCTACATCTAGTATGAAAAAGATTTTCTCTTTGCTCATGATTAGGTGAATGATCAACATGTAAAGTCCTCCTAATAACTCCAATCATTCTAGAGTCATCTTCAGCATAGGCATCTTCATCCTCGTTCTCCTCACTCTCATGGTCTCTCTCCACCACATAGTCATACATCCTCTCTTCCTCCTCCATGGTCATGTATTGTCTCATGGTTAGGGATTTTCTAGTGGGACAATTTGCAACAATATGACCCCTCCCTTGACACTTAAAACACTTCCTACTATCATCATACTTCTCTCTAGAAACCACCAATTTAGGGCGCTCCCCCTTTTGTTCCCCCTTAGAAGGAATTTTCATTTTTTTCAAAGGTTTTGGAAGAAGATGGATAATTAGGGTTAGGGTTAAAGCTTTTGAAAGTGGTGTTTTTCCCCCCATAGGTTCTCTTATCCTCAAGTTCATGTCTTTCAAACTTCAAAGCCAATTGACACACATCATCAAAGGTACTATAGTTGGCAATATCAATCTTTCTAGCAATAGATTTATGAAGACCTCCAATAAACCTAGCAATTTTTTCTTGCTAAACCTCTTCATTACCACATAGCAAGCATAATTTATCAAATTCCAAAGTATAATCATTTACACTCATAGAATCTTGAGTTAAATCACGCTTTTTCATGCATTGCCTTTGAATGAAATCACTTGGAATAAATCTCTCTTTCAACTTCTTTTTAAGCTTCTCCCAACTTTTAAGCTTAGGTTTTCCAAGTTTTGCCCTTTTTGCTTTTAGACTTTCTAACCAAATTCCAGCATATTTAGTTAGTCTAATAGTGGCAATTTTAAACTTTTTATCATCATCAAATCCCCTATAGTCACACACCTTCTCAAGTTGCCTAATCCACTCAAGCAAATCTTCAGGATTTGCATTACCATCAAAATCATCCAATTTTATTCCCCTATCAACATCATAAGTGGATTTAACATTTTGGACAACCTCATGATCAGATTCATAATCAACATGATTAGGGTCGTTTCTCCTTTTAAACATATCATGCAAGGTTAAATGGGCGGTTTCCAACCTCCTAGCCCTAGCTCTGTCCTCCTCAACACCAATAAGTAAATCATGCATCATTTTTTTAAGTTTCTCCACACTAGACATGATTTAAAGCTTAAAACAATCAACAAATAAGCCACACAAATACACAAAGTCACGCCAACAAGAGTAGTAGCCAACCAACCACACAAGCCCAAACAATGATCAATAACTAGAATTAACTAGTTTAGAATGCTTACCAAGAAAGTCGGACACTTTCTTTCCTCACCCTCCTGGAAAACTGATACCAATTGATATGAATATGGCTCTATGAAAGCAATATTCAAGTGTACTCCAATGCAAAGGAACCTAGATAATTAAAGGTCCGAATGTTTATGTGTTTTGTGTCTAAAGTTTGTGTTTTTATGTGTTTATGGGATATGGAAATTAAATCAATCACTCCTGAAAGATTTAATTAACTTTCAATCTCACTTAAACCACTCCTGGAATTAAGTAGATTAATCACTCAATAATTAACACTCCTGAAAATTATTAAATGGCACGACTTTAATTGACAAACAATTAAGCTCGAAAATATGACTCAAAGTTCTTAATATTTCACCGAATAAAAACGACTACATAGTCCCCTATTTATACTAGTACACCTCTAGTATGATAAGGAACCCTAACTCTATCTAAAAAGCAAGATAAAACTAAATCCCTAAAATGAAGGGAAAGATAGAGATAGAGATAAGCAAGGATAAGCATCTAAGGAAAATGATAGGCATTCGGCCTTATCATATCCATTCCACACGCCTAAGCTTATCATTTTCTCTCCAACATCAATCCTAATCACAATAGGATTTGGAAACCTACTAGAACTCACATAGATAACCGAAATAACCATATTTTCGGCCCCTATGGTAGTTTTTATTACATGAATAAAAATGACTCAACAAAAGCAAATAGAATACTCTATAAGACTACATATGGACGCCCCATATTAGCCATTTCAAGCTAGTTCTTCCTCCCAAGCTAACATAGTCACAAAAGATCCATTGGCCTTGAGCTTGAATCCAAAGGTCTCAAGAACCAAGCAAATAGGCTCATCTCCAATGGTTGACTTTGGCTCTTGACTCATGTCACATCCAATCAAGAAAAGCCTCACTATCATGTCCCCCATCAAATTCAGGCATCTCAATTTTCAAACCCCTATCATCATCAAAGTTTCTAGGTGTATTAACCTCACCATCTTCATTTTCAAGAAAGTTCAGTTTTCTACTTGCTTGCATCAACATTTCGGACATGGCATCTAACCTAGTCTTTGTTGAGCCTTATCTTCATCATTTGCTTCTGATTTTCTCTCTAAGTTTTCCAACTTCTCAGTAATTACTTGTAACATCCTAGCAAGATCACCTTCAACCATGATTTCACTATTTTTGCTAGACTATTACAAATACAAGATGCAAACTGCCGTAAACTTGAACAACAAAACGAAACTGTAAATGGCCTTGAGACTCTCAAAGGCTTACAGATTAATAATAACACTCGGGAAATTTCAAGCGGAATCAAAAAAAGAAACTCTTGAAAAGCTTTCCGTATGAAGGAGGAATTGTCGTTTGAAGTTCTGTGTGCCAGATTTGCTCCGTTTTTGGCGCAGTTGCGAAAAACGTGCCCAGTTTAATATCAAAAAAATTCACGAAAATCTGAAAAATTCAGTGAGTATTCTAGACAAAAAGTTATGCAGAATGAAAAAAATAATCAACCAATTTGGACTCCTGAAGGTTGAGAAATCGTCCTTCAAAGTCGGATGAAAAACGGGTTGAATTCTGGCAGTTTCATTTCTTTTCCAAAACTCGATTTTTCCGACGAATTTCCTCACCAAAGCTCTGATACCAGATGATGTGAATCTAAAATCACCCTCCAAAGTATTGGATGATGATTATAAACTTACGAACAATAGAACACTCACTTTAACAAGAAATCACTCGAAACAAGATATAGTACCAAAACACAAGAACACACTCAATGTTTTGGGGTTCTAGGTCAGAAATAAGACTCACTCAATCTCTCCTAGGCTTATCACTCAAGACTCACTCAAAGTAATAAGGGTTAGCAATACTTGAGACAAACTCAAAGTAAAAACTATAACACAAAGGTTTATTTATCAAAACTCCAATCTGCTTTCTATTATCATTTTCTCTCCTTATATAGAGATAAGGAGCAGCAAAGGAGGAGCTGAAACACCCTAAAAACGTCCTAAGAGGAATGGCTTTGAGTAGTTACAAAACTCCTTGATTCATGCCCTAATTAAGCCTCATTTAAGGGGCTGCTACAAAGAAGGCAATCAGCAATTATGAGCTGTAAATAACCCCTAATTACATGCCTAATCAGCCACTAAACACACGCCTACTTGCCTTAGTGTCTTAAGTAATCACTAGGCTTTATTTTAAGCTTGAAATAAAACAAAAAAAAGAAATAGATTAAATAGGAATCCAAACAGAACTTGGACTTCCTTTAAAATCATGCTTGAAACCCAAACAGAACTTGGGCTCTTCAAAATGTGATGCACGCCTCAATCCACCATCCAAGTTAAACAAGTAACAAACTCGGGCTTAAGAACAAATGGAGAAAAGCCAAGAGCTTCTAAAACAAGTGCAACTGGTTGATGAACCAAAGAGCCTTTAAGTGGGCTTGACTTTGGATCATATTGTTTTTGACTCCTTTTATAGGTATTAGGTATATTTAAAGCATATGAAGACCTTCGATCAAACTCATTTCAAATCGAAGGTTAAAACTATCATAGTCTCTTACGAGATTTTGTGGTGTATGACCACCTTTCAAATCATTTGATTAGCTTAATTACCTATTGTTTTTGATTCCTTTTATAGGTATTAGGTATATGTATAGCATATGAAGCCCTTGGATCAAACTCATTTCAAATCAAAGGTTAAAACTATCATAGTCTCTTACGAGATTTTGTGGTGTATGAACACCTTTCAAATCACTTGATGTGCTTAATTACCTATTGTTTTTTACTCCTTTAATAGGTATTAGGTATATGTAAAGCATATGAAGCCCTTGGATCAAAATCATTTCAAATCAAAGGTTAAAACTATCATAGTCTCTTACGAGATTTTGTGGTGTATGACCACCTTTCAAATCATTTGATTAGTTTAATTACCTATTTTTTTTATTCCTTTTATATGTATTAGGTATATGTATAGCATATGAAGCCCATGGATCAAGCTAATTTCAAATTAAAGGTTAAAAGTATCATAGTCTCTTACGAGATTTTGTGGTGTATGAACACCTTTCAGATCACTTGATGTGCTTTATTACCTATTGTTTTTGACTCCTTTTATAGGTATTAGGTATATTTTAAGCATATGAAGACCTTGGATCAAACTCATTTCAAATCAAAGGTTAAAACTATCATAGTCTCTTACGAGATTTTGTGGTGTATGAACACCTTTTAAATCATTTGATGTGCTTAATTACCTATTGTTTTTTACTCCTTGAATAGGTATTAGGTATATTTAAATGATATGTAGCCCTTGGATCAAACTCATTTCAAATCAAAGGTTAAAACGATCATACTCTTTTACTATATTTTATGGTGTATGAACACCTTTCAAATCACTTGATGTGCTTAATTACCTATTGTTTTTTACTCCTTTTATAGATATTAGGTATATTTAAAGCATATGAAGACCTTGGATCAAACTCATTTCAAATCGAAGGTTAAAACTATCATAGTCTCTTACGAGATTTTGTGGTGTATGACCTCCTTTCAAATCATTTGGTTAGCTTAATTGATGGAGGTCCATCTAGCTCCATTGATTCCAAGACCATGAACATGGTTGCTTGTGTGTTAAGGGATGTTCTGAATTCCCTTAAGAGTATTGAGTCCTTTAAGTCCCTTGAAAATGTCCTTAGCTTAGTTAATTGATTATTGACTAAGTTACTATCTTTATTGCTTTATTAGGAGTCTAGTTAATAAAATGTACTCTTAGTTAATTTAATGATATATTAGATTAACTAGGAAAGTCTTAGTTGAGTTGTAATTTCCATTTTTAGAAAGTAGAAAGTCAACTAGGGTTGCAAAGGAAGGCATGGACGGATGAAGCAAGGAAAATGGCGCCTAACATATCAGAAAATGGCGCCTAGGGTTTACTAAAGATAAGATAGAAATTCCCTTCTATCTTCTACACAAAATGGGCGCCCAAAGCCTATCTTTTACACAAAATGGGCGGCCAAGCTACAAGGATCAAGGAAAAGGAATCATTTTCCCTCCAAAGCTTATCTTAGGCGCCTAACCTAATCAGATTAGGATTTGGTGTCCTACTTTGAAGGGATAAGTGAGAATATCAAGGAAAAGTGGTCAAAGATGGCGTCACAAATGGAGGGGAGTGAAGTGGATCGACTTCAACCCTAGTTAGGATAGGTTTTATCTTAATTAGTTTAATTATTATTTTTTTATTTTCAATAATTATCTTTTAGAGAGTCAAGGACATGTATTTAAAGGGCTTGAGTCATTAATAAACATTCATTAGACGTTTATACACATTGAACTTTCGAGTTTCTTTTGCTTTGATTAATTCATCATTAATCCAAGTGCCTATGCTAGCTTGATTTTGAGCTTTAATCAAGTGGTGTTCTTAGGACCTTAATATTGACTTAGTGGTGATTTCTGTATCTAAGTTAAATTAAGTAAAGCTTAACTATCAATTATAATTCATAATCAAACCTATTCTGCCTAGAGCATAGCCAGAATATAACATTAATTACCTATTGTTTTTGATTCCTTTTATAGGTATTAGGTATATGTATAGCATATGAAGCCCTTGGATCAAACTCATTTCAAATCAAAGGTTAAAACTATCATAGTCTCTTACGAGATTTTGTGGTGTATGAACACCTTTCAAATCAATTGATGTGCTTAATTACCTATTGTTTTTTACTCCTTTATTAGGTATTAGGTATATGTAAAGCATATGAAGCCCTTGGATCAAAATCATTTAAAATCAAAGGCTAAAACTATCATAGTCTCTTACGAGATTTTGTGGTGTATGAACACCTTTCAAATCATTTGATGTGCTTAATTACCTATTGTTTTTTGACTCCTTTAATAGGTATTAGGTATATGTAAAGCATATGAAGCCCTTGGATCAAACTAGGTATATTTAAAGCATATGAAGACCTTGGATCAAACTCATTTCAAATCAAAGGTTAAAACTATTATAGTCTCTTACGAGATTTTGTGGTGTATGAACACCTTTTAAATCATTTGATGTGCTTAATTACCTATTGTTTTTTTCTCCTTGAATAGGTATTAGGTATATTTAAATGATATGTAGCCCTTGGATCAAACTCATTTCAAATCAAAGGTTACAACTATCATACTCTCTTACGATATTTTATGGTGTATGAACACCTTTCAAATCACTTGATGTGATTAATTACCTATTGTTTTTGACTCCTTTTATAGGTATTAGGTATATTTAAAGCATATGAAGACCTTGGATCAAACTCATTTCAAATCGAAGGTTAAAACTATCATACTCTCTTACGATATTTTATGTTGTATGAACACCTTTCAAATCACTTGATGTTCTTAATTACCTATTGTTTTTGACTCCTTTTATAGGTATTAGGTATATTTAAAGCATATGAAGACCTTGGATCAAACTCATTTCAAATCGAAGGTTAAAACTATCATAGTCTCTTACGAGATTTTGTGGTGTATGACCACCTTTCAAATCATTTGATTAGCTTAATTACCTATTGTTTTTGATTCCTTTTATAGGTATTAGGTATATGTATAGCATATGAAGCCCTTGGATCAAACTCATTTCAAATCAAAGGTTAAAACTATCATAGTCTCTTACGAGATTTTGTGGTGTATGAACACCTTTCAAATCACTTGATGTGCTTAATTACCTATTGTTTTTCCTCCTTTAATAGGTATTTGGTATATGTAAAGCATATGAAGCCCTTGGATCAAAATCATTTAAAATCAAAGGCTAAAACTATCATAGTCTCTTACGAGATTTTATGGTGTATGAACACCTTTCAAATCATTTGATGTGCTTAATTACCTATTGTTTTTTGACTCCTTTAATAGGTATTAGGTATATGTAAAGCATATGAAGCCCTTGGATCAAACTAGGTATATTTAAAGCATATGAAGACCTTGGATCAAACTCATTTCAAATCAAAGGTTAAAACTATTATAGTCTCTTACGAGATTTTGTGGTGTATGAACACCTTTTAAATCATTTGATGTGCTTAATTACCTATTGTTTTTTTCTCCTTGAATAAGTATTAGGTATATTTAAATGATATGTAGCCCTTGGATCAAACTCATTTCAAATCAAAGGTTACAACTATCATACTCTCTTACGATATTTTATGGTGTATGAACACCTTTCAAATCACTTGATGTGATTAATTACCTATTGTTTTTGACTCCTTTTATAGGTATTAGGTATATTTAAAGCATATGAAGACCTTGGATCAAACTCATTTCAAATCGAAGGTTAAAACTATCATACTCTCTTACGATATTTTATGTTGTATGAACACCTTTCAAATCACTTGATGTTCTTAATTACCTATTGTTTTTGACTCCTTTTATAGGTATTAGGTATATTTAAAGCATATGAAGACCTTGGATCAAACTCATTTCAAATCGAAGGTTAAAACTATCATAGTCTCTTACGAGATTTTGTGGTGTATGACCACCTTTCAAATCATTTGATTAGCTTAATTACCTATTGTTTTTGATTCCTTTTATAGGTATTAGGTATATGTATAGCATATGAAGCCCTTGGATCAAACTCATTTCAAATCAAAGGTTAAAAGTATCATAGTCTCTTACGAGATTTTGTGGTGTATGAACACCTTTCAAATCACTTGATGTGCTTAATTACCTATTGTTTTTTCCTCCTTTAATAGGTATTTGGTATATGTAAAGCATATGAAGCCCTTTGATATGAATATGGCTCTATGAAAGCAATATTCAAGTGTACTCCAAAAAAAGGAACCTAGATATTTAAAAGTCCGAATTTTTATGTATTTTTGTGGCTAAAGTTTGTATCTTTGTGTGTTTATGGGATATGGAAATTAAATCAATCACTCCTGAAAGATTTAATTAACTTTCAAACTCACTTAAACCACTCCTAGAATTAAGTAGATTAATCACTCAATAATTAACACTCCTGAAAATTATTAAATGGCACGAATTTAATTGACAAACAATTAAGCTCGAAAAATGACTCAAAGTTCTTAACATTTTCTCAATGAAAAATGGCGTACATAGCTCCTTATTTATACTAGTACACTCTAGTATGATAAGGAACCCTAATTCTATCTAAAAAGCAAGATAAAGCTAAATCCCTAAAATGAAGGAAAAGATAAGCAAGGATAAGCACCTAAGGAAAATGATAGGCATTCGGCCTTATCACTTTCCACACGCCTCCTTATCAATCCTAATCCCAATAGGATTTGGAAACCTACTAGAATCTACATAACCAACCGAAATTTCGGCCCTAATGTAGTTTTTATTACATGAATAAAAATGACTCAACAAAAGCAAATAGAATACTCTATAAGACTACATATGGACGCCCCATATTAGCCATTTCAAGCTAGTTCTTCTTCCCAAGCTAACATAGTCACAAAAGATCCATTGGCCTTGAGCTTGAATACAAAGGTCTCAAGAACCAAGCAAATAGGCTCATCTCCAATGGTTGACTTTGGCTCTTGACTCATGTCATTCTCCCCCTCTTCAAAAGAATTTGTCCTCAAATTTTCATCATCATAGTAAGGACTAAGATCTCCAACGTTGAAGGTAGCACTCACACCTCCATACTCACTTGGAAGATCAATCTTGTAGGCACTTTCTCCAATCACCTCAAGCACCTCAAAGGGACCATCAGCCCTAGGCATGAGCTTATTCTTCCTCTTGCTTGGGAACCTCTCCTTTCTCAAATGAATCCACACAAGATCGCCACTTTTGAACTTTGGCTGCCTTCTATGTTTGTTTGCTCTCTCCTTGTATTGAGTGTTCATCTTCTCTATTCTTGCCTTGACTTGCTCACACGTTTTTTTGAAGGTTTCGAACCTCTTCTTTGCATCAACATGAATTTCAGATTTGGTTAGTACAATAAAATCAATAGGAAGGAAAGGATTGATACCATAAACCACCTCAAATGGAGATTGAGAGGTAGTGGTTGAATGAGCTCGATTATAAGCAAATTCAGCATGGGCTAGCTTCATATCCCAATCCTTTTGTGTTTTACTCACCAAACCACGCAATAAAGCTCCAAGAGTTCTATTAGTTACTTCAGTTTGGCCATCAGTTTGAGGATGATGACTAGTACTGAAAAGTAACTTGGTTCCAACCATCTTCCACAAGCTCCTCCAAAAGTGACTTAGGAACTTGGAATCACGATCACTAACAATACTTCTAGGGATTCCATGTAGGCGAATGATCTCCCTAAAGTACAAATCAGCAACATGTAAAGCATCATCAGTTTTATGCATAGGTACAAAGTGAGCCATCTTAGAGAAACGATCTACCACCACCATGATAGCATCTTTTCCCCTTTGAGTTCTAGGCAACCCTACTATGAAATCCATACTCACACTATCCCAAGGAGCATTAGGGACTGGTAATGGAGTGTATAGGCCTTTATGGAAGGTACTCTTGGCCCTTTGACAACTAGCACACCTACTAACCACCATATGAACATCTTTCACCATGCTAGGCCAATAGAAACTTTCACTCAATGTGTCTAGGGTCTTTTGAATGCCAAAATGGCCAGCCACGCCACCACTATGGACTTCCCTCACCAACAACTCCCTCACGCCACTCTTAGGAACACAAAACCTGTTCCCCTTAAACAAAAATCCTTCTTGCACTACATACATGCCATTAGGGTTATTAACAGAATTACAAAAGTCTTCATCTTTTACATACAATTCTTTCAAATGATCAAACCCTAAAATACGAGCATCAACCATGGTTAAGAGATAGGAACGCCTAGAAAGAGCATCAGCAACAACATTACTCTTTCCTTCTTTATACTTAGAAGAAAAAGTAAAAGATTGTAGGAATTCAACCCACTTGGCGTGCCTATAATTGAGCTTTGATCTGAATGAAGTATAAAAGGCTTTGGCCTTAAATAATGAGACCAATGATCCAAGGCCCTTACAATAGCATAAAACTCGTGATCATAATTGGAGTAATTGAGCTTAGCGCCACTCAATTTCTCACTAAAGAATGCAATAGGCCTCTTCTCTTGGATCAAAACAGCACCTACGCCAATCCCACTTGCATCACACTCTACCTCGAACAATTTGTGAAAATCTGGCAAGGCTAGGATAGGGGCGTTGCAAAGGAGCCTCTTCACCTCTTCAAATGATCTTTGAGCTTGAGAGTTCCAAGAAAACTCTCCCTTCTTCATCAACTCTGTGATTGGAGCCATAACTGTTGAGAAGTTTCGAATGAACCTCCTATAGAAGGAAGCTAGGCCATGAAAACTTCTACACTCATGAGCATTGCTTGGCGCCAACCATGTGGAAATAGCTTCGACTTTCTCTGGATCAACATGTACTCCATCCCTAGAAAAAATATAGCCAAGAAAAGCAATACTAGGTACAAGAAAGTCACATTTTTCCATCTTGCCATACAGTTTTTGTTCTCTCAATTTTTCAAACAACAGTCTTAAATGAGCTGAATGGGATTCAATACTAGTACTATATACAAGAATATCATCTAGATAGACAACAATAAACTTGTTAAGAAAGGGACGTAGTACCTCATTCATAAGCCTCATAAAAGAACTAGGAGCATTACAAAGACCAAAAGGCATCACGATCCACTCATATAGACCTTGTTTGGTCTTAAAAGCGGTTTTCCACTCATCTCCTTCCCTAATTCTCATTTGGTGATATCCACTCCTTAGGTCTATCTTTGAAAACACCAAAGCTCCATGTAACTCATCAAGCATGTCCTCCAATCTAGGCATAGGAAAGCGATACTTGATGGTGATGTTGTTGACGGCCCTACTATCAATGCACATCCTCCATGTACCATCCTTCTTAGGGACAAGAAGGGCAGGAACGGCGCATGGACTCATGCTTTCTTTCACATAGCCTCATTCAATCAACTTTTCAATCTGTTTTTGTAGCTCCTTAGAAGCCATAGGATCGCATCTATATGCTGGTTTGTTAGGCAAAGGTGCGCCTGGCACTAGATCAATAGCATGCTCAATCCCTCTCAAAGGTGGTAACCCTTGAGGCAACTCTTTGGGAAATACATCCCCAAACTCCTCTAACAAAGCTGCAAGGTTAGGATCCTTCATAGAAACATCATTAGTTAAAGTACATTTAACAAATAAAGCATAACCATGACCTTCTATTTCAACCTCCTTTTTGAACTCCTTGGGTGAAAGGAACAAACTTTGCTTGCTTTCATCCCTCTTCTTTGGCGCAATAGTGTTAGGAGACAAGGGCATAAGTCGAATCCTTTTGGACCCCATCAAAACAGAATACACGTTGGTCTCCCCCTCATGAATAACTTTTCGATCAAATTTCCAAGGTCTTCCAAGAAGAATATGACAAGCACTCATAGGAAGAACATCACCCCACAACTCATCTTTGTAGCTACCAATCGAAAAAGAAACAAGGGCTTGTTTCTTAACCATCAAACCAGTCTTATCATCTAACCAACTCAACTTGTAAGGACAAGGATGATCTCTAACCAACAAATTCAACTTAGAGACCACATTAGATGCCACCACATTAGTGCAAGATCCACTATCAATAATCACATTGCAAGAGAAATCACCAACTCTACATCTAGTATGAAAAAGATTTTCTCTTTGCTCATGATTAGGTGAATGATCAACATGTAACGTCCTCCTAATAACTCCAATCATCCTAGAGTCATCTTCAGCATAGGCATCTTCATCCTCATTCTCCTCACTCTCATGGTCACTCTCCACCACATAGTCATACATCCTCTCTTCTTCCTCCATGGCTACGTACTGCCTCATGGTTAGGGCTTTCCTAGTGGAACAATTTGCAGCAATATGACCCCTCCCTTGACACTTAAAACACTTCCTACTATCATCATACTTCTCTCTAGAAACCACCAATTTAGGGCGCTCCCCCTTTTGTTCCCCCTTAGAAGGAATTTCATTTTTTTCAAAGGTTTTGGAAGAAGATGGATAATTAGGGTTAGGGTTAAAGCTTTTGAAAGTGGTGTTTTCCCCCCCATAGGTTCTCTTATCCTCAAGTTCATGTCTCTCAAACTTCAAAGCCAATTGACACACTTCATCAAAGGTACTATAGTTGGCAATATCAATCTTTCTAGCAATAGATTTATGGAGACCTCCAATAAACCTAGCAATTTTTTCTTGCTCAACCTCTTCATTCCCACATAGCAAGCATAAATTATCAAATTCCAAAGTATAATCATTCACACTCATAGAATTTTGAGTTAAATCACGCTTTTTCATGTATTGCCTTTGAATGAAATCACTTGGAATAAATCTCTCTTTCAACTTCTTTTTAAGCTTCTCCCAACTTTTAAGCTTAGGTTTTCCAAGTTTTGCCCTTTTTGCTTTTAGACCTTCTAACCAAATTCCAGCATATTTAGTTAGTCTAATAGTGGCAATTTTAAACTTTTTATCATCATCAAATCCCCTATAGTCACACACCTTCTCTAGTTGCCTAATCCACTCAAGCAAATCTTCAGGATTTGCATTGCCATCAAAATCATCCAATTTTATTCCCCTATCATCATCATAAGTGGATTTAACTTTTTGGATAACCTCATGATCAGATTCATAATCAACATGATTAGGGTCGTTTCTCCTTTTGAACATATCATGCAAGGTTAATTGGGTTGTTTCCAACCTCCTAGCCGTAGCTTTGTCCTCCTCAACACCAATAAGTAAATCGTGCATCATTTTTTCAAGTTTCTCCACACTAGACATGATTTAAAGCTTAAAACAATCAACAAATAAGCCACACAAATACACAAAGTCACGCCAATAAGAGCAGTAGCCAACCAACCACACAAGCCCAAACAATGATCAATAACTAGAATTAACTAGTTTAGAATGCTTACCAAGAAAGTCGGACACTTTCTTTCCTCACCCACCTGGAAAACTGATACCAATTGATATGAATATGGCTCTATGAAAGCAATATTCAAGTGTACTCCAAAAAAAGGAACCTAGATATTTAAAAGTCCGAATTTTTATGTGTTTTTGTGGCTAAAGTTTGTATCTTTGTGTGTTTATGGGATATGTAAATTAAATCAATCACTCCTGAAAGATTTAATTAACTTTCAATCTCACTTAAACCACTCCTGGAATTAAGTAGATTAATCACTCAATAATTAACACTCCTGAAAATTATAAAATGGCACGAATTTAATTGACAAACAATTAAGCTCGAAAAATGACTCAAAGTTCTTAACATTTTCTCAATGAAAAATGGCGTACATAGCTCCTTATTTATACTAGTACACTCTAGTATGATAAGGAACCCTAATTCTATCTAAAAAGCAAGATAAAGCTAAATCCCTAAAATGAAGGAAAAGATAAGCAAGGATAAGCACCTAAGGAAAATGATAGGCATTCGGCCTTATCACTTTCCACACGCCTCCTTATCAATCCTAATCCCAATAGGATTTGGAAACCTACTAGAATCTACATAACCAACCGAAATTTCGGCCATAATGTAGTTTTTATTACATGAATAAAAATGACTCAACAAAAGCAAATAGAATACTCTATAAGACTACATAAGGACGCCCCATATTAGCCATTTCAAGCTAGTTCTTCTTCCCAAGCTAACATAGTCACAAAAGATCCATTGGCCTTGAGCTTGAATCCAAAGGTCTCAAGAACCAAGCAAATAGGCTCATCTCCAATGGTTGACTTTGGCTCTTGACTCATGTCAGCCTCGGATCAAAATCATTTCAAATCAAAGGTTAAAACTATCATAGTCTCTCACGAAATTTTGTGGTGTATGAACACCTTTCAAATCATTTGATGTGCTTAATTACCTATTTTTTGTGACTCCTTTAATAGGTATTAGTTATATGTAAAGCATATGAAGCCCTTGGATCAAACTAGGTATATTTAAAGCATATGAAGACCTTGGATCAAACTCATTTCAAATCAAAGGTTAAAACTATCATAGTCTCTTACGAAATTTTATGGTTTATGAACACCTTTCAAATCATTTGACGTGCTTAATTACCTATTGTTTTTGACTCCTTTAATAGGTATTAGGTATATGTAAAGCATAAGAAGCCCTTGGATCAAACTCATTTCAAATCAAAGGCTAAAACTATCATAGTCTCTTACGAGATTTTATGGTGTATGAACACCTTTCAAATCACTTGATGTGCTTAATTACCTATTGTTTTTGACTCCTTTTATAGGTATTAGGTGTTATATTCTGGCTATGCTCTAGGCAGAATAGGTTTGATTATGAATTATAATTGATAGTTAAGCTTTACTTAATTTAACTTAGATACAGAAATCACCACTAAGTCAATATTAAGGCCCTAATAACACCACTTGATTCAAGCTCAAAATCAAGCTAGCATAGGCGCTTGGATTAATGATGAATTAATCAAAGCAAAAGAAACTCGAAAGTTCAATGTGTATAACGTCTAATGAATGTTTATTAATGACTCAAGCCCTTTAAATACATGTCCTTGACTCTCTAGAAGATAATTACTGAAAATAAAAGAAATAATTAAACTAATTAAGATAAAACCTATCCTAACTAGGGTTGAAATCGATCTACTTCACTCCCCTCCATTTGTGACGCCATCTTTGACCATTTTCCTTGATATTCTCACTTATCCCTTCAAAGTAGGACACCAAACCCTAATCTGATTAGGTTAGGCGCCTAAGATAAGCTTTGGAGGGAAAATGATTCCTTTTCCTTGATCCTTGTAGCTTGGCCGCCCATTTTGTGTAAAAGATAGGCTTTGGGCGCCCATTTTGTGTAGAAGATAGAAGGGAATTTCTATCTTATCTTGAGTAAACCCTAGGCGCCATTTTCTGATATGTTAGGCGCCATTTTCCTTGCTTCATCCGTCCATGCCTTCCTTTGCAACCCTAGTTGACTTTCTACTTTCTAAAAATGGAAATTACAACTCAACTAAGACTTTCCTAGTTAATCTAATATATCATTAAATTAACTAAGAGTACATTTTATTAACTAGACTCCTAATAAAGCAATAAAGATAGTAACTTAGTCAATGATCAATTAACTAAGCTAAGGACATTTTCAAGGGACTTAAAGGACTCAATACTCTTAAGGGAATTCAGAACATCCCTTAACACACAAGCAACCATGTTCTTGGTCTTGGAATCAATGGAGCTAGATGGACCTCCATCATCCTCTTCTTCTTTGGAGGAGTTTGACCTCAAACTTGGTAGCTCTTCTTCATCATCATAGAACGGGCTCAAATCAGCAACGTTGAAAGTGGCTGAAACTCCATAGTCTCCAGGCAACTCGATCTTGTAGGCATTGTTGTTGACCTTCTCAATCACTCTAAATGGACCATCAGCTCGAGGACTAAGTTTGGATTTTCGTTTAGAAGGGAAACGTTCCTTCCTTAGATGAATCCAAACCATATCACCCTCTTTGAATTGGACATCTCTCTTTTTCTTATCAATCCTCTCCTTGGTTCTCTCATTGGCTTTCTCAATCTTTCCTCTCACGTATTCATGTAGCTTTTGGATCTCTTTCACTCTATTTTCGGCTTCATGGATATATTTTGTGGTGGTAGGGAAAGGGGCTAAGTCAATAGGGGTGCAAGGGTTTTGACCATAGACCACAAAGAATGGACTAAGGCCAGTAGTCTTGCTAGGAACTCGATTATAGGCAAACTCAGCGTGAGGTAGCATCTCCTCCCATTGTTTAGGGCTTTTTGTAGCTAGGGCTCGAATTAGGGTTCCTAAGGTTCTATTGGTGACCTCTGTTTGACCATCAGTTTGAGGATGGCTAGAGGTACTAAATTTCAGCTTTGTTCCCATCTTCTTCCAAAGTGTAAGCCAAAAGTGACTTAAAAATTTTGGGTCTCGATCACTAACCATCGTCTTTGGCACTCCATGCAACCTAACAATGTCCCTGAAATACAAGTTAGCACAAGAAACAGCATCGTTAGTAGTATGGCACGCCATAAAGTGTGCCATCTTGGAAAACCTATCAACCACCACCATGATTGAATCTTTTTGGCATTGGGTTCTAGGTAATCCTGTAATGAAATCCAAGCTCACATCTTCCCATGGTGCTTGAGGAACAGGAAGAGGCATAAACAACCCTTGAGGTAGTAAATGTCCCTTAGCCTTTTGGCATATCAAGCACCTTTTAATCAAGAACTCTACATCTCTTGCCAATCTAGGCCAAAAGAAATACTCGCTCACAAGCATAATAGTCTTTTCTATTCCAAAGTGGCCAGCAAGCCCACCTTCATGAAACTCCTTGACTAAGGACACTCTCATACTGTGCCTAGGAATACAAAGGCGATTTCCTTTTAAAAGAAACCCCTTTAAGAGATAATAATCACCACTTGGGCGATTATGACACTTTTCAAACAAAACACCAAAGTCCTTGTCCTCTACATAACATTCTTTCAACAACTCAAGCCCCATCACCTTAGGGCTTAAGGGAGAAAGCAACAAGTACCTCCTAGATAAGGCATCAGCACCTTTGTTCATCTTCCCTGCTTTATGCTTAATAGTAAAATGGAATGTTTGAAGGTATTCCACCCATTTAGCATGTCTAGGCTGCAATTTCTGTTGGCTTTGGAGGTACTTAAGTGCCTCATGATCTGAATGGAGAATAAACTCCTTTGCAATAAGATAGTGTCTCCAATGGTCCAAAGCACGAACCAAAGCATAGAATTCTTTGTCATAGGTCGAGTACTTTCTCTTTGCCTCGTTTAGTTTCTCACTAAAGTAGGCCAAAGGCCTTCCATTTTGAGACAGCACAGCTCCAATTCCCACGCCAGATGCATCACATTCAACCTCCAAAACTTCATTAAAGTTAGGTAAAGCTAGAATAGGAGCACTAATCAATTGAGCTTTTACCTCCTCAAACGCCTTGTTGGCTTGATCACTCCACTCAAACTTCTTTAGCTTTGTGATCTCTGTAATTGGAGTCATGATAGTACTGAAATTTCGAACAAACCTCCTATAAAAGGAAGCTAGTCCATGAAAGCTTCGAACTTGTTGTATTGAAGTAGGAGTAGGCCACTCCTTGATTGCTTGCACCTTCTTCTCATCAGCCTTGATTCCATCTTTAGAGATAATGAAACCTAAAAATACAACTTGACTAGAAAAGAAGTGACATTTTTCTAAGTTCCCATACAAGCTTTCGGCTCTCAACAAACTAAACACTTGATCTAAGTGTTTTGCATGCTCACATTCATTCATGCTATAGATAAGTATATCATCAAAATAAACTACTACAAATCTGCCCAAAAAAGGCTTCATGGTTTGATTCATTAAGCGCATGAAAGTACTTGGAGCATTAGACAATCCAAATGGCATAACAAGCCACTCATACAAACCCTCCTTTGTCTTGAAGGCAGTCTTCCATTCATCCCCTTCACAAATGCGAATTTGATGGTATCCACTTCTCAAATCGATCTTAGAGAACACATTAGATCCATTGAGATCATCTAACAAGTCATTCAATCTTGGAATTGGAAATCTGTACTTGATAGTGATCTTGTTGATAGCCCTACTATCCACACACATACGCCACTCACCATTCTTCTTTGGCACTAAGAGAGTTGGAACTGCACAACGACTCAAAGACTCTCTAATCATGCCCTTAGACAACAATTCATTCACTTGACTCCTTATTTCTTCAGTTTCTTTAGGGTTGGTTCTATAGGCAGGCTTATTGGGTAACATGGCGCCAGGAATTAGGTCAATCTTGTGTTGGATGTCTCTTTTTGGGGGTAGGCCGTGGGGTATTTCATGTGGGAAGACATCTTTGTAGTTTTCAAGCAATGGGACAAGTAAGGGGTGATCTAGATTACTATCAACTTGTTCCTTTTGATCTATATTCAACAACAAATCACGAAAAGGACTAAGTTCATGATAATCAGATTTCAATAAGGTGGTGAGTGAGTGATATTTCTCTTTAGTCGAATGTTGTTTAGAGGTAGGGATAGACATGATAGGGGTTAGGGTTACTTTCTTTCCATCTTTAGTGAATGAATATGTGTTTTTATAACCATTATGTATGACTCTCCTATCAAACAACCAAGGATGCCCTAACAACACATGACAAGCATCCATAGGAATAATATCACACCAAATCTCCTCTTTATAGTTACTACCAATACTAAAAGATAATAGTAAACGATGAGTAACATGGATACCTTTACCTTGATTGAGCCATTGAATCACATATGGCTTAGGATGAGGAGAAGTTGAAAGCTTCAACTTATCCACCATAGTTTGAAACGCCACATTGGTGCAACTCCCTCCATCAATAATCAAGGTGCATACCTTGTTCTCAACAGTGCATCTAGTATGGAATATGGCTTCTCGTTGTTGTGACTTCTCTTCATCTATCACGCCACTCAAAGCTCTCCTAACAACCAAGCATTCACCCTCATCAGGGCCAATAACCTCTTCTCCATACTCCTCATCATCACACACCTCCATGACTACATCGTCTGCCTCCTCTAGGGTTTCATACTCTACTAGGGTTACAATTCTTTTGTTAGGGCACTCAGAAGCGATATGTCCTCCTCCTTGACATCTAAAGCACTTTCTAGTAGATCTATTTGGGGTGAACGTGTTTGGAGTGAAGGTATTTGGGGTGTTTGGGGATTTTTGGTTCGAGTTTGGGGTAGTTTTAGAAAAGTTCGTGTTTGGCTTAGAGTAGGTGTTAGGTTTAGGGTAAGAACGAGCCACTTCAGTCTTTCCTTTGCTCCTTTGTTGTTTTTCCACCTTGTGAGCCAAGATGATCAAGTCCTCCAAACTAGAAAAAGGATGTAATTCAACTACGTTAGCAATTTTAACATCCAAACCACCAAGAAATCTTACCAGGGTTTGAGGTTCATCCTCTTGTACTTCACACTTCATGAGATATGACTCGAATTCCCTTGCATATGCCTCCACTGAATTCGAACCTTGTTGTAGGTGGTGGAATTTGGAAAAGATCTCCTGAATATAGTAGGTGGGAAGAAATTTGTTCTTGAGTAGTTTCTTCATTTTCGTCCAATCTCTGAGCTTTTCTTTCCCTTCTCTTTCTCTCTTGCTGCACTTGCTAGCCCACCATGTTGATGCATACTTTCTAAGCTTGAGAGCAACAAGCTTGACCTTCCTATCCTCCGGAATTTGCTTAACTTTCCATCATACTCAGGGAGATCCACCTTAAAGTCATTGAAGTTTCTTTGACCATTATGGATGGATGGAACCCTACAAGAATCGTCACTATCTCCATCTGAACCCTCAAGGGGTTCGTCTCCTCTTTGCCTTCTCAACCTCAAGGACAAGTCTCTTACTTGATCTTGAAGCAAGGTCATTCTAGCCTCTCTCTCACGCCTCTCTTCCTCCATTGTTACGAGTCTCTCTTGTAATTGTTCGTTGGTTTGGCTAGTTCCTGACATTGTGTTTAGGGTTTGTGTTTGGACGAATTTAGGCTAGGATTTATGTTGGCTCTGATACCAAGATGTTATATTCTGGCTATGCTCTAGGCAGAATAGGTTTGATTATGAATTATAATTGATAGTTAAGCTTTACTTTATTTAACTTAGATACAGAAATCACCACTAAGTCAATATTAAGGCCCTAAGAACACCACTTGATTCAAGCTCAAAATCAAGCTAGCATAGGCGCTTGGATTAATGATGAATTAATCAAAGCAAAAGAAACTCGAAAGTTCAATGTGTATAACGTCTAATGAATGTTTATTAATGACTCAAGCCCTTTAAATACATGTCCTTGACTCTCTAGAAAATAATTACTGAAAATAAAAGAAATAATTAAACTAATTAAGATAAAACCTATCCTAACTAGGGTTAAAATCGATCTACTTCACTCCCCTCCATTTGTGACGCCATCTTTGACCATTTTCCTTGATATTCTCACTTATCCCTTCAAAGTAGGACACCAAACCCTAATTTGATTAGGTTAGGCGCCTAAGATAAGCTTTGGAGGGAAAATGATTCCTTTTCCTTGATCCTTGTAGCTTGGCCGCCCATTTTGTGTAAAAGATAGGCTTTGGGCGCCCATTTTGTGTAGAAGATAGAAGGGAATTTCTATCTTATCTTTAGTAAACCCTAGGCGCCATTTTCTGATATGTTAGGCGCCATTTTCCTCATTTTCCTTGCTTCATCCGTCCATGCCTTCCTTTGTAACCCTAGTTGACTTTCTACTTTCTAGAAATGGAAATTACAACTCAACTAAGACTTTCCTAGTTAATCTAATATATCATTAAATTAACTAAGAGTATATTTTATTAACTAGACTCCTAATAAAGCAATAAAGATAGTAACTTAGTCAATGATCAATTAACTAAGCTAAGGACATTTTCAAGGGACTTAAAGGACTCAATACTCTTAAGGGAATTCAGAACATCCCTTAACACACAAGCAACCATGTTCTTGGTCTTGGAATCAATGGAGCTAGATGGACCTCCATCATTAGGTATATTTAAAGGATATGAAGACCTTGGATCAAACTCATTTAAAATCAAAGGTTAAAACTGTCATAGTCTCTTACGAGATTTTGTGGTGTATGAACACCTTTCAAATTATTTGATGTGCTTAATTACCTATTGTTTTTTACTCCTTTAATAGGTATTAGGTATATGTAAAGCATATGAAGCCCTTGGATCAAAATCATTTCAAATCAAAGGTTAAAACTATCATAGTCTCTTACGAGATTTTGTGGTGTATGAACACCTTTCAAATCACTTGATGTGCTTAATTACCTTTTTTTTACACCTTTAATAGGTATTAGGTATATTTAAAGCATATGAAGACCTTGGATCAAACTCATTTCAAATCGAAGGTTAAAACTATCATAGTCTCTTACGAGATTTTGTGGTGTATGACCACCTTTCAAATTATTTGATTAGCTTAATTACCTATTGTTTTTGATTCCTTTTATAGGTATTAGCTATATGTATAGCATATGAAGCCCTTGGATCAAACTCATTTCAAATCAAAGGTTAAAAGTATCATAGTCTCTTACGAGATTTTGTGGTGTATGAACACCTTTCAAATCACTTGATGTGCTTAATTACCTATTGTTTTTTACTCCTTTAATAGGTATTAGGTATATGTAAAGCATATGAAGCCCTTGGATCAAAATCATTTCAAATCAAAGGTTAAAACTATCATAGTCTCTCACGAAATTGTGTGGTGTATGAACACTGTTCAAATCATTAGATGTGCTTAATTACCTATTGTTTTTTACTCCTTTAATAGGTATTAGTTATATGTAAAGTATATGAAGCCCTTGGATCAAACTAGGTATATTTAAAGCATATGAAGACCTTGGATCAAACTCATTTCAAATCAAAGGTTAAAACTATCATAGTCTCTTACGAAATTTTGTGGTGTATGAACACCTTTCAAATCATTTGACGTGCTTAATTACCTATTGTTTTTGACTCCTTTAATAGGTATTAGGTATATGTAAAGCATAAGAAGCCCTTGGATCAAACTCATTTCAAATCAAAGGCTAAAACTATCATAGTCTCTTACGAGATTTTGTGGTGTATGAACACCTTTCAAATCACTTGATGTGCTTAATTACCTATTGTTTTTGACTTATTTTATAGGTATAAGGTATATTTAAAGGAAATGAAGACCTTGGATCAAACTCATTTCAAATCAAAGGTTAAAACTGTCATAGTCTCTTACGAAATTTTGTGGTGTATGAACACCTTTCAAATCATTTGATGTGCTTAATTACCTAATGTTTTTGACTCCTTTAATAGGTATTAGGTATATGTATAGCATAAGAAGCCCTTGGATCAAACTCATTTCAAATCAAAGGCTAAAACTATCATAGTCTCTTACGAGATTTTGTGGTGTATGAACACCTTTCAAATCACTTGATGTGCTTAATTACCTATTGTTTTTGATTCCTTTTATAGGTATTAGGTATATTTAAAGCATATGAAGACCTTGGATCAAAATCATTTCAAATCGAAGGTTAAAACAATCATAGTCTCTTACGAGATTTTGTGGTGTATGACCACCTTTCAAATCATTTGATTAGCTTAATTCTCTATTGTTTTTGATTCCTTTTATAGGTATTAGGTATATGTATAGCATATGAAGCCCTTGGATCAAACTCATTTCAAATCAAAGGTTAAAACTATCATAGTCTCTTACGAGATTTGTGCTGTATGACCACCTTTCAAATCATTTGATGTGCTTAATTATCTATTGTTTTTTACTCCTTTTATAGGTATTAGGTATATTTAAATCATATGAAGACCTTGGATCAAACTCATTTCAATTCGAAGGTTAAAACTATCATAGTCTCTTACGAGATTTTGTGGTGTATGACCATCTTTCAAATCATTTAATTAGCTTAATTACCTATTGTTTTTTATTCCTTTTATAGGTATTAGCTATATGTATAGCATAGGAAGCCCTTGGATCAAACTCATTTAAAATCAAAGGTTAAAACTATCATAGTCTCTTACGAGATTTTGTGGTGTATGAACACCTTTCAAATCACTTGATGTGCTTAATTACCTATTGTTTTTTACTCCTTTAATAGGTATTAGGTATATGTAAAGCATATGAAGCCCTTGGATCAAAATCATTTCAAATCAAAGGTTAAAACTATCATTATCTCTCACGAAATTTTATGGTTTATGAACACTGTTCAAATCATTTGATGTGCTTAATTACCTATTGTTTTTGAATCCTTTAATAGGTGTTAGTTATATGTAAAGCATATGAAGCCCTTGGATCAAACTAGGTATATTTAAAGCATATGAAGACCTTGGATCAAACTCATTTCAAATCAAAGGTTAAAACTATCATAGTCTCTTACGAAATTTTGTGTTGTATGAACACCTTTCAAATCATTTGACGTGCTTAATTACCTATTGTTTTTGACTCCTTTATAGGTATTAGGTATATGTAAAGCATAAGAAGCCCTTGGATCAAAATCATTTCAAATCAAAGGCTAAAACTATCATATTCTCTTACGACATTTTGTGGTGTATGAACACCTTTCAAATCACTTAATGTGCTTAATTACCTATCGTTTTTGACTCCTTTTATAGGTATTAGGTATATTTAAAGCATATGAAGACCTTGGATCAAACTCATTTCAAATCAAAGGTTAAAACTATCATAGTCTCTTACGAGATTTTGTGGTGTATGACCACCTTTCAAATCATTTGATTAGCTTAATTCTCTATTGTTTTTTATTCCTTTTATAGGTATTAGGTATATGTATAGCATATGAAGCCCTTGGATCAAACTCATTTCAAATCAAAGGTTAAAACTATCATAGTCTCTTACGGGATTTGTGGTGTATGACCATCTTTCAATTCATTTGATGTGCTTAATTATCTATTGTTTTTGACTCCTTTTATAGGTATTAGGTATATTTAAAGCATATGAAGACCTTTGATCAAACTCATTTCAAATCGAAGGTTAAAACTATCATAGTCTCTTACGAAATTTTGTGGTGTATCAACACCTTTCAAATCATTTGACGTGCTTAATTACCTATTGTTTTTGACTCCTTTAATAGGTATTAGGTATATGTAAAGCATAAGAAGCCCTTGGATCAAACTCATTTCAAATCAAAGGCTAAAACTATCATAGTCTCTTACGAGATTTTGTGGTGTATGAACACCTTTCAAATCACTTGATGTGCTTAATTACCTATTGTTTTTGACTTATTTTATAGGTATTAGGTATATTTAAAGGAAATGAAGACCTTGGATCAAACTCATTTCAAATCAAAGGTTAAAACTGTCATAGTCTCTTACGAAATTTTGTGGTGTATGAACACCTTTCAAATCATTTCATGTGCTTAATTACGTAATGTTTTTGACTCCTTTAATAGGTATTAGGTATATGTATAGCATAAGAAGCCCTTGGATCAAACTCAATTCAAATCAAAGGCTAAAACTATCATAGTCGCTTACGAGATTTTGTGGTGTATGAACACCTTTCAAATCACTTGATGTGCTTAATTACCTATTGTTTTTGATTCCTTTTATAGGTATTAGGTATATTTAAAGCATATGAAGACCTTGGATCAAAATCATTTCAAATCGAAGGTTAAAACAATCATAGTCTCTTACGAGATTTTGTGGTGTATGACCACCTTTCAAATCATTTGATTAGCTTAATTCTCTATTGTTTTTGATTCCTTTTATAGGTATTAGGTATATGTATAGCATATGAAGCCCTTGGATCAAACTCATTTCAAATCAAAGGTTAAAACTATCATAGTCTCTTACGAGATTTGTGCTGTATGACCACCTTTCAAATCATTTGATGTGCTTAATTATCTATTATTTTTTACTCCTTTTTTAGGTATTAGGTATATTTAAATCATATGAAGACCTTGGATCAAACTCATTTCAATTCGAAGGTTAAAACTATCATAGTCTCTTACGAGATTTTGTGGTGTATGACCATCTTTCAAATCATTTAATTAGCTTAATTACCTATTGTTTTTTATTCCTTTTATAGGTATTAGCTATATGTATAGCATAGGAAGCCCTTGGATCAAATTCATTTAAAATCAAAGGTTAAAACTATCATAGTCTCTTACGAGATTTTGTGGTGTATGAACACCTTCCAAATCACTTGATGTGCTTAATTACCTATTGTATTTTACTCCTTTAATAGGTATTAGGTATATGTAAAGCATATGAAGCCCTTGGATCAAAATCATTTCAAATCAAAGGTTAAAACTATCATTATCTCTCACGAAATTTTGTGGTTTATGAACACTGTTCAAATCATTTGATGTGCTTAATTACCTATTGTTTTTGAATCCTTTAATAGGTGTTAGTTATATGTAAAGCATATGAAGCCCTTGGATCAAACTAGGTATATTTAAAGCATATGAAGACCTTGGATCAAACTCATTTCAAATCAAAGGTTAAAACTATCATAGTCTCTTACGAAATTTTGTGTTGTATGAACACCTTTCAAATCATTTGACGTGCTTAATTACCTATTGTTTTTGACTCCTTTAATAGGTATTAGGTATATGTAAAGCATAAGAAGCCCTTGGATCAAACTCATTTCAAATCAAAGGCTAAAACTATCATTGTCTCTTACGACATTTTGTGGTGTATGAACACCTTTCAAATCACTTAATGTGCTTAATTACCTATCGTTTTTGACTCCTTTTATAGGTATTAGGTATATTTAAAGCATATGAAGACCTTGGATCAAACTCATTTCAAATCAAAGGTTAAAACTATCATAGTCTCTTACGAGATTTTGTGGTGTATGACCACCTTTCAAATCATTTGATTAGCTTAATTCTCTATTGTTTTTGATTCCTTTTATAGGTATTAGGTATATGTATAGCATATGAAGCCCTTGGATCAAACTCATTTCAAATCAAAGTTTAAAACTATCATAGTCTCTTACGGGATTTGTGGTGTATGACCATCTTTCAATTCATTTGATGTGCTTAATTATCTATTGTTTTTGACTCCTTTTATAGGTATTAGGTATATTTAAAGCATATGAAGACCTTTGATCAAACTCATTTCAAATCGAAGGTTAAAACTATCATAATCTCTTACGAGATTTTGTGGTGTATGACCACCTTTCAAATCATTTATTTAGCTTAATTACCTATTGTTTTTGATTCCTTTTATAGGTATTAGCTATATGTATAGCATATGAGGCCCTTGGATCAAACTCATTTCAAATCAAAGGTTAAAACTATCATAGTCTCTTACGAGATTTTGTGGTGTATGAACACCTTTCAAATCGCTTGATGTGCTTAATTACCTATTGTTTTTTACTCTTTTAATAGGTATTAGGTATATGTAAAGCATATGAAGCCCTTGGATCAAAATCATTTCAAATCAAAGGTTAAAACTATCATAGTCTCTCACGAAATTTTGTGGTGATTGAACACCGTTCAAATCATTTGATGTGCTTAATTACCTATTGTTTTTGACTCCTTTAATAGGTATTAGTTATATGTAAAGCATATGAAGCCCTTGGATCAAACTAGGTATATTTAAAGCATATGAAGACCTTGGATCAAACTCATTTCAAATCAAAGGTTAAAACTATCATAGTCTCTTACGGGATTTGTGGTGTATGACCATCTTTCAATTCATTTGATGTGCTTAATTATCTATTGTTTTTGACTCCTTTTATAGGTATTAGGTATATTTAAAGCATATGAAGACCTTTGATCAAACTCATTTCAAATCGAAGGTTAAAACTATCATAGTCTCTTACGAAATTTTGTGGTGTATCAACACCTTTCAAATCATTTGACGTGCTTAATTACCTATTGTTTTTGACTCCTTTAATAGGTATTAGGTATATGTAAAGCATAAGAAGCCCTTGGATCAAACTCATTTCAAATCAAAGGCTAAAACTATCATAGTCTCTTACGAGATTTTGTGGTGTATGAACACCTTTCAAATCACTTGATGTGCTTAATTACCTATTGTTTTTGACTTATTTTATAGGTATTAGGTATATTTAAAGGAAATGAAGACCTTGGATCAAACTCATTTCAAATCAAAGGTTAAAACTGTCATAGTCTCTTACGAAATTTTGTGGTGTATGAACACCTTTCAAATCATTTCATGTGCTTAATTACGTAATGTTTTTGACTCCTTTAATAGGTATTAGGTATATGTATAGCATAAGAAGCCCTTGGATCAAACTCAATTCAAATCAAAGGCTAAAACTATCATAGTCTCTTACGAGATTTTGTGGTGTATGAACACCTTTCAAATCACTTGATGTGCTTAATTACCTATTGTTTTTGACTTATTTTATAGGTATTAGGTATATTTAAAGGAAATGAAGACCTTGGATCAAACTCATTTCAAATCAAAGGTTAAAACTGTCATAGTCTCTTACGAAATTTTGTGGTGTATGAACACCTTTCAAATCATTTCATGTGCTTAATTACGTAATGTTTTTGACTCCTTTAATAGGTATTAGGTATATGTATAGCATAAGAAGCCCTTGGATCAAACTCAATTCAAATCAAAGGCTAAAACTATCATAGTCTCTTACGAGATTTTGTGGTGTATGACCACCTTTCAAATCATTTGATTAGCTTAATTCTCTATTGTTTTTGATTCCTTTTATAGGTATTAGGTATATGTATAGCATATGAAGCCCTTGGATCAAACTCATTTCAAATCAAAGTTTAAAACTATCATAGTCTCTTACGGGATTTGTGGTGTATGACCATCTTTCAATTCATTTGATGTGCTTAATTATCTATTGTTTTTGACTCCTTTTATAGGTATTAGGTATATTTAAAGCATATGAAGACCTTTGATCAAACTCATTTCAAATCGAAGGTTAAAACTATCATAATCTCTTACGAGATTTTGTGGTGTATGACCACCTTTCAAATCATTTATTTAGCTTAATTACCTATTGTTTTTGATTCCTTTTATAGGTATTAGCTATATGTATAGCATATGAGGCCCTTGGATCAAACTCATTTCAAATCAAAGGTTAAAACTATCATAGTCTCTTACGAGATTTTGTGGTGTATGAACACCTTTCAAATCGCTTGATGTGCTTAATTACCTATTGTTTTTTACTCTTTTAATAGGTATTAGGTATATGTAAAGCATATGAAGCCCTTGGATCAAAATCATTTCAAATCAAAGGTTAAAACTATCATAGTCTCTCACGAAATTTTGTGGTGATTGAACACCGTTCAAATCATTTGATGTGCTTAATTACCTATTGTTTTTGACTCCTTTAATAGGTATTAGTTATATGTAAAGCATATGAAGCCCTTGGATCAAACTAGGTATATTTAAAGCATATGAAGACCTTGGATCAAACTCATTTCAAATCAAAGGTTAAAACTATCATAGTCTCTTACGAAATTTTGTGTTGTATGAACACCTTTAAAATCATTTGATGTGCTTAATTACCTATTGTTTTTGAATCCTTTAATAGGTATTAGGTATATGTAAAGCATAAGAAGCCCTTGGATCAAACTCATTTCAAATCAAAGGCTAAAACTATCATAGTCTCTTGCGAGATTTTGTGGTGTATGAACACCTTTAAAATCACTTGATGTGCTTAATTACCTATTGTTTTTGACTCCTTTTATAGGTATTAGGTATATTTAAAGTATATGAAGACCTTGGATAAAACTCATTTCAAATCGAAGGTTAAAACTATCATAGTCTCTTACGAGATTTTGTGGTGTATGACCACCTTTCAAATCATTTGATTAGCTTAATTCTCTATTGTTTTTGATTCCTTTTATAGGTATTAGGTATATGTATAGCATATGAAGCCCTTGGATCAAACTCATTTCAAATCAAAGGTTAAAACTATCATAGTCTCTTACGAGATTTTGTGGTGTATGACCACCTTTCAAATCATTTAATTAGCTTCATTACCTATTGTTTTTGATTCCTTTTATAGGTATTAGGTATATGTATAGCATATGAAGCCCTTGGATCAAACTCATTTCAAATCAAAGGTTAAAACTATCATAGTCTCTTACGAGATTTTGTGGTGTATGAGCACCTTTCAAATCACTTGATGTGCTTAATTACCTATTGTTTTTGATTCCTTTTATAGGTATTAGGTATATTTAAAGCATATGAAGACCTTGGATCAAACTCATTTCAAATCGAAGGTTAAAACTATCATAGTCTCTTACGAGATTTTGTGGAGTAAGACCACCTTTCGAATCATTTAATTAGCTTAATTACCTATTGTTTTTGATTCCTTTTATAGGTATTAGCTATATGTATAGCATATGAAGCCCTTGGATGAAACTCATTTCAAATCAAAGGTTAAAACTATCATAGTCTCTTACGAGATTTTGTGGTGTATGAACACGTTTTAAATCACTTGATGTGCTTAATTACCTATTGCATTTTACTCCTTTAATAGGTTTTAGGTATATGTAAAGCATATGAAGCCCTTGGATCAAAATCATTTCAAATCAAAGGTTAAAACTATCATAGTCTCTCGCGAAATTTTGTGGTGTATGAACACCGTTCAAATCTTTTGATGTGCTTAATTACCTATTGTTTTTGACTCCTTTAATAGGTATTAGTTATATGTAAAGCATATGAAGCCCTTGGATCAAACTAGGTATATTTAAAGCATATGAAGACCTTGGATCAAACTCATTTCAAATCAAAGGTTAAAACTATCATAGTCTCTTACGAAATTTTGTGTTGTACGAACACCTTTCAAATCATTTGACGTGCTTAATTACCTATTGTTTTTGACTCCTTTAATAGGTATTAGGTATATGTAAAGCATACGAAGCCCTTGGATCAAACTCATTTCAAATCAAAGGCTAAAACTATCATAGTCTCTTACGAGATTGTGTGGTGTATGAACACCTTTCAAATCACTTAATGTGCTTAATTACCTATCGTTTTTGACTCCTTTTATAGGTATTAGGTATATTTAAAGCATATGAAGACCTTGGATCAATCTCATTTCAAATCGAAGGTTAAAACTATCATAGTCTCTTACGAGATTTTGTGGTGTATGACCACCTTTCAAATCATTTGATTAGCTTAATTCTCTATTGTTTTTGATTCCTTTTATAGGTATTAGGTATATGTATAGCATATGAAGCCCTTGGATCAAACTCATTTCAAATGAAAGGTTAAAACTATCATAGTCTCTTACGAGATTTGTGGTGTATGACCACCTTTCAATTCATTTGATGTGCTTAATTATCTATTGTTTTTGACTCCTTTTATAGGTATTAGGTATATTTAAAGCATATGAAGACCTTTGATCAAACTCATTTCAAATCGAAGGTTAAAACTATCATAATCTCTTACGAGATTTTGTGGTGTATGACCACCTTTCAAATCATTTATTTAGCTTAATTACCTATTGTTTTTGATTCCTTTTATAGGTATTAGCTATATGTATAGCATATGAGGCCCTTGGATCAAACATATTTCAAATCAAAGGTTAAAACTATCATAGTCTCTTACGAGATTTTGTGGTGTATGAACACCTTTCAAATCCCTTGATGTGCTTAATTACCTTTTGTTTTTTACTCCTTTAATAGGTATTAGGTATATGTAAAGCATATGAAGCCCTTGGATCAAAATCATTTCAAATCAAAGGTTAAAACTATCATAGTCTCTCACGAAATTTTGTGGTGATTGAACACCGTTCAAATAATTTGATGTGCTGAATTACCTATTGTTTTTGACTCCTTTAATAGGTATTAGTTATATGTAAAGCATATGAAGCCCTTGGATCAAACTAGGTATATTTAAAGCATATGAAGACCTTGGATCAAACTCATTTAAAATCAAAGGTTAAAACTATCATAGTCTCTTACGAAATTTTGTGTTGTATGAACACCTTTCAAATCATTTGACGTGCTTAATTACCTATTGTTTTTAACTCCTTTAATAGGTATTAGGTATATGTAAAGCATAAGAAGACCTTGGATCAAACTCATTTCAAATCAAAGGCTAAAACTATCATAGTCTCTTACAAGATTTTGTGGTGTATGAACACCTTTCAAATCACTTAATGTGCTTAATTACCTATCGTTTTTGACTCCTTTTATAGGTATTAGGTATATGTAAAGCATATGAAGACCTTGGATCAAACTTATTTCAAATCGAAGGTTAAAACTATCATAGTCTCTTACGAGATTTTGTGGTGTATGACCACCTTTCAAATCATTTGATTAGCTTAATTCTCTATTGTTTTTGATTCCTTTTATAGGTATTAGGTATATGTATAGCATATGAAGCCCTTGGATCAAACTCATTTCAAATGAAAGGTTAAAACTATCATAGTCTCTTACGAGATTTGTGGTGTATGACCACCTTTCAATTCATTTGATGTGCTTAATTATCTATTGTTTTTGACTCCTTTTATAGGTATTAGGTATATTTAAAGCATATGAAGACCTTTGATCAAACTCATTTCAAATCGAAGGTTAAAACTATCATATTCTCTTACGAGATTTTGTGGTGTATGACCACCTTTCAAATCATTTATTTAGCTTAATTACCTATTGTTTTTTATTCCTTTTATAGGTATTAGCTATATGTATAGCATATGAGGCCCTTGGATCAAACTCATTTCAAATCAAAGGTTAAAACTATCATAGTCTCTTACGAGATTTTGTGGTGTATGAACACCATTCAAATCGCTTGATGTGCTTAATTACCTATTGTTTTTTACTCCTTTAATAGGTATTAGGTATATGTAAAGCATATGAAGCCCTTGGATCAAAATCATTTCAAATCAAAGGTTAAAACTATCATTATCTCTCACGAAATTTTGTGGTGTATGAACACTGTTCAAATCATTTGATGTGCTTAATTACCTATTGTTTTTGAATCCTTTAATAGGTGTTAGTTATATGTAAAGCCTATGAAGCCCTTGGATCAAACTAGGTATATTTAAAGCATATGAAGACCTTGGATCAAACTCATTTCAAATCAAAGGTTAAAACTATCATAGTCTCTTACGAAATTTTGTGTTGTATGAACACCTTTCAAATCATTTGACGTGCTTAATTACCTATTGTTTTTGACTCCTTTAATAGGTATTAGATATATGTAAAGCATAAGAAGCCCTTGGATCAAACTCATTTCAAATCAAAGGCTAAAACTATCATAGTCTCTTACGAGATTTTGTGGTGTATGAACACCTTTCAAATCACTTAATGTGCTTAATTACCTATCGTTTTTGACTCCTTTTATAGGTATTAGGTATATTTAAAGCATATGAAGACCTTGGATCAAACTCATTTCAAATCGAAGGTTAAAACTATCATAGTCTCTTACGAGATTTTGTGGTGTATGACCACCTTTCAAATCATTTGATTAGCTTAATTCTCTATTTTTTTGATTCCTTTTATAGGTATTAGGTATATGTATAGCATATGAAGCCCTTGGATCAAACTCATTTCAAATCAAAGGTTAAAACTATCATAGTCTCTTACGAGATTTGTGGTGTATGACCACCTTTCAATTCATTTGATGTGCTTAATTATTTATTGTTTTTGACTCCTTTTATAGGTATTAGGTATATTTAAAGCATATGAAGACCTTTGATCAAACTCATTTCAAATCGAAGGTTAAAACTATCATAATCTCTTACGAGATTTTGTGGTGTATGACCACCTTTCAAATCATTTATTTAGCTTAATTACCTATTGTTTTTGATTCCTTTTATAGGTATTAGCTATATGTATAGCATATGAGGCCCTTGGATCAAAATCATTTCAAATCAAAGGTTAAAACTATCATAGTCTCTTACGAGATTTTGTGGTGTATGAACACCTTTCAAATCGCCTTATGTGCTTAATTACCTATTGTTTTTTACTCTTTTAATAGGTATTAGGTATATGTAAAGCATATGAAGCCCTTGGATCAAAATCATTTCAAATCAAAGGTTAAAACTATCATAGTCTCTCACGAAATTTTGTGGTGATTGAACACCGTTCAAATCATTTGATCTGCTTAATTACCTATTGTTTTTGACTCCTTTAATAGGTATTAGTTATATGTAAAGCATATGAAGCCCTTGGATCAAACTAGGTATATTTAAAGCATATAAAGACCTTGGATCAAACTCATTTCAAATCAAAGGTTAAAACTATCATAGTCTCTTACGAAATTTTGTGTTGTATGAACACCTTTCAAATCATTTGACGTTCTTAATTACCTATTGTTTTTGACTCCTTTAATAGGTATTAGGTATATGTAAAGCATAAGAAGCCCTTAGATCAAACTCATTTCAAATCAAAGGCTAAAACTATCATAGTCTCTTACGAGATTATGTGGTGTATGAACACCTTTCAAATCACTTAATGTGCTTAATTACCTATCGTTTTTGACTCCTTTTATAGGTATTAGGTATATTTAAAGCATATGAAGACCTTGGATCAAATTCATTTCAAATCGAAGGTTAAAACTATCATAGTCTCTTACGAGATTTTGTGGTGTATGACCACCTTTCAAATCATTTGATTAGCTTAATTCTCTATTGTTTTTGATTCCTTTTATTGCTATTAGGTATATGTATAGCATATGAAGCCCTTGGATCAAACTCATTTCAAATCAAAGGTTAAAACTATCATAGTCTCTTACGAGATTTGTGGTGTATGACCACCTTTCAATTCATTTGATGTGCTTAATTATCTATTGTTTTTGACTCCTTTTATAGGTATTAGGTATATTTAAAGCATATGAAGACCTTTGATCAAACTCATTTCAAATCGAAGGTTAAAACTATCATAATCTCTTACGAGATTTTGTGGTGTATGACCACCTTTCAAATCATTTATTTAGCTTAATTACCTATTGTTTTTTATTCCTTTTATAGGTATTAGCTATATGTATAGCATATGAGGCCCTTGGATCAAACATATTTCAAATCAAAGGTTAAAACTATCATAGTCTCTTACGAGATTTTGTGGTGTATGAACACCTTTCAAATCGCTTGATGTGCTTAATTACCTATTGTTTTTTACTCCTTTAATAGGTATTAGGTATATGTAAAGCATATGAAGCCCTTGGATCAAAATCATTCCAAATCAAAGGTTAAAACTATCATAGTCTCTCACGAAATTTTGTGGTGATTGAACACCGTTCAAATAATTTGATGTGCTTAATTACCTATTGTTTTTGACTCCTTTAATAGGTATTAGTTATATGTAAAGCATATGAAGCCCTTGGATCAAACTAGGTATATTTAAAGCATATGAAGACCTTGGATCAAACTCATTTAAAATCAAAGGTTAAAACTATCATAGTCTCTTACGAAATTTTGTGTTGTATGAACACCTTTCAAATCATTTGACGTGCTTAATTACCTATTGTTTTTGACTCCTTTAATAGGTATTAGGTATATGTAAAGCATAAGAAGCCCTTGGATCAAACTCATTTCAAATCAAAATCTAAAACTATCATAGTCTCTTACAAGATTTTGTGGTGTATGAACACCTTTCAAATCACTTAATGTGCTTAATTACCTATCGTTTTTGACTCCTTTTATAGGTATTAGGTATATGTAAAGCATATGAAGACCTTGGATCAAAATCATTTCAAATCGAAGGTTAAAACTATCATAGTCTCTTACGAGATTTTGTGGTGTATGACCACCTTTCAAATCATTTGATTAGCTTAATTCTCTATTGTTTTTGATTCCTTTTATAGGTATTAGGTATATGTATAGCATATGAAGCCCTTGGATCAAACTCATTTCAAATGAAAGGTTAAAACTATCATAGTCTCTTACGAGATTTGTGGTGTATGACCACCTTTCAATTCATTTGATGTGCTTAATTATCTATTGTTTTTGACTCCTTTTATAGGTATTAGGTATATTTAAAGCATATGAAGTCCTTTGATCAAACTCATTTCAAATCGAAGGTTAAAACTATCATAATCTCTTACGAGATTTTGTGGTGTATGACCACCTTTCAAATCATTTATTTAGCTTAATTACCTATTGTTTTTGATTCCTTTTATAGGTATTAGCTATATGTATAGCATATGAGGCCCTTGGATCAAACTCATTTCAAATCAAAGGTTAAAACTATCATAGTCTCTTACGAGATTTTGTGGTGTATGAACACCATTCAAATCGCTTGATGTGCTTAATTACCTATAGTTTTTTACTCCTTTAATAGGTATTAGGTATATGTAAAGCATATGAAGCCCTTGGATCAAAATCATTTCAAATCAAAGGTTAAAACTATCATTATCTCTCACGAAATTTTGTGGTGTATGAACACTGTTCAAATCATTTGATGTGCTTAATTACCTATTGTTTTTGAATCCTTTAATAGGTGTTAGTTATATGTAAAGCATATGAAGCCCTTGGATCAAACTAGGTATATTTAAAGCATATGAAGACCTTGGATCAAACTCATTTCAAATCAAAGGTTAAAACTATCATAGTCTCTTACGAAATTTTGTGTTGTATGAACACCTTTCAAATCATTTGACGTTCTTAATTACCTATTGTTTTTGACTCCTTTAATAGGTATTAGGTATATGTAAAGCATAAGAAGCCCTTAGATCAAACTCATTTCAAATCAAAGGCTAAAACTATCATAGTCTCTTACGAGATTATGTGGTGTATGAACACCTTTCAAATCACTTAATGTGCTTAATTACCTATCGTTTTTGACTCCTTTTATAGGTATTAGGTATATTTAAAGCATATGAAGACCTTGGATCAAACTCATTTCAAATCGAAGGTTAAAACTATCATAGTCTCTTACGAGATTTTGTGGTGTATGACCACCTTTCAAATCATTTGATTAGCTTAATTCTCTATTGTTTTTGATTCCTTTTATTGCTATTAGGTATATGTATAGCATATGAAGCCCTTGGATCAAACTCATTTCAAATCAAAGGTTAAAACTATCATAGTCTCTTACGAGATTTGTGGTGTATGACCACCTTTCAATTCATTTGATGTGCTTAATTATCTATTGTTTTTGACTCCTTTTATAGGTATTAGGTATATTTAAAGCATATGAAGCCCTTTGATCAAACTCATTTCAAATCGAAGGTTAAAACTATCATAATCTCTTACGAGATTTTGTGGTGTATGACCACCTTTCAAATCATTTATTTAGCTTAATTACCTATTGTTTTTTATTCCTTTTATAGGTATTAGCTATATGTATAGCATATGAGGCCCTTGGATCAAACATATTTCAAATCAAAGGTTAAAACTATCATAGTCTCTTACGAGATTTTGTGGTGTATGAACACCTTTCAAATCGCTTGATGTGCTTAATTACCTATTGTTTTTTACTCCTTTAATAGGTATTAGGTATATGTAAAGCATATGAAGCCCTTGGATCAAAATCATTCCAAATCAAAGGTTAAAACTATCATAGTCTCTCACGAAATTTTGTGGTGATTGAACACCGTTCAAATAATTTGATGTGCTTAATTACCTATTGTTTTTGACTCCTTTAATAGGTATTAGTTATATGTAAAGCATATGAAGCCCTTGGATCAAACTAGGTATATTTAAAGCATATGAAGACCTTGGATCAAACTCATTTAAAATCAAAGGTTAAAACTATCATAGTCTCTTACGAAATTTTGTGTTGTATGAACACCTTTCAAATCATTTGACGTGCTTAATTACCTATTGTTTTTGACTCCTTTAATAGGTATTAGGTATATGTAAAGCATAAGAAGCCCTTGGATCAAACTCATTTCAAATCAAAATCTAAAACTATCATAGTCTCTTACAAGATTTTGTGGTGTATGAACACCTTTCAAATCACTTAATGTGCTTAATTACCTATCGTTTTTGACTCCTTTTATAGGTATTAGGTATATGTAAAGCATATGAAGACCTTGGATCAAACTCATTTCAAATTGAAGGTTAAAACTATCATAGTCTCTTACGAGATTTTGTGGTGTATGACCACCTTTCAAATCATTTGATTAGCTTAATTCTCTATTGTTTTTGATTCCTTTTATAGGTATTAGGTATATGTATAGCATATGAAGCCCTTGGATCAAACTCATTTCAAATGAAAGGTTAAAACTATCATAGTCTCTTACGAGATTTGTGGTGTATGACCACCTTTCAATTCATTTGATGTGCTTAATTATCTATTGTTTTTGACTCCTTTTATAGGTATTAGGTATATTTAAAGCATATGAAGACCTTTGATCAAACTCATTTCAAATCGAAGGTTAAAACTATCATAATCTCTTACGAGATTTTGTGGTGTATGACCACCTTTCAAATCATTTATTTAGCTTAATTACCTATTGTTTTTGATTCCTTTTATAGGTATTAGCTATATGTATAGCATATGAGGCCCTTGGATCAAACTCATTTCAAATCAAAGGTTAAAACTATCATAGTCTCTTACGAGATTTTGTGGTGTATGAACACCATTCAAATCGCTTGATGTGCTTAATTACCTATAGTTTTTTACTCCTTTAATAGGTATTAGGTATATGTAAAGCATATGAAGCCCTTGGATCAAAATCATTTCAAATCAAAGGTTAAAACTATCATTATCTCTCACGAAATTTTATGGTGTATGAACACTGTTCAAATCATTTGATGTGCTTAATTACCTATTGTTTTTGAATCCTTTAATAGGTGTTAGTTATATGTAAAGCATATGAAGCCCTTGGATCAAACTAGGTATATTTAAAGCATATGAAGACCTTGGATCAAACTCATTTCAAATCAAAGGTTAAAACTATCATAGTCTATTACGAAATTTTGTGTTGTATGAACACCTTTCAAATCATTTGACGTGCTTAATTACCTATTGTTTTTGACTCCTTTAATAGGTATTAGTTATATGTAAAGCATAAGAAGCCCTTGGATCAAACTCATTTCAAATCAAAGGCTAAAACTATCATAGTCTCTTACGAGATTTTGTGGTGTATGAACACCTTTCAAATCACTTAATGTGCTTAATTACCTATCGTTTTTGACTCCTTTTATAGGTATTAGGTATATGTAAAGCATATGAAGACCTTGGATCAAACTCATTTCAAATCGAAGGTTAAAACTATCATAGTCTCTTACGAGATTTTGTGGTGTATGACCACCTTTCAAATCATTTGATTAGCTTAATTCTCTATTGTTTTTTATTCCTTTTATAGGTATTAGGTATATGTATAGCATATGAAGCCCGTGGATCAAACTCATTTCAAATCAAAGGTTAAAACTATCATAGTCTCTTACGAGATTTGTGGTGTATGAGCACCTTTCAATTCATTTGATGTGCTTAATTATCTATTGTTTTTGACTCCTTTTATAGGTATTAGGTATATTTAAAGCATATGAAGACCTTGGATCAAACTCATTTCAAATCAAAGGTTAAAACTATCATAGTCTCTTACGAAATTTTGTGTTGTACGAACACCTTTCAAATCATTTGACGTGCTTAATTACCTATTGTTTTTGACTCCTTTAATAGGTATTAGGTATATGTAAAGCATAAGAAGCCCTTGGATCAAACTCATTTCAAATCAAAGGCTAAAACTATCATAGTCTCTTACGAGATTTTGTGGTGTATGAACACCTTTCAAATCACTTAATGTGCTTAATTACCTATTGTTTTTGACTCCTTTAATAGGTATTAGTTATATGTAAAGCATATGAAGCCCTTGTATCAAACTAGGTATATTTAAAGCATATGAAGACCTTGGATCAAACTCATTTCAAATCAAAGGTTAAAACTATCATAGTCTCTTACGAAATTTTGTGTTGTATGAACACCTTTCAAATCATTTGACGTGCTTAATTACCTATTGTTTTTGACTCCTTTAATAGGTATTAGGTATATGTAAAGCATAAGAAGCCCTTGGATCAAACTCATTTCAAATCAAAGGCTAAAACTATCATAGTATCTTACGAGATTTTGTGGTGTATGAACACCTTTCAAATCACTTAATGTGCTTAATTACCTATCGTTTTTGACTCCTTTTATAGGTATTAGGTATATTTAAAGCATATGAAGACCTTGGATCAAACTCATTTCAAATCGAAGGTTAAAACTATCATAGTCTCTTACGAGATTTTGTGGTGTATGACCACCTTTCAAATCATTTGATTAGCTTAATTCTCTATTGTTTTTGATTCCTTTTATAGGTATTAGGTATATGTATAGCATATGAAGCCCTTGGATCAAACTCATTTCAAATCAAAGGTTAAAACTATCATAGTCTCTTACGAGATTTGTGGTGTATGACCACCTTTCAATTCATTTGATGTGCTTAATTATCTATTGTTTTTGACTCCTTTTATAGGTATTAGGTATATTTAAAGCATATGAAGACCTTTGATCAAACTCATTTCAAATCGAAGGTTAAAACTATCATAATCTCTTACGAGATTTTGTGGTGTATGACCACCTTTCAAATCATTTATTTAGCTTAATTACCTATTGTTTTTGATTCCTTTTATAGGTATTAGCTATATGTATAGCATATGAGGCCCTTGGATCAAACATATTTCAAATCAAAGGTTAAAACTATCATAGTCTCTTACGAGATTTTGTGGTGTATGAACACCTTTCAAATCGCTTGATGTGCTTAATTACCTATTGTTTTTTACTCCTTTAATAGGTATTAGGTATATGTAAAGCATATGAAGCCCTTGGATCAAAATCATTTCAAATCAAAGGTTAAAACTATCATAGTCTCTCACGAAATTTTGTGGTGATTGAACACCGTTCAAATCATTTGATGTGCTTAATTACCTACTGTTTTTGAATCCTTTAATAGGTGTTAGTTATACGTAAAGCATATGAAGCCCTTGGATCCAACTAGGTATATTTAAAGCATATGAAGACCTTGGATCAAACTCATTTCAAATCAAAGGTTAAAACTATCATAGTCTCTTACGAAATTTTGTGTTGTATGAACACCTTTCAAATAATTTGACGTTCATAACCTAGTGTTTTTGACTCCTTTAATAGGTATTAGGTATATGTAAAGCATAAGAAGCCCTTGGATCAAACTCATTTCAAATCAAAGGCTAAAACTATCATAGTCTCTTACGAGATTATGTGGTGTATGAACACCTTTCAAATCACTTAATGTACTTAATTACCTATCGTTTTTGACTCCTTTTATAGGTATTAGGTATATTTAAAGCATATGAAGACCTTGGATCAAACTCATTTCAAATCGAAGGTTAAAACTATCATAGTCTCTTACGAGATTTTGTGGTGTATGACCACCTTTCAAATCATTTGATTAGCTTAATTCTCTATTGTTTTTGATTCCTTTTATAGGTATTAGGTATATGTATAGCATATGAAGCCCTTGGATCAAACTCATTTCAAATCAAAGGTTAAAACTATCATAGTCTCTTACGAGATTTGTGGTGTATGACCACCTTTCAATTCATTTGATGTGCTTAATTATCTATTGTTTTTTACTCCTTTTATAGGTATTAGGTATATTTAAAGCATATGAAGACCTTTGATCAAACTCATTTCAAATCGAAGGTTAAAACTATCATAATCTCTTACGCGATTTTGTGGTGTATGACCACCTTTCAAATCATTTATTTAGCTTAATTACCTATTGTTTTTGATTCCTTTTATAGGTATTCCTTTCATATGTATAGCATATGAGGCCCTTGGATCAAACATATTTCAAATCAAAGGTTAAAACTATCATAGTCTCTTACGAGATTTTGTGGTGTATGAACACCTTTCAAATCGCTTGATGTGCTTAATTACCTATTGTTTTTTACTCCTTTAATAGGTATTAGGTATATGTAAAGCATATGAAGCCCTTGGATCAAAATCATTTCAAATCAAAGGTTAAAACTATCATAGTCTCTCACGAAATTTTGTGGTGTATGAACACTGTTCAAATCATTTGATGTGCTTAATTACCTACTGTTTTTGAATCCTTTAATAGGTGTTAGTTATATGTAAAGCATATGAAGCCCTTGGATCAAACTAGGTATATTTAAAGCATATGAAGACCTTGGATCAAACTCATTTCAAATCAAAGGTTAAAACTATCATAGTCTCTTACGAAATTTTGTGTTGTATGAACACCTTTCAAATCATTTGACGTGCTTAATTAACTATTGTTTTTGAATCCTTTAATAGGTATTAGGTATATGTAAAGCATAAGAAGCCCTTGGATCAAACTCATTTCAAATCAAAGGCTAAAACTATCATAGTCTCTTACGAGATTTTGTGGTGTATGAACACCTTTCAAATCACTTAATGTGCTTAATTACCTATCGTTTTTGACTCCTTTTATAGGTATTAGGTATATGTAAAGCATATGAAGACCTTGGATCAAACTCATTTCAAATCAAAGGTTAAAACTATCATAGTCTCTTACGAGATTTTGTGGTGTATGACCACCTTTCAAATCATTTGATTAGCTTAATTCTCTATTGTTTTTGATTCCTTTTATAGGTATTAGGTATATGTATAGCATATGAAGCCCTTGGATCAAACTCATTTCAAATCAAAGGTTAAAACTATCATAGTCTCTTATGAGATTTGTGGTGTATGACCACCTTTCAATTCATTTGATGTGCTTAATTATCTATTGTTTTTGACTCCTTTTATAGGTATTAGGTATATTTAAAGCATATGAAGACCTTTGATCAAACTCATTTCAAATCGAAGGTTAAAACTATCATAATCTCTTACGAGATTTTGTGGTGTATGACCACCTTTCAAATCATTTATTTAGCTTAATTACCTATTGCTTTTGATTCCTTTTATAGGTATTAGCTATATGTATAGCATATGAGGCCCTTGGATCAAACTCATTTCAAATCAAAGGTTAAAACTATCATAGTCTCTTACGAGATTTTGTGGTGTATGAACACCTTTCAAATCGCTTGATGTGCTTAATTACCTATTGTTTTTTACTCCTTTAATAGGTATTAGGTATATGTAAAGCATATGAAGCCCTTGGATCAAAATCATTTCAAATCAAAGGTTAAAACTATCATTATCTCTCACGAAATTTTGTGGTGTATGAACACCGTTCAAATCATGTGATGTGCTTAATTACCTATTGTTTTTGAATCCTTTAATAGGTGTTAGTTATATGTAAAGCATATGAAGCCCTTGGATCAAACTAGGTATATTTAAAGCATATGAAGACCTTGGATCAAACTCATTTCAAATCAAAGGTTAAAACTATCATAGTCTCTTACGAAATTTTGTGTTGTATGAACACCTTTCAAATCATTTGATGTGCTTAATTACCTATTGTTTTTGACTCCTTTAATAGGTTTTAGGTATATGTAAAGCATAAGAAGCCCTTGGATCAAACTCATTTCAAATCAAAGGCTAAAACTATCATAGTCTCTTACGAGATTTTGTGGTGTATGAACACCTTTCAAATCACTTAATGTGCTTAATTACCTATCGTTTTTGACTCCTTTTATAGGTATTAGGTATATTTAAAGCATATGAAGACCTTGGATCAAACTCTTTTCAAATCGAAGGTTAAAACTATCATAGTCTCTTACGAGATTTTGTGGTGTATGACCACCTTTCAAATCATTTGATTAGCTTAATTCTCTATTGTTTTTGATTCCTTTTATAGGTATTAGGTATATGTATAGCATATGAAGCCCTTTGATCAAACTCATTTCAAATCAAAGGTTAAAACTATCATAGTCTCTTACGAGATTTTGTGGTGTTTGACCACCTTTCAATTCATTTGATGTGCTTAATTATCTATTGTTTTTGACTCCTTTTATAGGTATTAGGTATATTTAAAGCATATGAAGACCTTTGATCAAACTCATTTCAAATCGAAGGTTAAAACTATCATAATCTCTTACGAGATTTTGTGGTGTATGACAACCTTTCAAATCATTTATTTAGCTTAATTACCTATTGTTTTTGATTCCTTTTATAGTTATTAGCTATATGTATAGCATATGAGGCCCTTGGATCAAACTCATTTCAAATCAAAGGTTAAAACTATCATAGTCTCTTACGAGATTTTGTGGCGTATGAACACCTTTCAAATCGCTTGATGTGCTTAATTACCTATCGTTTTTGACTCCTTTTATAGGTATTAGGTATATTTAAAGCATATGAAGACCTTGGATCAAACTCTTTTCAAATCGAAGGTTAAAACTATCATAGTCTCTTACGAGATTTTGTGGTGTATGACCACCTTTCAAATCATTTGATTAGCTTAATTCTCTATTGTTTTTGATTCCTTTTATAGGTATTAGGTATATGTATAGCATATGAAGCCCTTTGATCAAACTCATTTCAAATCAAAGGTTAAAACTATCATAGTCTCTTACGAGATTTTGTGGTGTTTGACCACCTTTCAATTCATTTGATGTGCTTAATTATCTATTGTTTTTGACTCCTTTTATAGGTATTAGGTATATTTAAAGCATATGAAGACCTTTGATCAAACTCATTTCAAATCGAAGGTTAAAACTATCATAATCTCTTACGAGATTTTGTGGTGTATGACAACCTTTCAAATCATTTATTTAGCTTAATTACCTATTGTTTTTGATTCCTTTTATAGTTATTAGCTATATGTATAGCATATGAGGCCCTTGGATCAAAATCATTTCAAATCAAAGGTTAAAACTATCATAGTCTCTCACGAAAATTTGTGGTGTATGAACACCGTTCAAATAATTTGATGTGCTTAATTACCTATGGTTTTTGACTCCTTTAATAGGTATTAGTTATATGTAAAGCATATGAAACCCTTGGATCAAACTAGGTATATTTAAAGCATATGAAGCCCTTGGATCAAACTCATTTCAAATCAAAGGTTAAAACTATCATAGTCTCTTACGAGATTTGTGGTGTATGACCACCTTTCAATTCATTTGATGTGCTTAATTATCTATTGTTTTTGACTCCTTTTATAGGTATTAGGTATATTTAAAGCATATGAAGACCTTGGATCAAACTCATTTCAAATCGAAGGTTAAAACTATCATAGTCTCTTACGAGATTTTGTGGTGTATGACCACCTTTCAAATCATTTGATTAGCTTAATTATCTATTGTTTTTGATTCCTTTTATAGGTATTAGGTATATGTATAGCATATGAAGCCCTTGGATCAAACTCATTTCAAATCAAAGGTTAAAACTATCATAGTCTCTTACGAGATTTTGTGGTGTATGAGCACCTTTCAAATCACTTGATGTGCTTAATTACCTATTGTTTTTGATTCCTTTTATAGGTATTAGGTATATTTAAAGCATATGAAGACCTTGGATCAAACTCATTTCAAATCGAAGGTTAAAACTATCATAGTCTCTTACGAGATTTTGTGGAGTAAGACCACCTTTCGAATCATTTAATTAGCTTAATTACCTATTGTTTTTGATTCCTTTTATAGGTATTAGCTATATGTACAGCATATGAAGCCCTTGGATGAAACTCATTTCAAATCAAAGGTTAAAACTATCATAGTCTCTTACGAGATTTTGTGGTGTATGAACACCTTTTAAATCACTTGATGTGCTTAATTACCTATTGCATTTTACTCCTTTAATAGGTTTTAGGTATATGTAAAGCATATGAAGCCCTTGGATCAAAATCATTTCAAATCAAAGGTTAAAACTATCATAGTCTCTCACGAAATTTTGTGGTGTATGAACACCGTTCAAATCATTAGATGTGCTTAATTACCTATTGTTTTTGACTCCTTTAATAGGTATTAGTTATATGTAAAGCATATGAAGCCCTTGGATCAAACTCATTTGAAATCGAAGGTTAAAAGTATCATAGTCTCTTACGAGATTTTGTGGTGTATGAACACCTTTCAAATCAGTTGATGTGCTTAATTACCTATTGTTTTTGAATCCTTTTATAGGTATTAGGTATATTTAAAGCATATTAAGACCTTGGATCAAACTCATTTCAAATCAAAGGTTAAAACTATCATTGTCTCTTAAGAGATTTTGTGGTGTATGAACACCTTTTAAATCATTTGATGTGCTTAATTACCTATTGTTTTTTACTCCTTTTATAGGAATTAGGTATATTTAAATGATATGTAGCCCTTGGATCAAACTCATTTCAAATCAAAGGTTAAAACGATCATACTCTCTTACTATATTTTATGGTGTATGAACACCTTTCAAATCACTTGATGTGCTTAATTACCTATTGTTTTTTACTCCTTTTATAGGTATTAGGTATATGTATAGCATATGAAGCCCTTGGATTAAACTCATTTCAAATCAAAGGTTAAAACTATCAGTCTCTTACGAGATTTTGTGGTGTATGACCACCTTTCAAATCATTTGATTAGGTTAATTACCTATTGTTTTTGATTCCTTTTATAGGTATTAGGTATATGTATAGCATATGAAGTCCTTGGATCAAACTCATTTCAAATCAAAGGTTAAAACTATCATAGTCTCTTACGAGATTTTGTGGTGTATGAACACCTTTCAAATCACTTGATGTCCTTAATTACCTATTGTTTTTTACTCCTTTAATCGGTATTAGGTATATGTAAAGCATATGAAGCGCTTGGATCAAAATCATTTCAAATCAAAGGTTAAAACTATCATAGTCTCTCACGAAATTTTGTGGTGTATGAACACCGTTCAAATAATTTGATGTGCTTAATTACCTATTGTTTTTGATTCCTTTTATAGGTATTAGCTATATGTATAGCATATGAGGCCCTTGGATCAAACTCATTTCAAATCAAAGGTTAAAACTATCATAGTATCTTACGAGATTTTGTGGTGTATGAACACCTTTCAAATCACTTGATGTGCTTAATTACCTATTGTTTTTGATTCCTTTTATAGGTATTAGGTATATTTAAAGCATAAGAAGACCTTGGATCAAACTCATTTGAAATCGAAGGTTAAAAGTATCATAGTCTCTTACGAGATTTTGTGGTGTATGAACACCTTTCAAATCAGTTGATGTGCTTAATTACCTATTGTTTTTGAATCCTTTTATAGGTATTAGGTATATTTAAAGCATATTAAGTCCTTGGATCAAACTCACTTCAAATCAAAGGTTAAAACTATCATAGTCTCTTAAGAGATTTTGTAGTGTATGAACACATTTTAAATCATTTGATGTGCTTAATTAACTATTGTTTTTTACTCCTTTTATAGGTATTAGGTATATTTAAATGATATGTAGCCCTTGGATCAAACTCATTTCAAATCAAAGGTTAAAACGATCATACTCTCTTACTATATTTTATGGTGTATGAACACCTTTCAAATCACTTGATGTGCTTAATTACCTATTGTTTTTTACTCCTTTTATAGGTATTAGGTATATGTATAGCATATGAAGCCCTTGGATTAAACTCATTTCAAATCAAAGGTTAAAACTATCATAGTCTCTTACGAGATTTTGTGGTGTATGACCACCTTTCAAATCATTTGATTAGGTTAATTACCTATTGTTTTTGATTCCTTTTATAGGTATTAGGTATATGTATAGCATATGAAGTCCTTGGATCAAACTCATTTCAAATCAAAGGTTAAAACTATCATAGTCTCTTACGAGATTTTGTGGTGTATGAACACCTTTCAAATCACTTGATGTGCTTAATTACCTATTGTTTTTTACTCCTTTAATCGGTATTAGGTATATGTAAAGCATATGAAGCCCTTGGATCAAAATCATTTCAAATCAAAGGTTAAAACTATCATAGTCTCTCACGAAAATTTGTGGTGTATGAACACCGTTCAAATAATTTGATGTGCTTAATTACCTATGGTTTTTGACTCCTTTAATAGGTATTAGTTATATGTAAAGCATATGAAACCCTTGGATCAAACTAGGTATATTTAAAGCATATGAAGCCCTTGGATCAAACTCATTTCAAATCAAAGGTTAAAACTATCATAGTCTCTTACGAGATTTGTGGTGTATGACCACCTTTCAATTCATTTGATGTGCTTAATTATCTATTGTTTTTGACTCCTTTTATAGGTATTAGGTATATTTAAAGCATATGAAGACCTTGGATCAAACTCATTTCAAATCGAAGGTTAAAACTATCATAGCCTCTTACGAGATTTTGTGGTGTATGACCACCTTTCAAATCATTTAATTAGCTTAATTACCTATTGTTTTTTATTCCTTTTATAGGTATTAGCTATATGTATAGCATATGAGGCCCTTGGATCAAACTCATTTCAAATCAAAGGTTAAAACTATCATAGTCTCTTACGAGATTTTGTGGTGTATGAACACCTTTCAAATCACTTTATGTGCTTAATTACCTATTGTTTTTTACTCCTTTAATCGGTATTAGGTATATGTAAAGCATATGAAGCCCTTGGATCAAAATCATTTCAAATCAAAGGTTAAAACTATCATAGTCTCTCACGAAATTTTGTGTTGTATGAACACCTTTCAAATCATTTGACGTGCTTAATTACCTATTGTTTTTGACTCCTTTAATAGGTATCAGGTATATGTAAAGCATAAGAAGCCCTTGGATCAAACTCATTTCAAATCAAAGGCTAAAACTATCATAGTCTCTTACGAGATTTTGTGGTGTATGAACACCTTTCAAATCACTTGATGTGCTTAATTACCTATTGTTTTTGACTCCTTTTATAGGTATTAGGTATATTTAAACCATATGAAGACCTTGGATAAAACTCATTTCAAATCGAAGGTTAAAACTATCATAGTCTCTTACGAGATTTTGTGGTGTATGACCACCTTTCAAATCATTAAATTAGCTTAATTCTCTATTGTTTTTGATTCCTTTTATAGGTATTAGGTATATGTATAGCATATGAAGCCCTTGGATCAAACTCATTTCAAATCAAAGGTTAAAACTATCATAGTCTCTTACGAGATTTTGTGGTGTATGACCACCTTTCAAATCATTTAAATAGCTTCATTACCTATTGTTTTTGATTATTTTTATAGGTATTAGCTATATGTATAGCATATGAAGCCCTTGGATCAAACTCATTTCAAATCAAAGGTTAAAACTATCATAGTCTCTTACGAGATTTTGTGGTGTATGACCACCTTTCAAATCATTTGATGTGCTTAATTATCTATTGTTTTTGACTCCTTTTATAGGTATTAGGTATATTTAAAGCATATGAAGACCTTGGATAAAACTCATTTCAAATCGAAGGTTAAAACTATCATAGTCTCTTACGAGATTTTGTGGTGTATGACCACTTTTCAAATCATTTAATTAGCTTAATTACCTATGGTTTTTGAATCCTTTTATAGGTATTAGCTATATGTATAGCATATGAGGCCCTTGGATCAAACTCATTTCAAATCAAAGGTTAAAACTATCATAGTCTCTTACGAGATTTTGTGGTGTATGACCATCTTTCAAATCATTTAATTAGCTTAATTACCTATTGTTTTTTATTCATTTTATGGGTATTAGCTATATGTATAGCATATGAAGCCCTTGGATCAAAATCATTTCAAATCAAAGGTTAAAACTATCATAGTCTCTCACGAAATTTTGTGGTGTATGAACACCGTTCAAATAATTTGATGTGCTTAATTACCTATTGTTTTTGACTCCTTTAATAGGTATTAGTTATATGTAAAGCATATGAAGCCCTTGGATCAAACTAGGTATATTTAAAGCATATGAAGACCTTGGATCAAACTCATTTCAAATCAAAGGTTAAAACTATCATAGTCTCTTACGAAATTTTGTGTTGTATGAACACCTTTCAAATCATTTGACGTGCTTAATTACCTATTGTTTTTGACTCCTATAATAGGTATTAGGTATATGTAAAGCATAAGAAGCCCTTGGATCAAACTCATTTCAAATCAAAGGCTAAAACTATCATAGTCTCTTACGAGATTTTGTGGTGTATGAACACCTTTCAAATCACTTAATGTGCTTAATTACCTATTGTTTTTGACTCCTTTAATAGGTATTAGTTATATGTAAAGCATATGAAGCCCTTGTATCAAACTAGGTATATTTAAAGCATATGAAGACCTTGGATCAAACTCATTTCAAATCAAAGGTTAAAACTATCATAGTCTCTTACGAAATTTTGTGTTGTATGAACACCTTTCAAATAATTTGACGTTCATAACCTAGTGTTTTTGACTCCTTTAATAGGTATTAGGTATATGTAAAGCATAAGAAGCCCTTGGATCAAACTCATTTCAAATCAAAGGCTAAAACTATCATAGTCTCTTACGAGATTATGTGGTGTATGAACACCTTTCAAATCACTTAATGTACTTAATTACCTATCGTTTTTGACTCCTTTTATAGGTATTAGGTATATTTAAAGCATATGAAGACCTTGGATCAAACTCATTTCAAATCGAAGGTTAAAACTATCATAGTCTCTTACGAGATTTTGTGGTGTATGACCACCTTTCAAATCATTTGATTAGCTTAATTCTCTATTGTTTTTGATTCCTTTTATAGGTATTAGGTATATGTATAGCATATGAAGCCCTTGGATCAAACTCATTTCAAATCAAAGGTTAAAACTATCATAGTCTCTTACGAGATTTGTGGTGTATGACCACCTTTCAATTCATTTGATGTGCTTAATTATCTATTGTTTTTTACTCCTTTTATAGGTATTAGGTATATTTAAAGCATATGAAGACCTTTGATCAAACTCATTTCAAATCGAAGGTTAAAACTATCATAATCTCTTACGCGATTTTGTGGTGTATGACCACCTTTCAAATCATTTATTTAGCTTAATTACCTATTGTTTTTGATTCCTTTTATAGGTATTCCTTTCATATGTATAGCATATGAGGCCCTTGGATCAAACATATTTCAAATCAAAGGTTAAAACTATCATAGTCTCTTACGAGATTTTGTGGTGTATGAACACCTTTCAAATCGCTTGATGTGCTTAATTACCTATTGTTTTTTACTCCTTTAATAGGTATTAGGTATATGTAAAGCATATGAAGCCCTTGGATCAAAATCATTTCAAATCAAAGGTTAAAACTATCATAGTCTCTCACGAAATTTTGTGGTGTATGAACACTGTTCAAATCATTTGATGTGCTTAATTACCTACTGTTTTTGAATCCTTTAATAGGTGTTAGTTATATGTAAAGCATATGAAGCCCTTGGATCAAACTAGGTATATTTAAAGCATATGAAGACCTTGGATCAAACTCATTTCAAATCAAAGGTTAAAACTATCATAGTCTCTTACGAAATTTTGTGTTGTATGAACACCTTTCAAATCATTTGACGTGCTTAATTAACTATTGTTTTTGAATCCTTTAATAGGTATTAGGTATATGTAAAGCATAAGAAGCCCTTGGATCAAACTCATTTCAAATCAAAGGCTAAAACTATCATAGTCTCTTACGAGATTTTGTGGTGTATGAACACCTTTCAAATCACTTAATGTGCTTAATTACCTATCGTTTTTGACTCCTTTTATAGGTATTAGGTATATGTAAAGCATATGAAGACCTTGGATCAAACTCATTTCAAATCAAAGGTTAAAACTATCATAGTCTCTTACGAGATTTTGTGGTGTATGACCACCTTTCAAATCATTTGATTAGCTTAATTCTCTATTGTTTTTGATTCCTTTTATAGGTATTAGGTATATGTATAGCATATGAAGCCCTTGGATCAAACTCATTTCAAATCAAAGGTTAAAACTATCATAGTCTCTTATGAGATTTGTGGTGTATGACCACCTTTCAATTCATTTGATGTGCTTAATTATCTATTGTTTTTGACTCCTTTTATAGGTATTAGGTATATTTAAAGCATATGAAGACCTTTGATCAAACTCATTTCAAATCGAAGGTTAAAACTATCATAATCTCTTACGAGATTTTGTGGTGTATGACCACCTTTCAAATCATTTATTTAGCTTAATTACCTATTGCTTTTGATTCCTTTTATAGGTATTAGCTATATGTATAGCATATGAGGCCCTTGGATCAAACTCATTTCAAATCAAAGGTTAAAACTATCATAGTCTCTTACGAGATTTTGTGGTGTATGAACACCTTTCAAATCGCTTGATGTGCTTAATTACCTATTGTTTTTTACTCCTTTAATAGGTATTAGGTATATGTAAAGCATATGAAGCCCTTGGATCAAAATCATTTCAAATCAAAGGTTAAAACTATCATTATCTCTCACGAAATTTTGTGGTGTATGAACACCGTTCAAATCATGTGATGTGCTTAATTACCTATTGTTTTTGAATCCTTTAATAGGTGTTAGTTATATGTAAAGCATATGAAGCCCTTGGATCAAACTAGGTATATTTAAAGCATATGAAGACCTTGGATCAAACTCATTTCAAATCAAAGGTTAAAACTATCATAGTCTCTTACGAAATTTTGTGTTGTATGAACACCTTTCAAATCATTTGATGTGCTTAATTACCTATTGTTTTTGACTCCTTTAATAGGTTTTAGGTATATGTAAAGCATAAGAAGCCCTTGGATCAAACTCATTTCAAATCAAAGGCTAAAACTATCATAGTCTCTTACGAGATTTTGTGGTGTATGAACACCTTTCAAATCACTTAATGTGCTTAATTACCTATCGTTTTTGACTCCTTTTATAGGTATTAGGTATATTTAAAGCATATGAAGACCTTGGATCAAACTCTTTTCAAATCGAAGGTTAAAACTATCATAGTCTCTTACGAGATTTTGTGGTGTATGACCACCTTTCAAATCATTTGATTAGCTTAATTCTCTATTGTTTTTGATTCCTTTTATAGGTATTAGGTATATGTATAGCATATGAAGCCCTTTGATCAAACTCATTTCAAATCAAAGGTTAAAACTATCATAGTCTCTTACGAGATTTTGTGGTGTTTGACCACCTTTCAATTCATTTGATGTGCTTAATTATCTATTGTTTTTGACTCCTTTTATAGGTATTAGGTATATTTAAAGCATATGAAGACCTTTGATCAAACTCATTTCAAATCGAAGGTTAAAACTATCATAATCTCTTACGAGATTTTGTGGTGTATGACAACCTTTCAAATCATTTATTTAGCTTAATTACCTATTGTTTTTGATTCCTTTTATAGTTATTAGCTATATGTATAGCATATGAGGCCCTTGGATCAAACTCATTTCAAATCAAAGGTTAAAACTATCATAGTCTCTTACGAGATTTTGTGGCGTATGAACACCTTTCAAATCGCTTGATGTGCTTAATTACCTATCGTTTTTGACTCCTTTTATAGGTATTAGGTATATTTAAAGCATATGAAGACCTTGGATCAAACTCTTTTCAAATCGAAGGTTAAAACTATCATAGTCTCTTACGAGATTTTGTGGTGTATGACCACCTTTCAAATCATTTGATTAGCTTAATTCTCTATTGTTTTTGATTCCTTTTATAGGTATTAGGTATATGTATAGCATATGAAGCCCTTTGATCAAACTCATTTCAAATCAAAGGTTAAAACTATCATAGTCTCTTACGAGATTTTGTGGTGTTTGACCACCTTTCAATTCATTTGATGTGCTTAATTATCTATTGTTTTTGACTCCTTTTATAGGTATTAGGTATATTTAAAGCATATGAAGACCTTTGATCAAACTCATTTCAAATCGAAGGTTAAAACTATCATAATCTCTTACGAGATTTTGTGGTGTATGACAACCTTTCAAATCATTTATTTAGCTTAATTACCTATTGTTTTTGATTCCTTTTATAGTTATTAGCTATATGTATAGCATATGAGGCCCTTGGATCAAAATCATTTCAAATCAAAGGTTAAAACTATCATAGTCTCTCACGAAAATTTGTGGTGTATGAACACCGTTCAAATAATTTGATGTGCTTAATTACCTATGGTTTTTGACTCCTTTAATAGGTATTAGTTATATGTAAAGCATATGAAACCCTTGGATCAAACTAGGTATATTTAAAGCATATGAAGCCCTTGGATCAAACTCATTTCAAATCAAAGGTTAAAACTATCATAGTCTCTTACGAGATTTGTGGTGTATGACCACCTTTCAATTCATTTGATGTGCTTAATTATCTATTGTTTTTGACTCCTTTTATAGGTATTAGGTATATTTAAAGCATATGAAGACCTTGGATCAAACTCATTTCAAATCGAAGGTTAAAACTATCATAGTCTCTTACGAGATTTTGTGGTGTATGACCACCTTTCAAATCATTTGATTAGCTTAATTATCTATTGTTTTTGATTCCTTTTATAGGTATTAGGTATATGTATAGCATATGAAGCCCTTGGATCAAACTCATTTCAAATCAAAGGTTAAAACTATCATAGTCTCTTACGAGATTTTGTGGTGTATGAGCACCTTTCAAATCACTTGATGTGCTTAATTACCTATTGTTTTTGATTCCTTTTATAGGTATTAGGTATATTTAAAGCATATGAAGACCTTGGATCAAACTCATTTCAAATCGAAGGTTAAAACTATCATAGTCTCTTACGAGATTTTGTGGAGTAAGACCACCTTTCGAATCATTTAATTAGCTTAATTACCTATTGTTTTTGATTCCTTTTATAGGTATTAGCTATATGTACAGCATATGAAGCCCTTGGATGAAACTCATTTCAAATCAAAGGTTAAAACTATCATAGTCTCTTACGAGATTTTGTGGTGTATGAACACCTTTTAAATCACTTGATGTGCTTAATTACCTATTGCATTTTACTCCTTTAATAGGTTTTAGGTATATGTAAAGCATATGAAGCCCTTGGATCAAAATCATTTCAAATCAAAGGTTAAAACTATCATAGTCTCTCACGAAATTTTGTGGTGTATGAACACCGTTCAAATCATTAGATGTGCTTAATTACCTATTGTTTTTGACTCCTTTAATAGGTATTAGTTATATGTAAAGCATATGAAGCCCTTGGATCAAACTCATTTGAAATCGAAGGTTAAAAGTATCATAGTCTCTTACGAGATTTTGTGGTGTATGAACACCTTTCAAATCAGTTGATGTGCTTAATTACCTATTGTTTTTGAATCCTTTTATAGGTATTAGGTATATTTAAAGCATATTAAGACCTTGGATCAAACTCATTTCAAATCAAAGGTTAAAACTATCATTGTCTCTTAAGAGATTTTGTGGTGTATGAACACCTTTTAAATCATTTGATGTGCTTAATTACCTATTGTTTTTTACTCCTTTTATAGGAATTAGGTATATTTAAATGATATGTAGCCCTTGGATCAAACTCATTTCAAATCAAAGGTTAAAACGATCATACTCTCTTACTATATTTTATGGTGTATGAACACCTTTCAAATCACTTGATGTGCTTAATTACCTATTGTTTTTTACTCCTTTTATAGGTATTAGGTATATGTATAGCATATGAAGCCCTTGGATTAAACTCATTTCAAATCAAAGGTTAAAACTATCAGTCTCTTACGAGATTTTGTGGTGTATGACCACCTTTCAAATCATTTGATTAGGTTAATTACCTATTGTTTTTGATTCCTTTTATAGGTATTAGGTATATGTATAGCATATGAAGTCCTTGGATCAAACTCATTTCAAATCAAAGGTTAAAACTATCATAGTCTCTTACGAGATTTTGTGGTGTATGAACACCTTTCAAATCACTTGATGTCCTTAATTACCTATTGTTTTTTACTCCTTTAATCGGTATTAGGTATATGTAAAGCATATGAAGCGCTTGGATCAAAATCATTTCAAATCAAAGGTTAAAACTATCATAGTCTCTCACGAAATTTTGTGGTGTATGAACACCGTTCAAATAATTTGATGTGCTTAATTACCTATTGTTTTTGATTCCTTTTATAGGTATTAGCTATATGTATAGCATATGAGGCCCTTGGATCAAACTCATTTCAAATCAAAGGTTAAAACTATCATAGTATCTTACGAGATTTTGTGGTGTATGAACACCTTTCAAATCACTTGATGTGCTTAATTACCTATTGTTTTTGATTCCTTTTATAGGTATTAGGTATATTTAAAGCATAAGAAGACCTTGGATCAAACTCATTTGAAATCGAAGGTTAAAAGTATCATAGTCTCTTACGAGATTTTGTGGTGTATGAACACCTTTCAAATCAGTTGATGTGCTTAATTACCTATTGTTTTTGAATCCTTTTATAGGTATTAGGTATATTTAAAGCATATTAAGTCCTTGGATCAAACTCACTTCAAATCAAAGGTTAAAACTATCATAGTCTCTTAAGAGATTTTGTAGTGTATGAACACATTTTAAATCATTTGATGTGCTTAATTAACTATTGTTTTTTACTCCTTTTATAGGTATTAGGTATATTTAAATGATATGTAGCCCTTGGATCAAACTCATTTCAAATCAAAGGTTAAAACGATCATACTCTCTTACTATATTTTATGGTGTATGAACACCTTTCAAATCACTTGATGTGCTTAATTACCTATTGTTTTTTACTCCTTTTATAGGTATTAGGTATATGTATAGCATATGAAGCCCTTGGATTAAACTCATTTCAAATCAAAGGTTAAAACTATCATAGTCTCTTACGAGATTTTGTGGTGTATGACCACCTTTCAAATCATTTGATTAGGTTAATTACCTATTGTTTTTGATTCCTTTTATAGGTATTAGGTATATGTATAGCATATGAAGTCCTTGGATCAAACTCATTTCAAATCAAAGGTTAAAACTATCATAGTCTCTTACGAGATTTTGTGGTGTATGAACACCTTTCAAATCACTTGATGTGCTTAATTACCTATTGTTTTTTACTCCTTTAATCGGTATTAGGTATATGTAAAGCATATGAAGCCCTTGGATCAAAATCATTTCAAATCAAAGGTTAAAACTATCATAGTCTCTCACGAAAATTTGTGGTGTATGAACACCGTTCAAATAATTTGATGTGCTTAATTACCTATGGTTTTTGACTCCTTTAATAGGTATTAGTTATATGTAAAGCATATGAAACCCTTGGATCAAACTAGGTATATTTAAAGCATATGAAGCCCTTGGATCAAACTCATTTCAAATCAAAGGTTAAAACTATCATAGTCTCTTACGAGATTTGTGGTGTATGACCACCTTTCAATTCATTTGATGTGCTTAATTATCTATTGTTTTTGACTCCTTTTATAGGTATTAGGTATATTTAAAGCATATGAAGACCTTGGATCAAACTCATTTCAAATCGAAGGTTAAAACTATCATAGCCTCTTACGAGATTTTGTGGTGTATGACCACCTTTCAAATCATTTAATTAGCTTAATTACCTATTGTTTTTTATTCCTTTTATAGGTATTAGCTATATGTATAGCATATGAGGCCCTTGGATCAAACTCATTTCAAATCAAAGGTTAAAACTATCATAGTCTCTTACGAGATTTTGTGGTGTATGAACACCTTTCAAATCACTTTATGTGCTTAATTACCTATTGTTTTTTACTCCTTTAATCGGTATTAGGTATATGTAAAGCATATGAAGCCCTTGGATCAAAATCATTTCAAATCAAAGGTTAAAACTATCATAGTCTCTCACGAAATTTTGTGTTGTATGAACACCTTTCAAATCATTTGACGTGCTTAATTACCTATTGTTTTTGACTCCTTTAATAGGTATCAGGTATATGTAAAGCATAAGAAGCCCTTGGATCAAACTCATTTCAAATCAAAGGCTAAAACTATCATAGTCTCTTACGAGATTTTGTGGTGTATGAACACCTTTCAAATCACTTGATGTGCTTAATTACCTATTGTTTTTGACTCCTTTTATAGGTATTAGGTATATTTAAACCATATGAAGACCTTGGATAAAACTCATTTCAAATCGAAGGTTAAAACTATCATAGTCTCTTACGAGATTTTGTGGTGTATGACCACCTTTCAAATCATTAAATTAGCTTAATTCTCTATTGTTTTTGATTCCTTTTATAGGTATTAGGTATATGTATAGCATATGAAGCCCTTGGATCAAACTCATTTCAAATCAAAGGTTAAAACTATCATAGTCTCTTACGAGATTTTGTGGTGTATGACCACCTTTCAAATCATTTAAATAGCTTCATTACCTATTGTTTTTGATTATTTTTATAGGTATTAGCTATATGTATAGCATATGAAGCCCTTGGATCAAACTCATTTCAAATCAAAGGTTAAAACTATCATAGTCTCTTACGAGATTTTGTGGTGTATGACCACCTTTCAAATCATTTGATGTGCTTAATTATCTATTGTTTTTGACTCCTTTTATAGGTATTAGGTATATTTAAAGCATATGAAGACCTTGGATAAAACTCATTTCAAATCGAAGGTTAAAACTATCATAGTCTCTTACGAGATTTTGTGGTGTATGACCACTTTTCAAATCATTTAATTAGCTTAATTACCTATGGTTTTTGAATCCTTTTATAGGTATTAGCTATATGTATAGCATATGAGGCCCTTGGATCAAACTCATTTCAAATCAAAGGTTAAAACTATCATAGTCTCTTACGAGATTTTGTGGTGTATGACCATCTTTCAAATCATTTAATTAGCTTAATTACCTATTGTTTTTTATTCATTTTATGGGTATTAGCTATATGTATAGCATATGAAGCCCTTGGATCAAAATCATTTCAAATCAAAGGTTAAAACTATCATAGTCTCTCACGAAATTTTGTGGTGTATGAACACCGTTCAAATAATTTGATGTGCTTAATTACCTATTGTTTTTGACTCCTTTAATAGGTATTAGTTATATGTAAAGCATATGAAGCCCTTGGATCAAACTAGGTATATTTAAAGCATATGAAGACCTTGGATCAAACTCATTTCAAATCAAAGGTTAAAACTATCATAGTCTCTTACGAAATTTTGTGTTGTATGAACACCTTTCAAATCATTTGACGTGCTTAATTACCTATTGTTTTTGACTCCTATAATAGGTATTAGGTATATGTAAAGCATAAGAAGCCCTTGGATCAAACTCATTTCAAATCAAAGGCTAAAACTATCATAGTCTCTTACGAGATTTTGTTGTGTATGAACACCTTTCAAATCACTTGATGTGCTTAATTACCAATTGTTTTTGACTCCTTTTATAGGTATTTGGTATATTTAAACCATATGAAGACCTTGGATAAAACTCATTTCAAATCGAAGGTTAAAACTATCATAGTCTCTTACGAGATTTTGTGGTGTATGACCACCTTTCAAATCATTAAATTAGCTCAATTATCTATTGTTTTTGATTCCTTTTATAGGTATTAGGTATATGTATAGCATATGAAGCCCTTGGATCAAACTCATTTCAAATCAAAGGTTAAAACTATCATAGTCTCTTACGAGATTTGTGGTGTATGACCACCTTTCAATTCATTTGATGTGCTTAATTACCTATTGTTTTTGACTCCTATAATAGGTATTAGGTATATGTAAAGCATAAGAAGCCCTTGGATCAAACTCATTTCAAATCAAAGGCTAAAACTATCATAGTCTCTTACGAGATTTTGTTGTGTATGAACACCTTTCAAATCACTTGATGTGCTTAATTACCAATTGTTTTTGACTCCTTTTATAGGTATTAGGTATATTTAAACCATATGAAGACCTTGGATAAAACTCATTTCAAATCGAAGGTTAAAACTATCATAGTCTCTTACGAGATTTTGTGGTGTATGACCACCTTTCAAATCATTAAATTAGCTCAATTATCTATTGTTTTTGATTCCTTTTATAGGTATTAGGTATATGTATAGCATATGAAGCCCTTGGATCAAACTCATTTCAAATCAAAGGTTAAAACTATCATAGTCTCTTACGAGATTTGTGGTGTATGACCACCTTTCAATTCATTTGATGTGCTTAATTATCTATTGTTTTTGACTCCTTTTATAGGTATTAGGTATATGTATAGCATATGAAGCCCTTGGATCAAACTCATTTCAAATCAAAGGTTAAAACTATCATAGTCTCTTACGAGATTTTGTGGTGTATGACCACCTTTCAAATCATTTAAATAGCTTCATTACCTATTGTTTTTGATTATTTTTATAGGTATTAGCTATATGTATAGCATATGAAGCCCTTGGATCAAACTCATTTCAAATCAAAGGTTAAAACTATCATAGTCTCTTACGAGATTTTGTGGTGTATGAACACATTTCAAATCACTTGATGTGCTTAATTACCTATTGTTTTTGATTCCTTTTATAGGTATTAGGTATATTTAAAGCATATGAAGACCTTGGATCAAACTCATTTCAAATCGAAGGTTAAAAGTATCATAGTCTCTTACGAGATTTTGTGGTGTATGAACACCTTTCAAATCAGTTGATGTGCTTAATTACCTATTGTTTTTGAATCCTTTTATAGGTATTAGGTATATTTAAAGCATATTAAGACCTTGGATCAAACTCATTTCAAATCAAAGGTTAAAACTATCATAGTCTCTTAAGAGATTTTGTGGTGTATGAACACCTTTTAAATCATTTGATGTGCTTAATTACCTATTGTTTTTTACTCCTTTTATAGGTATTAGGTATATTTAAATGATATGTAGCCCTTGGATCAAACTCATTTCAAATCAAAGGTTAAAACGATCATACTCTCTTACTATATTTTATGGTGTATGAACACCTTTCAAATCACTTGATGTGCTTAATTACCTATTGTTTTTTACTCCTTTTATAGGTATTAGGTATATGTATAGCATATGAAGCCCTTGGATTAAACTCATTTGAAATCAAAGGTTAAAACTATCATAGTCTCTTACGAGATTTTGTGGTGTATGACCACCTTTCAAATCATTTGATTAGCTTAATTACCTATTGTTTTTGATTCCTTTTATAGGTATTAGGTATATGTATAGCATATGAAGTCCTTGGATCAAACTCATTTCAAATCAAAGGTTAAAACTATCATAGTCTCTTACGAGATTTTGTGGTGTATGAACACCTTTCAAATCACTTGATGTGCTTAATTACCTATTGTTTTTTACTCCTTTAATCGGTATTAGGTATATGTAAAGCATATGAAGCCCTTGGATCAAAATCATTTCAAATCAAAGGTTAAAACTATCATAGTCTCTCACGAAAATTTGTGGTGTATGAACACCGTTCAAATAATTTGATTTGCTTAATTACCTATTGTTTTTGACTCCTTTAATAGGTATTAGTTATATGTAAAGCATATGAAACCCTTGGATCAAACTAGGTATATTTAAAGCATATGAAGCCCTTGGATCAAACTCATTTCAAATCAAAGGTTAAAACTATCATAGTCTCTTACGAGATTTGTGGTGTATGACCACCTTTCAAATCATTTGATGTGCTTAATTATCTATTGTTTTTGACTCCTTTTATAGGTATTAGGTATATTTAAAGCATATGAAGACCTTGGATCAAACTCATTTCAAATCGAAGGTTAAAACTATCATAGTCTCTTACGAGATTTTGTGGTGTATGACCACCTTTCAAATCATTTAATTAGATTAATTACCTATTGTTTTTTATTCCTTTTATAGGTATTAGCTATATGTATAGCATATGAGGCCCTTGGATCAAACTCATTTCAAATCAAAGGTTAAAACTATCATAGTCTCTTACGAGATTTTGTGGTGTATGAACACCTTTCAAATCACTTTATGTGCTTAATTACCTATTGTTTTTTACTCCTTTCATCGGTATTAGGTATATGTAAAGCATATGAAGCCCTTGGATCAAAATCATTTCAAATCAAAGGTTAAAACTATCATAGTCTCTCACGAAATTTTGTGTTGTATGAACACCTTTCAAATCACTTGATGTGCTTAATTACCAATTGTTTTTGACTCCTTTTATAGGTATTAGGTATATTTAAACCATATGAAGACCTTGGATAAAACTCATTTCAAATCGAAGGTTAAAACTATCATAGTCTCTTACGAGATTTTGTGGTGTATGACCACCTTTCAAATCATTAAATTAGCTTAATTCTCTATTGTTTTTGATTCATTTTATAGGTATTAGGTATATGTATAGCATATGAAGCCCTTGGATCAAACTCATTTCAAATCAAAGGTTAAAACTATCATAGTCTCTTACGAGATTTTGTGGTGTATGACCACCTTTCAAATCATTAAATTAGCTTAATTCTCTATTGTTTTTGATTCCTTTTATAGGTATTAGGTATATGTATAGCATATGAAGCCCTTGGATCAAACTCATTTCAAATCAAAGGTTAAAACTATCATAGTCTCTTACGAGATTTTGTGGTGTATGACCACCTTTCAAATCATTTAAATAGCTTCATTACCTATTGTTTTTGATTATTTTTATAGGTATTAGCTATATGTATAGCATATGAAGCCCTTGGATCAAACTCATTTCAAATCAAAGGTTAAAACTATCATAGTCTCTTACGAGATTTTGTGGTGTATGAACACATTTCAAATCACTTGATGTGCTTAATTACCTATTGTTTTTGATTCCTTTTATAGGTATTAGGTATATTTAAAGCATATGAAGACCTTGGATCAAACTCATTTCAAATCGAAGGTTAAAAGTATCATAGTCTCTTACGAGATTTTGTGGTGTATGAACACCTTTCAAATCAGTTGATGTGCTTAATTACCTATTGTTTTTGAATCCTTTTATAGGTATTAGGTATATTTAAAGCATATTAAGACCTTGGATCAAACTCATTTCAAATCAAAGGTTAAAACTATCATAGTCTCTTAAGAGATTTTGTGGTGTATGAACACCTTTTAAATCATTTGATGTGCTTAATTACCTATTGTTTTTTACTCCTTTTATAGGTATTAGGTATATTTAAATGATATGTAGCCCTTGGATCAAACTCATTTCAAATCAAAGGTTAAAACGATCATACTCTCTTACTATATTTTATGGTGTATGAACACCTTTCAAATCACTTGATGTGCTTAATTACCTATTGTTTTTTACTCCTTTTATAGGTATTAGGTATATGTATAGCATATGAAGCCCTTGGATTAAACTCATTTAAAATCAAAGGTTAAAACTATCATAGTCTCTTACGAGATTTTATGGTGTATGACCACCTTTCAAATCATTTGATTAGCTTAATTACCTATTGTTTTTGATTCCTTTTATAGGTATTAGGTATATGTATAGCATATGAAGTCCTTGGATCAAACTCATTTCAAATCAAAGGTTAAAACTATCATAGTATCTTACGAGATTTTGTGGTGTATGAACACCTTTCTAATCACTTGATGTGCTTAATTACCTATTGTTTTTTACTCCTTTAATCGGTATTAGGTATATGTAAAGCATATGAAGCCCTTGGATCAAAATCATTTCAAATCAAAGGTTAAAACTATCATAGTCTCTCACGAAAATTTGTGGTGTATGAACACCGTTCAAATAATTTGATTTGCTTAATTACCTATTGTTTTTGACTCCTTTAATAGGTATTAGTTATATGTAAAGCATATGAAGCCCTTGGATCAAACTAGGTATATTTAAAGCATATGAAGCCCTTGGATCAAACTCATTTCAAATCAAAGGTTAAAACTATCATAGTCTCTTACGAGATTTGTGGTGTATGACCACCTTTCAAATCATTTGATGTGCTTAATTATCTATTGTTTTTGACTCCTTTTATAGGTATTAGGTATATTTAAAGCATATGAAGACCTTGGATCAAACTCATTTCAAATCGAAGGTTAAAACTATCATAGTCTCTTACGAGATTTTGTGGTGTATGACCACCTTTCAAATCATTTAATTAGCTTAATTACCTATTGTTTTTTATTCATTTTATAGGTATTAGCTATATGTATAGCATATGAGGCCCTTGGATCAAACTCATTTCAAATCAAAGGTTAAAACTATCATAGTCTCTCACGAGATTTTGTGGTGTATGACCACCTTTCAAATCATTTAATTAGCTTAATTACCTATTGTTTTTTATTCCTTTTATAGGTATTAGCTATATGTATAGCATATGAAGCCCTTGGATCAAAATCATTTCAAATCAAAGGTTAAAACTATCATAGTCTCTCACGAAATTTTGTGGTGTATGAACACCGTTCAAATAATTTGATGTGCTTAATTACCTATTGTTTTTGACTCCTTTAATAGGTATTAGTTATATGTAAAGCATATGAAGCCCTTGGATCAAACTAGGTATATTTAAAGCATATGAAGACCTTGGATCAAACTCATTTCAAATCAAAGGTTAAAACTATCATAGTCTCTTACGAAATTTTGTGTTGTATGAACACCTTTCAAATCATTTGACGTGCTTAATTACCTATTGTTTTTGACTCCTTTAATAGGTATTAGGTATATGTAAAGCATAAGAAGCCCTTGGATCAAACTCATTTCAAATCAAAGGCTAAAACTATCATAGTCTCTTACGAGATTTTGTTGTGTATGAACACCTTTCAAATCACTTGATGTGCTTAATTACCAATTGTTTTTGACTCCTTTTATAGGTATTAGGTATATTTAAACCATATGAAGACCTTGGATAAAACTCATTTCAAATCGAAGGTTAAAACTATCATAGTCTCTTACGAGATTTTGTGGTGTATGACCACCTTTCAAATCATTAAATTAGCTTAATTCTCTATTGTTTTTGATTCCTTTTATAGGTATTAGGTATATGTATAGCATATGAAGCCCTTGGATCAAACTCATTTCAAATCAAAGGTTAAAACTATCATAGTCTCTTACGAGATTTTGTGGTGTATGACCACCTTTCAAATCATTAAATTAGCTTAATTCTCTATTGTTTTTGATTCCTTTTATAGGTATTAGGTATATGTATAGCATATGAAGCCCTTGGATCAAACTCATTTCAAATCAAAGGTTAAAACTATCATAGTCTCTTACGAGATTTTGTGGTGTATGACCACCTTTCAAATCATTTAAATAGCTTCATTACATATTGTTTTTGATTATTTTTATAGGTATTAGCTATATGTATAGCATATGAAGCCCTTGGATCAAACTCATTTCAAATCAAAGGTTAAAACTATCATAGTCTCTTACGAGATTTTGTGGTGTATGAACACATTTCAAATCACTTGATGTGCTTAATTACCTATTGTTTTTGATTCGTTTTATAGGTATTAGGTATATTTAAAGCATATGAAGACCTTGGATCAAACTCATTTCAAATCGAAGGTTAAAAGTATCATAGTCTCTTACGAGATTTTGTGGTGTATGAACACCTTTCAAATCAGTTGATGTGCTTAATTACCTATTGTTTTTGAATCCTTTTATAGGTATTAGGTATATTTAAAGCATATTAAGACCTTGGATCAAACTCATTTCAAATCAAAGGTTAAAACTATCATAGTCTCTTAAGAGATTTTGTGGTGTATGAACACCTTTTAAATCATTTGATGTGCTTAATTACCTATTGTTTTTTACTCCTTTTATAGGTATTAGGTATATTTAAATGATATGTAGCCCTTGGATCAAACTCATTTCAAATCAAAGGTTAAAACGATCATACTCTCTTACTATATTTTATGGTGTATGAACACCTTTCAAATCACTTGATGTGCTTAATTACCTATTGTTTTTTACTCCTTTTATAGGTATTAGGTATATGTATAGCATATGAAGCCCTTGGATTAAACTCATTTCAAATCAAAGGTTAAAACTATCATAGTATCTTACGAGATTTTGTGGTGTATGAACACCTTTCAAATCACTTGATGTGCTTAATTACCTATTGTTTTTTACTCCTTTAATCGGTATTAGGTATATGTAAAGCATATGAAGCCCTTGGATCAAAATCATTTCAAATCAAAGGTTAAAACTATCATAGTCTCTCACGAAAATTTGTGGTGTATGAACACCGTTCAAATAATTTGATTTGCTTAATTACCTATTGTTTTTGACTCCTTTAATAGGTATTAGTTATATGTAAAGCATATGAAGCCCTTGGATCAAACTAGGTATATTTAAAGCATATGAAGCCCTTGGATCAAACTCATTTCAAATCAAAGGTTAAAACTATCATAGTCTCTTACGAGATTTGTGGTGTATGACCACCTTTCAAATCATTTGATGTGCTTAATTATCTATTGTTTTTGACTCCTTTTATAGGTATTAGGTATATTTAAAGCATATGAAGACCTTGGATCAAACTCATTTCAAATCGAAGGTTAAAACTATCATAGTCTCTTACGAGATTTTGTGGTGTATGACCACCTTTCAAATCATTTAATTAGCTTAATTACCTATTGTTTTTTATTTCTTTTATAGGTATTAGCTATATGTATAGCATATGAGGCCCTTGGATCAAACTCATTTCAAATCAAAGGTTAAAACTATCATAGTCTCTTACGAGATTTTGTGGTGTATGACCACCTTTCAAATCATTTAATTAGCTTAATTACATATTGTTTTTTATTCCTTTTATAGGTATTAGCTATATGTATAGCATATGAAGCCCTTGGATCAAAATCATTTCAAATCAAAGGTTAAAACTATCATAGTCTCTCACGAAATTTTGTGGTGTATGAACACCGTTCAAATAATTTGATGTGCTTAATTACCTATTGTTATTGACTCCTTTAATAGGTATTAGTTATATGTAAAGCATATGAAGCCCTTGGATCAAACTAGGTATATTTAAAGCATATGAAGACCTTGGATCAAACTCATTTCAAATCAAAGGTTAAAACTATCATAGTCTCTTACGAAATTTTGTGTTGTATGAACACCTTTCAAATCATTTGACGTGCTTAATTACCTATTGTTTTTGACTCCTTTAATAGGTATTAGGTATATGTAAAGCATAAGAAGCCCTTGGATCAAACTCATTTCAAATCAAAGGCTAAAACTATCATAGTCTCTTACGAGATTTTGTTGTGTATGAACACCTTTCAAATCACTTGATGTGCTTAATTACCAATTGTTTTTGACTCCTTTTATAGGTATTAGGTATATTTAAACCATATGAAGACCTTGGATAAAACTCATTTCAAATCGAAGGTTAAAACTATCATAGTCTCTTACGAGATTTTGTGGTGTATGACCACCTTTCAAATCATTAAATTAGCTCAATTCTCTATTGTTTTTGATTCCTTTTATAGGTATTAGGTATATGTATAGCATATTAAGCCCTTGGATCAAACTCATTTCAAATCAAAGGTTAAAACTATCATAGTCTCTTACGAGATTTTGTGGTGTATGACCACCTTTCAAATCATTAAATTAGCTTAATTCTCTATTGTTTTTGATTCCTTTTATAGGTATTAGGTATATGTATAGCATATGAAGCCCTTGGATCAAACTCATTTCAAATCAAAGGTTAAAACTATCATAGTCTCTTACGAGATTTTGTGGTGTATGGCCACCTTTCAAATCATTTAAATAGCTTCATTACCTATTGTTTTTGATTATTTTTATAGGTATTAGCTATATGTATAGCATATGAAGCCCTTGGATCAAACTCATTTCAAATCAAAGGTTAAAACTATCATAGTCTCTTACGAGATTTTGTGGGGTATGAACACATTTCAAATCACTTGATGTGCTTAATTACCTATTGTTTTTGATTCCTTTTATAGGTATTAGGTATATTTAAAGCATATGAAGACCTTGGATCAAACTCATTTCAAATCGAAGGTTAAAAGTATCATAGTCTCTTACGAGATTTTGTGGTGTATGAACACCTTTCAAATCAGTTGATGTGCTTAATTACCTATTGTTTTTGAATCCTTTTATAGGTATTAGGTATATTTAAAGCATATTAAGACCTTGGATCAAACTCATTTCAAATCAAAGGTTAAAACTATCATAGTCTCTTAAGAGATTTTGTGGTGTATGAACACCTTTTAAATCATTTGATGTGCTTAATTACCTATTGTTTTTTACTCCTTTTATAGGTATTAGGTATATTTAAATGATATGTAGCCCTTGGATCAAACTCATTTCAAATCAAAGGTTAAAACGATCATACTCTCTTACTATATTTTATGGTGTATGAACACCTTTCAAATCACTTGATGTGCTTAATTACCTATTGTTTTTTACTCCTTTTATAGGTATTAGGTATATGTATAGCATATGAAGCCCTTGGATTAAACTCATTTCAAATCAAAGGTTAAAACTATCATAGTCTCTTACGAGATTTTATGGTGTATGACCACCTTTCAAATCATTTGATTAGCTTAATTACCTATTGTTTTTGATTCCTTTTATAGGTATTAGGTATATGTATAGCATATGAAGTCCTTGGATCAAACTCATTTCAAATCAAAGGTTAAAACTATCATAGTATCTTACGAGATTTTGTGGTGTATGAACACCTTTCAAATCACTTGATGTGCTTAATTACCTATTGTTTTTTACTCCTTTAATCGGTATTAGGTATATGTAAAGCATATGAAGCCCTTGGATCAAAATCATTTCAAATCAAAGGTTAAAACTATCATAGTCTCTCACGAAAATTTGTGGTGTATGAACACCGTTCAAATAATTTGATTTGCTTAATTACCTATTGTTTTTGACTCCTTTAATAGGTATTAGTTATATGTAAAGCATATGAAGCCCTTGGATCAAACTAGGTATATTTAAAGCATATGAAGCCCTTGGATCAAACTCATTTCAAATCAAAGGTTAAAACTATCATAGTCTCTTACGAGATTTGTGGTGTATGACCACCTTTCAAATCATTTAATTAGCTTAATTACCTATTGTTTTTTATTCATTTTATAGGTATTAGCTATATGTATAGCATATGAGGCCCTTGGATCAAACTCATTTCAAATCAATGGTTAAAACTATCATAGTCTCTTACGAGATTTTGTGGTGTATGACCACCTTTCAAATCATTTAATTAGCTTAATTACCTATTGTTTTTTATTCCTTTTATAGGTATTAGCTATATGTATAGCATATGAAGCCCTTGGATCAAAATCATTTCAAATCAAAGGTTAAAACTATCATAGTCTCTCACGAAATTTTGTGGTGTATGAACACCGTTCAAATAATTTGATGTGCTTAATTACCTATTGTTTTTGACTCCTTTAATAGGTATTAGTTATATGTAAAGCATATGAAGCCCTTGGATCAAACTAGGTATATTTAAAGCATATGAAGACCTTGGATCAAACTCATTTCAAATCAAAGGTTAAAACTATCATAGTCTCTTACGAAATTTTGTGTTGTATGAACACCTTTCAAATCATTTGACGTGCTTAATTACCTATTGTTTTTGACTCCTTTAATAGGTATTAGGTATATGTAAAGCATAAGAAGCCCTTGGATCAAACTCATTTCAAATCAAAGGCTAAAACTATCATAGTCTCTTACGAGATTTTGTTGTGTATGAACACCTTTCAAATCACTTGATGTGCTTAATTACCAATTGTTTTTGACTCCTTTTATAGGTATTAGGTATATTTAAACCATATGAAGACCTTGGATAAAACTCATTTCAAATCGAAGGTTAAAACTATCATAGTCTCTTACGAGATTTTGTGGTGTATGACCACCTTTCAAATCATTAAATTAGCTTAATTCTCTATTGTTTTTGATTCCTTTTATAGGTATTAGGTATATGTATAGCATATGAAGCCCTTGGATCAAACTCATTTCAAATCAAAGGTTAAAACTATCATAGTCTCTTACGAGATTTTGTGGTGTATGAACACCTTTCAAATCACTTGATGTGCTTAATTACCTATTGTTTTTTACTCCTTTTATAGGTATTAGGTATATGTATAGCATATGAAGCCCTTGGATTAAACTCATTTCAAATCAAAGGTTAAAACTATCATAGTATCTTACGAGATTTTGTGGTGTATGAACACCTTTCAAATCACTTGATGTGCTTAATTACCTATTGTTTTTTACTCCTTTAATCGGTATTAGGTATATGTAAAGCATATGAAGCCCTTGGATCAAAATCATTTCAAATCAAAGGTTAAAAGTATCATAGTCTCTCACGAAAATTTGTGGTGTATGAACACCGTTCAAATAATTTGATTTGCTTAATTACCTATTGTTTTTGACTCCTTTAATAGGTATTAGTTATATGTAAAGCATATGAAGCCCTTGGATCAAACTAGGTATATTTAAAGCATATGAAGCCCTTGGATCAAACTCATTTCAAATCAAAGGTTAAAACTATCATAGTCTCTTACGAGATTTGTGGTGTATGACCACCTTTCAAATCATTTGATGTGCTTAATTATCTATTGTTTTTGACTCCTTTTATAGGTATTAGGTATATTTAAAGCATATGAAGACCTTGGATCAAACTCATTTCAAATTGAAGGTTAAAACTATCATAGTCTCTTACGAGATTTTGTGGTGTATGACCACCTTTCAAATCATTTAATTAGATTAATTACCTATTGTTTTTTATTTCTTTTATAGGTATTAGCTATATGTATAGCATATGAGGCCCTTGGATCAAACTCATTTCAAATCAAAGGTTAAAACTATCATAGTCTCTTACGAGATTTTGTGGTGTATGACCACCTTTCAAATCATTTAATTAGCTTAATTACATATTGTTTTTTATTCCTTTTATAGGTATTAGCTATATGTATAGCATATGAAGCCCTTGGATCAAAATCATTTCAAATCAAAGGTTAAAACTATCATAGTCTCTCACGAAATTTTGTGGTGTATGAACACCGTTCAAATAATTTGATGTGCTTAATTACCTATTGTTTTTGACTCCTTTAATAGGTATTAGTTATATGTAAAGCATATGAAGCCCTTGGATCAAACTAGGTATATTTAAAGCATATGAAGACCTTGGATCAAACTCATTTCAAATCAAAGGTTAAAACTATCATAGTCTCTTACGAAATTTTGTGTTGTATGAACACCTTTCAAATCATTTGACGTGCTTAATTACCTATTGTTTTTGACTCCTTTAATAGGTATTAGGTATATGTAAAGCATAAGAAGCCCTTGGATCAAACTCATTTCAAATCAAAGGCTAAAACTATCATAGTCTCTTACGAGATTTTGTTGTGTATGAACACCTTTCAAATCACTTGATGTGCTTAATTACCAATTGTTTTTGACTCCTTTTATAGGTATTAGGTATATTTAAACCATATGAAGACCTTGGATAAAACTCATTTCAAATCGAAGGTTAAAACTATCATAGTCTCTTACGAGATTTTGTGGTGTATGACCACCTTTCAAATCATTAAATTAGCTCAATTCTCTATTGTTTTTGATTCCTTTTATAGGTATTAGGTATATGTATAGCATATGAAGCCCTTGGATCAAACTCATTTCAAATCAAAGGTTAAAACTATCATAGTCTCTTACGAGATTTTGTGGTGTATGACCACCTTTCAAATCATTAAATTAGCTTAATTCTCTATTGTTTTTGATTCCTTTTATAGGTATTAGGTATATGTATAGCATATGAAGCCCTTGGATCAAACTCATTTCAAATCAAAGGTTAAAACTATCATAGTCTCTTACGAGATTTTGTGGTGTATAACCACCTTTCAAATCATTTAAATAGCTTCATTACCTATTGTTTTTGATTATTTTTATAGGTATTAGCTATATGTATAGCATATGAAGCCCTTGGATCAAACTCATTTCAAATCAAAGGTTAAAACTATCATAGTCTCTTACGAGATTTTGTGGGGTATGAACACATTTCAAATCACTTGATGTGCTTAATTACCTATTGTTTTTGATTCCTTTTATAGGTATTAGGTATATTTAAAGCATATGAAGACCTTGGATCAAACTCATTTCAAATCGAAGGTTAAAAGTATCATAGTCTCTTACGAGATTTTGTGGTGTATGAACACCTTTCAAATCAGTTGATGTGCTTAATTACCTATTGTTTTTGATTCCTTTTATAGGTATTAGGTATATTTAAAGCATATTAAGACCTTGGATCAAACTCATTTCAAATCAAAGGTTAAAACTATCATAGTCTCTTAAGAGATTTTGTGGTGTATGAACACCTTTTAAATCATTTGATGTGCTTAATTACCTATTGTTTTTTACTCCTTTTATAGGTATTAGGTATATTTAAATGATATGTAGCCCTTGGATCAAACTCATTTCAAATCAAAGGTTAAAACGATCATACTCTCTTACTATATTTTATGGTGTATGAACACCTTTCAAATCACTTGATGTGCTTAATTACCTATTGTTTTTTACTCCTTTTATAGGTATTAGGTATATGTATAGCATATGAAGCCCTTGGATTAAACTCATTTCAAATCAAAGGTTAAAACTATCATAGTCTCTTACGAGATTTTATGGTGTATGACCACCTTTCAAATCATTTGATTAGCTTAATTACCTATTGTTTTTGATTCCTTTTATAGGTATTAGGTATATGTATAGCATATGAAGTCCTTGGATCAAACTCATTTCAAATCAAAGGTTAAAACTATCATAGTATCTTACGAGATTTTGTGGTGTATGAACACCTTTCAAATCACTTGATGTGCTTAATTACCTATTGTTTTTTACTCCTTTAATCGGTATTAGGTATATGTAAAGCATATGAAGCCCTTGGATCAAAATCATTTCAAATCAAAGGTTAAAACTATCATAGTCTCTCACGAAAATTTGTGGTGTATGAACACCGTTCAAATAATTTGATTTGCTTAATTACCTAATGTTTTTGACTCCTTTAATAGGTATTAGTTATATGTAAAGCATATGAAGCCCTTGGATCAAACTAGGTATATTTAAAGCATATGAAGCCCTTGGATCAAACTCATTTCAAATCAAAGGTTAAAACTATCATAGTCTCTTACGAGATTTGTGGTGTATGACCACCTTTCAAATCATTTAATTAGCTTAATTACCTATTGTTTTTTATTCATTTTATAGGTATTAGCTATATGTATAGCATATGAGGCCCTTGGATCAAACTCATTTCAAATCAAAGGTTAAAACTATCATAGTCTCTTACGAGATTTTGTGGTGTATGACCACCTTTCAAATCATTTAATTAGCTTAATTACCTATTGTTTTTTATTCCTTTTATAGGTATTAGCTATATGTATAGCATATGAAGCCCTTGGATCAAAATCATTTCAAATCAAAGGTTAAAACTATCATAGTCTCTCACGAAATTTTGTGGTGTATGAACACCGTTCAAATAATTTGATGTGCTTAATTACCTATTGTTTTTGACTCCTTTAATAGGTATTAGTTATATGTAAAGCATATGAAGCCCTTGGATCAAACTAGGTATATTTAAAGCATATGAAGACCTTGGATCAAACTCATTTCAAATCAAAGGTTAAAACTATCATAGTCTCTTACGAAATTTTGTGTTGTATGAACACCTTTCAAATCATTTGATGTGCTTAATTACCTATTGTTTTTGACTCCTTTAATAGGTATTAGGTATATGTAAAGCATAAGAAGCCCTTGGATCAAACTCATTTCAAATCAAAGGCTAAAACTATCATAGTCTCTTACGAGATTTTGTTGTGTATGAACACCTTTCAAATCACTTGATGTGCTTAATTACCAATTGTTTTTGACTCCTTTTATAGGTATTAGGTATATTTAAACCATATGAAGACCTTGGATAAAACTCATTTCAAATCGAAGGTTAAAACTATCATAGTCTCTTACGAGATTTTGTGGTGTATGACCACCTTTCAAATCATTAAATTAGCTTAATTCTCTATTGTTTTTGATTCCTTTTATAGGTATTAGGTATATGTATAGCATATGAAGCCCTTGGATCAAACTCATTTCAAATCAAAGGTTAAAACTATCATAGTCTCTTACGAGATTTTGTGGTGTATGAACACCTTTCAAATCACTTGATGTGCTTAATTACCTATTGTTTTTTACTCCTTTTATAGGTATTAGGTATATGTATAGCATATGAAGCCCTTGGATTAAACTCATTTCAAATCAAAGGTTAAAACTATCATAGTATCTTACGAGATTTTGTGGTGTATGAACACCTTTCAAATCACTTGATGTGCTTAATTACCTATTGTTTTTTACTCCTTTAATCGGTATTAGGTATATGTAAAGCATATGAAGCCCTTGGATCAAAATCATTTCAAATCAAAGGTTAAAACTATCATAGTCTCTCACGAAAATTTGTGGTGTATGAACACCGTTCAAATAATTTGATTTGCTTAATTACCTATTGTTTTTGACTCCTTTAATAGGTATTAGTTATATGTAAAGCATATGAAGCCCTTGGATCAAACTAGGTATATTTAAAGCATATGAAGCCCTTGGATCAAACTCATTTCAAATCAAAGGTTAAAACTATCATAGTCTCTTACGAGATTTGTGGTGTATGACCACCTTTCAAATCATTTGATGTGCTTAATTATCTATTGTTTTTGACTCCTTTTATAGGTATTAGGTATATTTAAAGCATATGAAGACCTTGGATCAAACTCATTTCAAATCGAAGGTTAAAACTATCATAGTCTCTTACGAGATTTTGTGGTGTATGACCACCTTTCAAATCATTTAATTAGCTTAATTACCTATTGTTTTTTATTTCTTTTATAGGTATTAGCTATATGTATAGCATATGAGGCCCTTGGATCAAACTCATTTCAAATCAAAGGTTAAAACTATCATAGTCTCTTACGAGATTTTGTGGTGTATGACCACCTTTCAAATCATTTAATTAGCTTAATTACATATTGTTTTTTATTCCTTTTATAGGTATTAGCTATATGTATAGCATATGAAGCCCTTGGATCAAAATCATTTCAAATCAAAGGTTAAAACTATCATAGTCTCTCACGAAATTTTGTGGTGTATGAACACCGTTCAAATAATTTGATGTGCTTAATTACCTATTGTTTTTGACTCCTTTAATAGGTATTAGTTATATGTAAAGCATATGAAGCCCTTGGATCAAACTAGGTATATTTAAAGCATATGAAGACCTTGGATCAAACTCATTTCAAATCAAAGGTTAAAACTATCATAGTCTCTTACGAAATTTTGTGTTGTATGAACACCTTTCAAATCATTTGACGTGCTTAATTACCTATTGTTTTTGACTCCTTTAATAGGTATTAGGTATATGTAAAGCATAAGAAGCCTTTGGATCAAACTCATTTCAAATCAAAGGCTAAAACTATCATAGTCTCTTACGAGATTTTGTTGTGTATGAACACCTTTCAAATCACTTGATGTGCTTAATTACCAATTGTTTTTGACTCCTTTTATAGGTATTAGGTATATTTAAACCATATGAAGACCTTGGATAAAACTCATTTCAAATCGAAGGTTAAAACTATCATAGTCTCTTACGAGATTTTGTGGTGTATGACCACCTTTCAAATCATTAAATTAGCTCAATTCTCTATTGTTTTTGATTCCTTTTATAGGTATTAGGTATATGTATAGCATATGAAGCCCTTGGATCAAACTCATTTCAAATCAAAGGTTAAAACTATCATAGTCTCTTACGAGATTTTGTGGTGTATGACCACCTTTCAAATCATTAAATTAGCTTAATTCTCTATTGTTTTTGATTCCTTTTATAGGTATTAGGTATATGTATAGCATATGAAGCCCTTGGATCAAACTCATTTCAAATCAAAGGTTAAAACTATCATAGTCTCTTACGAGATTTTGTGGTGTATGACCACCTTTCAAATCATTTAAATAGCTTCATTACCTATTGTTTTTGATTATTTTTATAGGTATTAGCTATATGTATAGCATATGAAGCCCTTGGATCAAACTCATTTCAAATCAAAGGTTAAAACTATCATAGTCTCTTACGAGATTTTGTGGGGTATGAACACATTTCAAATCACTTGATGTGCTTAATTACCTATTGTTTTTGATTCCTTTTATAGGTATTAGGTATATTTAAAGCATATGAAGACCTTGGATCAAACTCATTTCAAATCGAAGGTTAAAAGTATCATAGTCTCTTACGAGATTTTGTGGTGTATGAACACCTTTCAAATCAGTTGATGTGCTTAATTACCTATTGTTTTTGAATCCTTTTATAGGTATTAGGTATATTTAAAGCATATTAAGACCTTGGATCAAACTCATTTCAAATCAAAGGTTAAAACTATCATAGTCTCTTAAGAGATTTTGTGGTGTATGAACACCTTTTAAATCATTTGATGTGCTTAATTACCTATTGTTTTTTACTCCTTTTATAGGTATTAGGTATATTTAAATGATATGTAGCCCTTGGATCAAACTCATTTCAAATCAAAGGTTAAAACGATCATACTCTCTTACTATATTTTATGGTGTATGAACACCTTTCAAATCACTTGATGTGCTTAATTACCTATTGTTTTTTACTCCTTTTATAGGTATTAGGTATATGTATAGCATATGAAGCCCTTGGATTAAACTCATTTCAAATCAAAGGTTAAAACTATCATAGTCTCTTACGAGATTTTATGGTGTATGACCACCTTTCAAATCATTTGATTAGCTTAATTACCTATTGTTTTTGATTCCTTTTATAGGTATTAGGTATATGTATAGCATATGAAGTCCTTGGATCAAACTCATTTCAAATCAAAGGTTAAAACTATCATAGTATCTTACGAGATTTTGTGGTGTATGAACACCTTTCAAATCACTTGATGTGCTTAATTACCTATTGTTTTTTACTCCTTTAATCGGTATTAGGTATATGTAAAGCATATGAAGCCCTTGGATCAAACTCATTTCAAATCAAAGGTTAAAACTATCATAGTCTCTTACGAGATTTGTGGTGTATGACCACCTTTCAAATCATTTGATGTGCTTAATTATCTATTGTTTTTGACTCCTTTTATAGGTATTAGGTATATTTAAAGCATATGAAGACCTTGGATCAAACTCATTTCAAATCGAAGGTTAAAACTATCATAGTCTCTTACGAGATTTTGTGGTGTATGACCACCTTTCAAATCATTTAATTAGCTTAATTACCTATTGTTTTTTATTCCTTTTATAGGTATTAGCTATATGTATAGCATATGAGGCCCTTGGATCAAACTCATTTCAAATCAAAGGTTAAAACTATCATAGTCTCTTACGAGATTTTGTGGTGTATGACCACCTTTCAAATCATTTAATTAGCTTAATTACCTATTGTTTTTTATTCCTTTTATAGGTATTAGCTATATGTATAGCATATGAAGCCCTTGGATCAAAATCATTTCAAATCAAAGGTTAAAACTATCATAGTCTCTCACGAAATTTTGTGGTGTATGAACACCGTTCAAATAATTTGATGTGCTTAATTACCTATTGTTTTTGACTCCTTTAATAGGTATTAGTTATATGTAAAGCATATGAAGCCCTTGGATCAAACTAGGTATATTTAAAGCATATGAAGACCTTGGATCAAACTCATTTCAAATCAAAGGTTAAAACTATCATAGTCTCTTACGAAATTTTGTGTTGTATGAACACCTTTCAAATCATTTGACGTGCTTAATTACCTATTGTTTTTGACTCCTTTAATAGGTATTAGGTATATGTAAAGCATAAGAAGCCCTTGGATCAAACTCATTTCAAATCAAAGGCTAAAACTATCATAGTCTCTTACGAGATTTTGTTGTGTATGAACACCTTTCAAATCACTTGATGTGCTTAATTACCAATTGTTTTTGACTCCTTTTATAGGTATTAGGTATATTTAAACCATATGAAGACCTTGGATAAAACTCATTTCAAATCGAAGGTTAAAACTATCATAGTCTCTTACGAGATTTTGTGGTGTATGACCACCTTTCAAATCATTAAATTAGCTTAATTCTCTATTGTTTTTGATTCCTTTTATAGGTATTAGGTATATGTATAGCATATGAAGCCCTTGGATCAAACTCATTTCAAATCAAAGGTTAAAACTATCATAGTCTCTTACGAGATTTTGTGGTGTATGACCACCTTTCAAATCATTAAATTAGCTTAATTCTCTATTGTTTTTGATTCATTTTATAGGTATTAGGTATATGTATAGCATATGAAGCCCTTGGATCAAACTCATTTCAAATCAAAGGTTAAAACTATCATAGTATCTTACGAGATTTTGTGGTGTATGAACACCTTTCAAATCACTTGATGTGCTTAATTACCAATTGTTTTTGACTCATTTTATAGGTATTAGGTATATTTAAACCATATGAAGACCTTGGATAAAACTCATTTCAAATCGAAGGTTAAAACCATCATAGTCTCTTACGAGATTTTGTGGTGTATGACCACCTTTCAAATCATTAAATTAGCTTAATTCTCTATTGTTTTTGATTCCTTTTATAGGTATTAGGTATATTTAAACCATATGAAGACCTTGGATAAAACTCATTTCAAATCGAAGGTTAAAACTATCATAGTCTCTTACGAGATTTTGTGGTGTATGACCACCTTTCAAATCATTAAATTAGCTCAATTCTCTATTGTTTTTGATTCCTTTTATAGGTATTAGGTATATGTATAGCATATGAAGCCCTTGGATCAAACTCATTTCAAATCAAAGGTTAAAACTATCATAGTCTCTTAAGAGATTTTGTGGTGTATGAACACCTTTTAAATCATTTGATGTGCTTAATTACCTATTGTTTTTTACTCCTTTTATAGGTATTAGGTATATTTAAATGATATGTAGCCCTTGGATCAAACTCATTTCAAATCAAAGGTTAAAACGATCATACTCTCTTACTATATTTTATGGTGTATGAACACCTTTCAAATCACTTGATGTGCTTAATTACCTATTGTTTTTTACTCCTTTTATAGGTATTAGGTATATGTATAGCATATGAAGCCCTTGGATTAAACTTATTTCAAATCAAAGGTTAAAACTATCATAGTCTCTTACCAGATTTTATGGTGTATGACCACCTTTCAAATCATTTGATTAGCTTAATTACCTATTGTTTTTGATTCCTTTTATAGGTATTAGGTATAAGTATAGCATATGAAGTCCTTGGATCAAACTCATTTCAAATCAAAGGTTAAAACTATCATAGTATCTTACGAGATTTTGTGGTGTATGAACACCTTTCAAATCACTTGATGTGCTTAATTACCTATTGTTTTTTACTCCTTTAATCGGTATTAGGTATATGTAAAGCATATGAAGCCCTTGGATCAAAATCATTTCAAATCAAAGGTCAAAACTATCATAGTCTCTTACGAGATTTGTGGTGTATGACCACCTTTCAAATCATTTTATGTGCTTAATTATCTATTGTTTTTGACTCCTTTTATAGGTATTAGGTATATTTAAAGCATATGAAGACCTTGGATCAAACTCATTTCAAATCAAAGGTTAAAACTATCATAGTCTCTTACGAGATTTTGTGGTGTATGACCACCTTTCAAATCATTTAATTAGCTTAATTACCTATTTTTTTTATTCCTTTTATAGGTATTAGCTATATGTATAGCATATGAGGCCCTTGGATCAAACTCATTTCAAATCAAAGGTTAAAACTATCATAGTCTCTTACGAGATTTTGTGGTGTATTACCACCTTTCAAATCATTTAATTAGCTTAATTACCTATTGTTTTTTATTCCTTTTATAGGTATTAGCTATTTGTATAGCATATGAAGCCCTTGGATCAAAATCATTTCAAATCAAAGGTTAAAACTATCATAGTCTCTCACGAAATTTTGTGGTATATGAACACCGTTCAAATCATTTGATGTGCTTAATTACCTATTGTTTTTGACTCCTTTAATAGGTATTAGTTATATGTAAAGCATATGAAGCCCTTGGATCAAACTAGGCATATTTAAAGCATATGAAGACCTTGGATCAAACTCATTTCAAATCAAAGGTTAAAACTATCATAGTCTCTTACGAAATTTTGTGTTGTATGAACACCTTTCAAATCATTTGACTTGCTTAATTACCTATTGTTTTTGACTCCTTTAATAGGTATTAGGTATATGTAAAGCATAAGAAGCCCTTGGATCAAACTCATTTCAAATCAAAGGCTAAAACTATCATAGTTTCTTACGAGATTTTGTGGTGTATGAACACCTTTCAAATCACTTGATGTGCTTAATTACCTATTGTTTTTGACTCCTTTTATAGTTATTAGGTATATTCAAACCATATGAAGACCTTGGATAAAACTTATTTCAAATCGAAGGTTAAAACTATCATAGTCTCTTACGAGATTTTGTGGTGTATGACCACCTTTCAAATCATTAAATTAGCTTAATTCTCTATTGTTTTTGATTCCTTTTATAGGTATTAGGTATATTTAAATGATATGTAGCCCTTGGATCAAACTCATTTCAAATCAAAGGTTAAAACGATCATACTCTCTTACTATATTTTATGGTGTATGAACACCTTTCAAATCACTTGATGTGCTTAATTACCTATTGTTTTTTACTCCTTTTATAGGTATTAGGTATATGTATAGCATATGAAGCCCTTGGATTAAACTCATTTCAAATCAAAGGTTAAAACTATCATAGTCTCTTACGAGATTTTGTGGTGTATGACCACCTTTCAAATCATTAAATTAGCTCAATTCTCTATTGTTTTTGATTCCTTTTATAGGTATTAGGTATATGTATAGCATATGAAGCCCTTGGATCAAACTCATTTCAAATCAAAGGTCAAAACTATCATAGTCTCTTACGAGATTTGTGGTGTATGACCACCTTTCAAATCATTTTATGTGCTTAATTATCTATTGTTTTTGACTCCTTTTATAGGTATTAGGTATATTTAAAGCATATGAAGACCTTGGATCAAACTCATTTCAAATCAAAGGTTAAAACTATCATAGTCTCTTACGAGATTTTGTGGTGTATGACCACCTTTCAAATCATTTAATTAGCTTAATTACCTATTTTTTTTATTCCTTTTATAGGTATTAGCTATATGTATAGCATATGAGGCCCTTGGATCAAACTCATTTCAAATCAAAGGTTAAAACTATCATAGTCTCTTACGAGATTTTGTGGTGTATTACCACCTTTCAAATCATTTAATTAGCTTAATTACCTATTGTTTTTTATTCCTTTTATAGGTATTAGCTATTTGTATAGCATATGAAGCCCTTGGATCAAAATCATTTCAAATCAAAGGTTAAAACTATCATAGTCTCTCACGAAATTTTGTGGTGTATGAACACCGTTCAAATCATTTGATGTGCTTAATTACCTATTGTTTTTGACTCCTTTAATAGGTATTAGTTATATGTAAAGCATATGAAGCCCTTGGATCAAACTAGGCATATTTAAAGCATATGAAGACCTTGGATCAAACTCATTTCAAATCAAAGGTTAAAACTATCATAGTCTCTTAAGAAATTTTGTGTTGTATGAACACCTTTCAAATCATTTGACTTGCTTAATTACCTATTGTTTTTGACTCCTTTAATAGGTATTAGGTATATGTAAAGCATAAGAAGCCCTTGGATCAAACTCATTTCAAATCAAAGGCTAAAACTATCATAGTCTCTTACGAGATTTTGTGGTGTATGAACACCTTTCAAATCACTTGATGTGCTTAATTACCTATTGTTTTTGACTCCTTTTATAGTTATTAGGTATATTTAAACCATATGAAGACCTTGGATAAAACTCATTTCAAATCGAAGGTTAAAACTATCATAGTCTCTTACGAGATTTTGTGGTGTATGACCACCTTTCAAATCATTAAATTAGCTTAATTCTCTATTGTTTTTGATTCCTTTTATAGGTATTAGGTATATTTAAATGATATGTAGCCCTTGGATCAAACTCATTTCAAATCAAAGGTTAAAACGATCATACTCTCTTACTATATTTTATGGTGTATGAACACCTTTCAAATCACTTGATGTGCTTAATTACCTATTGTTTTTTACTCCTTTTATAGGTATTAGGTATATGTATAGCATATGAAGCCCTTGGATTAAACTCATTTCAAATCAAAGGTTAAAACTATCATAGTCTCTTACGAGATTTTGTGGTGTATGACCACCTTTCAAATCATTAAATTAGCTCAATTCTCTATTGTTTTTGATTCCTTTTATAGGTATTAGGTATATGTATAGCATATGAAGCCCTTGGATCAAACTCATTTCAAATCAAAGGTTAAAACTATCATAGTCTCTTACGAGATTTTGTGGTGTATGACCACCTTTCAAATCATTAAATTAGCTTAATTCTCTATTGTTTTTGATTCCTTTTATAGGTATTAGGTATATGTATAGCATATGAATCCCTTGGATCAAACTCATTTCAAATCAAAGGTTAAAACTATCATAGTCTCTTACGAGATTTTGTGGTGTATGACCACCTTTCAAATCATTTAAATAGCTTCATTACCTATTGTTTTTGATTATTTTTATAGGTATTAGCTATATGTATAGCATATGAAGCCCTTGGATCAAACTCATTTCAAATCAAAGGTTAAAACTATCATAGTCTCTTACGAGATTTTGTGGTGTATGAACACATTTCAAATCACTTGATGTGCTTAATTACCTATTGTTTTTGATTCCTTTTATAGGTATTAGGTATATTTAAAGCATATGAAGACCTTGGATCAAACTCATTTCAAATCGAAGGTTAAAAGTATCATAGTCTCTTACGAGATTTTGTGGTGTATGAACACCTTTCAAATCAGTTGATGTGCTTAATTACCTATTGTTTTTGAATCCTTTTATAGGTATTAGGTATATTTAAAGCATATTAAGACCTTGGATCAAACTCATTTCAAATCAAAGGTTAAAACTATCATAGTCTCTTAAGAGATTTTGTGGTGTATGAACACCTTTTAAATCATTTGATGTGCTTAATTACCTATTGTTTTTTACTCCTTTTATAGGTATTAGGTATATTTAAATGATATGTAGCCCTTGGATCAAACTCATTTCAAATCAAAGGTTAAAACGATCATACTCTCTTACTATATTTTATGGTGTATGAACACCTTTCAAATCACTTGATGTGCTTAATTACCTATTGTTTTTTACTCCTTTTATAGGTATTAGGTATATGTATAGCATATGAAGCCCTTGCATTAAACTCATTTCAAATCAAAGGTTAAAACTATCATAGTCTCTTACGAGATTTTATGGTGTATGACCACCTTTCAAATCATTTGATTAGCTTAATTACCTATTGTTTTTGATTCCTTTTATAGGTATTAGGTATATGTATAGCATATGAAGTCCTTGGATCAAACTCATTTCAAATCAAAGGTTAAAACTATCATAGTATCTTACGAGATTTTGTGGTGTATGAACACCTTTCAAATCACTTGATGTGCTTAATTACCTATTGTTTTTTACTCCTTTAATCGGTATTAGGTATATGTAAAGCATATGAAGCCCTTGGATCAAAATAATTTCAAATCAAAGGTTAAAACTATCATAGTCTCTCACGAAAATTTGTGGTGTATGAACACCGTTCAAATAATTTGATTTGCTTAATTACCTATTGTTTTTGACTCCTTTAATAGGTATTAGTTATATGTAACGCATATGAAGCCCTTGGATCAAACTAGGTATATTTAAAGCATATGAAGCCCTTGGATCAAACTCATTTCAAATCAAAGGTTAAAACTATCATAGTCTCTTACGAGATTTGTGGTGTATGACCACCTTTCAAATCATTTGATGTGCTTAATTATCTATTGTTTTTGACTCCTTTTATAGGTATTAGGTATATTTAAAGCATATGAAGACCTTGGATCAAACTCATTTCAAATCGAAGGTTAAAACTATCATAGTCTCTTACGAGATTTTGTGGTGTATGACCACCTTTCAAATCATTTAATTAGCTTAATTACCTATTGTTTTTTATTCCTTTTATAGGTATTAGCTATATGTATAGCATATGAAGCCCTTGGATCAAAATCATTTCAAATCAAAGGTTAAAACTATCATAGTCTCTCACGAAATTTTGTGGTGTATGAACACCGTTCAAATCATTTGATGTGCTTAATTACCTATTGTTTTTGACTCCTTTAATAGGTATTAGTTATATGTAAAGCATATGAAGCCCTTGGATCAAACTAGGTATATTTAAAGCATATGAAGACCTTGGATCAAACTCATTTCAAATCAAAGGTTAAAACTATCATAGTCTCTTACGAAATTTTATGTTGTATGAACACCTTTTAAATCATTTGACTTGCTTAATTACCTATTGTTTTTGACTCCTTTAATAGGTATTAGGTATATGTAAAGCATAAGAAGCCCTTGGATCAAACTCATTTCAAATCAAAGGCTAAAACTATCATAGTCTCTTACGAGATTTTGTGGTGTATGAACACCTTTCAAATCACTTGATGTGCTTAATTACCTATTGTTTTTGACTCCTTTTATAGTTATTAGGTATATTTAAACCATATGAAGACCTTGGATAAAATTCATTTCAAATCGAAGGTTAAAACTATCATAGTCTCTTACGAGATTTTGTGGTGTATGACCACCTTTCAAATCATTAAATTAGCTTAATTCTCTATTGTTTTTGATTCCTTTTATAGGTATTAGGTATATTTAAATGATATGTAGCCCTTGGATCAAACTCATTTCAAATCAAAGGTTAAAACGATCATACTCTCTTACTATATTTTATGGTGTATGAACACCTTTCAAATCACTTGATGTGCTTAATTACCTATTGTTTTTTACTCCTTTTATAGGTATTAGGTATATGTATAGCATATGAAGCCCTTGTATTAAACTCATTTCAAATCAAAGGTTAAAACTATCATAGTCTCTTACGAGATTTTGTGGTGTATGACCACCTTTCAAATCATTAAATTAGCTCAATTCTCTATTGTTTTTGATTCCTTTTATAGGTATTAGGTATATGTATAGCATATGAAGCCCTTGGATCAAACTCATTTCAAATCAAAGGTTAAAACTATCATAGTCTCTTACGAGATTTTGTGGTGTATGACCACCTTTCAAATCATTAAATTAGCTTAATTCTCTATTGTTTTTGATTCCTTTTATAGGTATTAGGTATATGTATAGCATATGAAGCCCTTGGATCAAACTCATTTCAAATCAAAGGTTAAAACTATCATAGTCTCTTACGAGATTTTGTGGTGTATGACCACCTTTCAAATCATTTAAATAGCTTCATTACCTATTGTTTTTGATTATTTTTATAGGTATTAGCTATATGTATAGCATATGAAGCCCTTGGATCAAACTCATTTCAAATCAAAGGTTAAAGCTATCATAGTCTCTTACGAGATTTTGTGGTGTATGAACACATTTCAAATCACTTGATGTGCTTAATTACCTACTGTTTTTGATTCCTTTTATAGGTATTAGGTATATTTAAAGCATATGAAGACCTTGGATCAAACTCATTTCAAATCGAAGGTTAAAAGTATCATAGTCTCTTACGAGATTTTGTGGTGTATGAACACCTTTCAAATCAGTTGATGTGCTTAATTACCTATTGTTTTTGAATCCTTTTATAGGTATTAGGTATATTTAAAGCATATTAAGACCTTGGATCAAACTCATTTCAATTCAAAGGTTAAAACTATCATAGTCTCTTAAGAGATTTTGTGGTGTATGAACACCTTTTAAATCATTTGATGTGCTTAATTACCTATTGTTTTTTACTCCTTTTATAGGTATTAGGTATATTTAAATGATATGTAGCCCTTGGATCAAACTCATTTCAAATCAAAGGTTAAAACGATCATACTCTCTTACTATATTTTATGGTGTATGAACACCTTTCAAATCACTTGATGTGCTTAATTACCTATTGTTTTTTACTCCTTTTATAGGTATTAGGTATATGTATAGCATATGAAGCCCTTGGATTAAACTCATTTCAAATCAAAGGTTAAAACTATCATAGTCTCTTACGAGATTTTATGGTGTATGACCACCTTTCAAATCATTTGATTAGCTTAATTACCTATTGTTTTTGATTCCTTTTATAGGTATTAGGTATATGTATAGCATATGAAGTCCTTGGATCAAACTCATTTCAAATCAAAGGTTAAAACTATCATAGTATCTTACGAGATTTTGTGGTGTATGAACACCTTTCAAATCACTTGATGTGCTTAATTACCTATTGTTTTTTACTCCTTTAATCGGTATTAGGTATATGTAAAGCCTATGAAGCCCTTGGATCAAAATCATTTCAAATCAAAGGTTAAAACTATCATAGTCTCTCACGAAAATTTGTGGTGTATGAACACCGTTCAAATAATTTGATTTGCTTAATTACCTATTGTTTTTGACTCCTTTAATAGGTATTAGTTATATGTAAAGCATATGAAGCCCTTGGATCAAACTAGGTATATTTAAAGCATATGAAGCCCTTGGATCAAACTCATTTCAAATCAAAGGTTAAAACTATCATAGTCTCTTACGAGATTTGTGGTGTATGACCACCTTTCAAATCATTTGATGTGCTTAATTATCTATTGTTTTTGACTCCTTTTATAGGTATTAGGTATATTTAAAGCATATGAAGACCTTGGATCAAACTCATTTCAAATCGAAGGTTAAAACTATCATAGTCTCTTACGAGATTTTGTGGTGTATGACCACCTTTCAAATCATTTAATTAGCTTAATTACCTATTGTTTTTTATTCCTTTTATAGGTATTAGCTATATGTATAGCGTATGAGGCCCTTGGATCAAACTCATTTCAAATCAAAGGTTAAAACTATCATAGTCTCTTACGAGATTTTGTGGTGTATGACCACCTTTCAAATCATTTAATTAGCTTAATTACCTATTGTTTTTTATTCCTTTTATAGGTATTAGCTATATGTATAGCATATGAAGCCCTTGGATCAAAATCATTTCAAATCAAAGGTTAAAACTATCATAGTCTCTCACGAAATTTTGTGGTGTATGAACACCGTTCAAATAATTTGATGTGCTTAATTACCTATTGTTTTTGACTCCTTTAATAGGTATTAGTTATATGTAAAGCATATGAAGCCCTTGGATCAAACTAGGTATATTTAAAGCATATGAAGACCTTGGATCAAACTCATTTCAAATCAAAGGTTAAAACTATCATAGTCTCTTACGAAATTTTGTGTTGTATGAACACCTTTCAAATCATTTGACGTGCCTAATTACCTATTGTTTTTGACTCCTTTAATAGGTATTAGGTATATGTAAAGCATAAGAAGCCCTTGGATCAAACTCATTTCAAATCAAAGGCTAAAACTATCATAGTCTCTTACGAGATTTTGTTGTGTATGAACACCTTTCAAATCACTTGATGTGCTTAATTACCAATTGTTTTTGACTCCTTTTATAGGTATTAGGTATATTTAAACCATATGAAGACCTTGGATAAAACTCATTTCAAATCGAAGGTTAAAACTATCATAGTCTCTTACGAGATTTTGTGGTGTATGAGCACCTTTCAAATCATTAAATTAGCTTAATTCTCTATTGTTTTTTATTCCTTTTATAGGTATTAGGTATATGTATAGCATATGAAGCCCTTGGATCAAACTCATTTCAAATCAAAGGTTAAAACTATCATAGTCTCTTACGAGATTTTGTGGTGTATGACCACCTTTCAAATCATTAAATTAGCTTAATTCTCTATTGTTTTTGATTCCTTTTATAGGTATTAGGTATATGTATAGCATATGAAGCCCTTGGATCAAACTCATTTCAAATCAAAGGTTAAAACTATCATAGTCTCTTACGAGATTTTGTGGTGTATGACCACCTTTCAAATCATTTAAATAGCTTCATTACCTATTGTTTTTGATTATTTTTATAGGTATTAGCTATATGTATAGCATATGAAGCCCTTGGATCAAACTCATTTCAAATCAAAGGTTAAAACTATCATAGTCTCTTACGAGATTTTGTGGTGTATGAACACATTTCAAATCACTTGATGTGCTTAATTACCTATTGTTTTTGATTCCTTTTATAGGTATTAGGTATATTTAAAGCATATGAGGACCTTGGATCAAACTCATTTCAAATCGAAGGTTAAAAGTATCATAGTCTCTTACGAGATTTTGTGGTGTATGAACACCTTTCAAATCAGTTGATGTGCTTAATTACCTATTGTTTTTGAATCCTTTTATAGGTATTAGGTATATTTAAAGCATATTAAGACCTTGGATCAAACTCATTTCAAATCAAAGGTTAAAACTATCATAGTATCTTACGAGATTTTGTGGTGTATGAACACCTTTCAAATCACTTGATGTGCTTAATTACCTATTGTTTTTTACTCCTTTAATCGGTATTAGGTATATGTAAAGCCTATGAAGCCCTTGGATCAAAATCATTTCAAATCAAAGGTTAAAACTATCATAGTCTCTCACGAAAATTTGTGGTGTATGAACACCGTTCAAATAATTTGATTTGCTTAATTACCTATTGTTTTTGACTCCTTTAATAGGTATTAGTTATGTGTAAAGCATATGAAGCCCTTGGATCAAACTAGGTATATTTAAAGCATATGAAGCCCTTGGATCAAACTCATTTCAAATCAAAGGTTAAAACTATCATAGTCTCTTACGAGATTTGTGGTGTATGACCACCTTTCAAATCATTTGATGTGCTTAATTATCTATTGTTTTTGACTCCTTTTATAGGTATTAGGTATATTTAAAGCATATGAAGACCTTGGATCAAACTCATTTCAAATCGAAGGTTAAAACTATCATAGTCTCTTACGAGATTTTGTGGTGTATGACCACCTTTCAAATCATTTAATTAGCTTAATTACCTATTGTTTTTTATTCCTTTTATAGGTATTAGCTATATGTATAGCGTATGAGGCCCTTGGATCAAACTCATTTCAAATCAAAGGTTAAACTATCATAGTCTCTTACGAGATTTTGTGGTGTATGACCACCTTTCAAATCTTTTAATTAGCTTAATTACCTATTGTTTTTTATTCCTTTTATAGGTATTAGCTATATGTATAGCATATGAAGCCCTTGGATCAAAATCATTTCAAATCAAAGGTTAAAACTATCATAGTCTCTCACGAAATTTTGTGGGCTATGAACACCGTTCAAATAATTTGATGTGCTTAATTACCTATTGTTTTTGACTCCTTTAATAGGTATTAGTTATATGTAAAGCATATGAAGCCCTTGGATCAAACTAGGTATATTTAAAGCATATGAAGACCTTGGATCAAACTCATTTCAAATCAAAGGTTAAAACTATCATAGTCTCTTACGAAATTTTGTGTTGTATGAACACCTTTCAAATCATTTGACGTGCTTAATTACCTATTGTTTTTGACTCCTTTAATAGGTATTAGGTATATGTAAAGCATAAGAAGCCCTTGGATCAAACTCATTTCAAATCAAAGGCTAAAACTATCATAGTCTCTTACGAGATTTTGTTGTGTATGAACACCTTTCAAATCACTTGATGTGCTTAATTACCAATTGTTTTTGACTCCTTTTATAGGTATTAGGTATATTTAAACCATATGAAGACCTTGGATAAAACTCATTTCAAATCGAAGGTTAAAACTATCATAGTCTCTTACGAGATTTTGTGGTGTATGACCACCTTTCAAATCATTAAATTAGCTTAATTCTCTATTGTTTTTTATTCCTTTTATAGGTATTAGGTATATGTATAGCATATGAAGCCCTTGGATCAAACTCATTTCAAATCAAAGGTTAAAACTATCATAGTCTCTTACGAGATTTTGTGGTGTATGACCACCTTTCAAATCATTAAATTAGCTTAATTCTCTATTGTTTTTGATTCCTTTTATAGGTATTAGGTATATGTATAGCATATGAAGCCCTTGGATCAAACTCATTTCAAATCAAAGGTTAAAACTATCATAGTCTCTTACGAGATTTTGTGGTGTATGACCACCTTTCAAATCATTTAAATAGCTTCATTACCTATTGTTTTTGATTATTTTTATAGGTATTAGCTATATGTATAGCATATGAAGCCCTTGGATCAAACTCATTTCAAATCAAAGGTTAAAACTATCATAGTCTCTTACGAGATTTTGTGGTGTATGAACACATTTCAAATCACTTGATGTGCTTAATTACCTATTGTTTTTGATTCCTTTTATAGGTATTAGGTATATTTAAAGCATATGAAGACCTTGGATCAAACTCATTTCAAATCGAAGGTTAAAAGTATCATAGTCTCTTACGAGATTTTGTGGTGTATGAACACCTTTCAAATCAGTTGATGTGCTTAATTACCTATTGTTTTTGAATCCTTTTATAGGTATTAGGTATATTTAAAGCATATTAAGACCTTGGATCAAACTCATTTCAAATCAAAGGTTAAAACTATCATAGTCTCTTAAGAGATTTTGTGGTGTATGAACACCTTTTAAATCATTTGATGTGCTTAATTACCTATTGTTTTTTACTCCTTTTATAGGTATTAGGTATATTTAAATGATATGTAGCCCTTGGATCAAACTCATTTCAAATCAAAGGTTAAAACGATCATACTCTCTTACTATATTTTATGGTGTATGAACACCTTTCAAATCACTTGATGTGCTTAATTACCTATTGTTTTTTACTCCTTTAATCGGTATTAGGTATATGTAAAGCATAAGAAGCCCTTGGATCAAACTCATTTCAAATCAAAGGCTAAAACTATCATAGTCTCTTACGAGATTTTGTGGTGTATGAACACCTTTCAAATCACTTGATGTGCTTAATTACCGATTGTTTTTTACTCCTTTAATCGGTATTAGGTATATGTAAAGCATATGAAGCCCTTGGATCAAAATCATTTCAAATCAAAGGTTAAAACTATCATAGTCTCTCACGAAAATTTGTGGTGTATGAACACCGTTCAAATAATTTGATTTGCTTAATTACCTATTGTTTTTGACTCCTTTAATAGGTATTAGTTATATGTAAAGCATATGAAGCCCTTGGATCAAACTAGGTATATTTAAAGCATATGAAGCCCTTGGATCAAACTCATTTCAAATCAAAGGTTAAAACTATCATAGTCTCTGACGAGATTTGTGGTGTATGACCATCTTTCAAATCATTTGATGTGCTTAATTATCTATTGTTTTTGACTCCTTTTATAGGTATTAGGTATATTTAAAGCATATGAAGACCTTGGATCAAACTCATTTCAAATCGAAGGTTAAAACTATCATAGTCTCTTACGAGATTTTGTGGTGTATGACCACCTTTCAAATCATTTAATTAGCTTAATTACCTATTGTTTTTTATTCCTTTTATAGGTATTAGCTATATGTATAGCATATGAGGCCCTTGGATCAAACTCATTTCAAATCAAAGGTTAAAACTATCATAGTCTCTTACGAGATTTTGTGGTGTATTACCACCTTTCAAATCATTTAATTAGCTTAATTACCTATTGTTTTTTTATTCCTTTTATAGGTATTAGCTATATGTATAGCATATGAAGCCCTTGGATCAAAATCATTTCAAATCAAAGGTTAAAACTATCATAGTCTCTCACGAAATTTTGTGGTGTATGAACACCGTTCAAATAATTTGATGTGCTTAATTACCTATTGTTTTTGACTCCTTTAATAGGTATTAGTTATATGTAAAGCATATGAAGCCCTTGGATCAAACTAGGTATATTTAAAGCATATGAAGACCTTGGATCAAACTCATTTCAAATCAAAGGTTAAAACTATCATAGTCTCTTACGAAATATTATGTTGTATGAACACCTTTCAAATCATTTGGCTTGCTTAATTACCTATTGTTTTTGACTCCTTTAATAGGTATTAGGTATATGTAAAGCATAAGAAGCCCTTGGATCAAACTCATTTCAAATCAAAGGCTAAAACTATCATAGTCTCTTACGAGATTTTGTGGTGTATGAACACCTTTCAAATCACTTGATGTGCTTAATTACCTATTGTTTTTGACTCCTTTTATAGTTATTAGGTATATTTAAACCATATGAAGACCTTGGATAAAACTCATTTCAAATCGAAGGTTAAAACTATCATAGTCTCTTACGAGATTTTGTGGTGTATGACCACCTTTCAAATCATTAAATTAGCTTAATTCTCTATTGTTTTTGATTCCTTTTATAGGTATTAGGTATATGTATAGCATATGAAGCCCTTGGATCAAACTCATTTCAAATCAAAGGTTAAAACTATCATAGTCTCTTACGAGATTTTGTGGTGTATGACCACCTTTTAAATCATTTAATTAGCTTCATTACCTATTGTTTTTTATTCTTTTTATAGGTATTAGCTATATGTATAGCATATGAAGCCCTTGGATCAAACTCATTTCAAATCAAAGGTTAAAACTATCATAGTCTCTTACGAGATTTTGTGGTGTATGAACACCTTTCAAATCACTTGATGTGCTTAATTACCTATTGTTTTTGATTCCTTTTATAGGTATTAGGTATATTTAAACCATATGAAGACCTTGGATCAAACTCATTTCAAATCGAAGGTTAAAACTATCATAGTCTCTTACGAGATTTTGTGGTGTATGACCACCTGTCGAATCATTTAATTAGCTTAATTACCTATTGTTTTTTATTCCTTTTATAGGTATTAGCTATATGTATAGCGTATGAGGCCCTTGGATCAAACTCATTTCAAATGAAAGGTTAAAACTATCATAGTCTCTTACGAGATTTTGTGGTGTATGAACACCTTTCAAATCACTTGATGTGCTTAATTACCTATTGTTTTTTAATCCTTTAATCGGTATTAGGTATATGTAAAGCATATGAAGCCCTTGGATCAAAATCATTTCAAATCAAAGATTAAAACTATCATAGTCTCTCACAAAATTTTGTGGTGTATGAACACCGTTCAAATAATTTGATGTGCTTAATTACCTATTGTTTTTTACTCCTTTAATAGGTATTAGTTATATGTAAAGCTTATGAAGCCCTTGGATCAAACTAGGTATATTTAAAGCATATGAAGACCTTTGATCAAACTCATTTCAAATCAAAGGTTAAAACTATCATAGTCTCTTACGAAATTTTGTGTTGTATGAACACCTTTCAAATCATTTGACGTGCTTAATTACCTATTGTTTTTGACTCCTTTAATAGGTATTAGGTATATGTAAAGCATAAGAAGCCCTTGGATCAAACTCATTTCAAATCAAAGGCTAAAACTATCATAGTCTCTTACGAGATTTTGTGGTGTATGAACACCTTTCAAATCACTTGATGTGCTTAATTACCTATTGTTTTTGACTCCTTTTATAGTTATTAGGTATATTTAAACCATATGAAGACCTTGGATAAAACTCATTTCAAATCGAAGGTTAAAACTATCATAGTCTCTTACGAGATTTTGTGGTGTATGACCACCTTTCAAATCATTAAATTAGCTTAATTCTCTATTGTTTTTGATTCCTTTTATAGGTATTAGGTATATGTATAGCATATGAAACCCTTGGATCAAACTCATTTCAAATCAAAGGTTAAAACTATCATAGTCTCTTACGAGATTTTATGGTGTATGACCACCTTTCAAATCATTTGATTAGCTTAATTACCTATTGTTTTTGATTCCTTTTATAGGTATTAGGTATATGTATAGCATATGAAGTCCTTGGATCAAACTCATTTCAAATCAAAGGTTAAAACTATCATAGTATCTGACGAGATTTTGTCGTGTATGAACACCTTTCAAATCACTTGATGTGCTTAATTACCTATTGTTTTTTACTCCTTTAATCGGTATTAGGTATATGTAAAGCATATGAAGCCCTTGGATCAAAATCATTTCAAATCAAAGGTTAAAACTATCATAGTCTCTCACGAAAATTTGTGGTGTATGAACACCGTTCAAATAATTTGATTTGCTTAATTACCTATTGTTTTTGACTCCTTTAATAGGTATTAGTTATATGTAACGCATATGAAGCCCTTGGATCAAACTAGGTATATTTAAAGCATATGAAGCCCTTGGATCAAACTCATTTCAAATCAAAGGTTAAAACTATCATAGTCTCTTACGAGATTTGTGGTGTATGACCACCTTTCAAATCATTTGATGTGCTTAATTATCTATTGTTTTTGACCCCTTTTATAGGTATTAGGTATATTTAAAGCATATGAAGACCTTGGATCAAACTCATTTCAAATCGAAGGTTAAAACTATCATAGTCTCTTACGAGATTTTGTGGTGTATGACCACCTTTCAAATCATTTTATTAGCTTAATTACCTATTGTTTTTTATTCCTTTTATAGGTATTAGCTATATGTATAGCATATGAAGCCCTTGGATCAAAATCATTTCAAATCAAAGGTTAAAACTATCATAGTCTCTCACGAAATTTTGTGGTGTATGAACACCGTTCAAATCATTTGATGTGCTTAATTACCTATTGTTTTTTACTCCTTTAATAGGTATTAGTTATATGTAAAGCATATGAAGCCCTTGGATCAAACTAGGTATATTTAAAGCATATGAAGACCTTGGATCAAACTCATTTCAAATCAAAGGTTAAAACTATCATAGTCTCTTACGAAATTTTATGTTGTATGAACACCTTTTAAATCATTTGACTTGCTTAATTACCTATTGTTTTTGACTCCTTTAATAGGTATTAGGTATATGTAAAGCATAAGAAGCCCTTGGATCAAACTCATTTCAAATCAAAGGCTAAAACTATCATAGTCTCTTACGAGATTTCGTGGTGTATGAACACCTTTCAAATCACTTGATGTGCTTAATTACCTATTGTTTTTGACTCCTTTTATAGTTATTAGGTATATTTAAACCATATGAAGACCTTGGAAAAAATTCATTTCAAATCGAAGGTTAAAACTATCATAGTCTCTTACGAGATTTTGTGGTGTATGACCACCTTTCAAATCATTAAATTAGCTTAATTCTCTATTGTTTTTGATTCCTTTTATAGGTATTAGGTATATTTAAATGATATGTAGCCCTTGGATCAAACTCATTTCAAATCAAAGGTTAAAACGATCATACTCTCTTACTATATTTTATGGTGTATGAACACCTTTCAAATCACTTGATGTGCTTAATTACCTATTGTTTTTTACTCCTTTTATCGGTATTAGGTATATGTATAGCATATGAAGCCCTTGGATTAAACTCATTTCAAATCAAAGGTTAAAACTATCATAGTCTCTTACGAGATTTTGTGGTGTATGACCACCTTTCAAATCATTAAATTAGCTCAATTCTCTATTGTTTTTGATTCCTTTTATAGGTATTAGGTATATGTATAGCATATGAAGCCCTTGGATCAAACTCATTTCAAATCAAAGGTTAAAACTATCATAGTCTCTTACGGGATTTTGTGGTGTATGACCACCTTTCAAATCATTAAATTAGCTTAATTCTCTATTGTTTTTGATTCCTTTTATAGGTATTAGGTATATGTATAGCATATGAAGCCCTTGGATCAAACTCATTTCAAATCAAAGGTTAAAACTATCATAGTCTCTTACGAGATTTTGTGGTGTATGACCACCTTTCAAATCATTTAAATAGCTTCATTACCTATTGTTTTTGATTATTTTTATAGGTATTAGCTATATGTATAGCATATGAAGCCCTTGGATCAAACTCATTTCAAATCAAAGGTTAAAACTATCATAGTCTCTTACGAGATTTTGTGGTGTATGAACACATTTCAAATCACTTGATGTGCTTAATTACCTATTGTTTTTGATTCCTTTTATAGGTATTAGGTATATTTAAAGCATATGAAGACCTTGGATCAAACTCATTTCAAATCGAAGGTTAAAAGTATCATAGTCTCTTACGAGATTTTGTGGTGTATGAACACCTTTCAAATCAGTTGATGTGCTTAATTACCTATTGTTTTTGAATCCTTTTATAGGTATTAGGTATATTTAAAGCATATTAAGACCTTGGATCAAACTCATTTCAAATCAAAGGTTAAAACTATCATAGTCTCTTAAGAGATTTTGTGGTGTATGAACACCTTTTAAATCATTTGATGTGCTTAATTACCTATTGTTTTTTACTCCTTTTATAGGTATTAGGTATATTTAAATGATATGTAGCCCTTGGATCAAACTCATTTCAAATCAAAGGTTAAAACGATCATACTCTCTTACTATATTTTATGGTGTATGAACACCTTTCAAATCACTTGATGTGCTTAATTACCTATTGTTTTTTACTGCTTTTATAGGTATTAGGTATATGTATAGCATATGAAGCCCTTGGATTAAACTCATTTCAAATCAAAGGTTAAAACTATCATAGTCTCTTATGAGATTTTATGGTGTATGACCACCTTTCAAATCATTTGATTAGCTTAATTACCTATTGTTTTTGATTCCTTTTATAGGTATTAGGTATATGTATAGCATATGAAGTCCTTGGATCAAACTCATTTCAAATCAAAGGTTAAAACTATCATAGTATCTTACGAGATTTTGTGGTGTATGAACACCTTTCAAAGCACTTGATGTGCTTAATTACCTATTGTTTTTTACTCCTTTAATCGGTATTAGGTATATGTAAAGCCTATGAAGCCCTTGGATCAAAATCATTTCAAATCAAAGGTTAAAACTATCATAGTCTCTCACGAAAATTTGTGGTGTATGAACACCGTTCAAATAATTTGATTTGCTTAATTACCTATTGTTTTTGACTCCTTTAATAGGTATTAGTTATATGTAAAGCATATGAAGCCCTTGGATCAAACTAGGTATATTTAAAGCATATGAAGCCCTTGGATCAAACTCATTTCAAATCAAAGGTTAAAACTATCATAGTCTCTTACGAGATTTGTGGTGTATGACCACCTTTCAAATCATTTGATGTGCTTAATTATCTATTGTTTTTGACTCCTTTTATAGGTATTAGGTATATTTAAAGCATATGAAGACCTTGGATCAAACTCATTTCAAATCGAAGGTTAAAACTATCATAGTCTCTTACGAGATTTTGTGGTGTATGACCACCTTTCAAATCATTTAATTAGCTTAATTACCTATTGTTTTTTATTCCTTTTATAGGTATTAGCTATATGTATAGCGTATGAGGCCCTTGGATCAAACTCATTTCAAATCAAAGGTTAAAACTATCATAGTCTCTTACGAGATTTTGTGGTGTATGACCACCTTTCAAATCATTTAATTAGCTTAATTACCTATTGTTTTTTATTCCTTTTATAGGTATTAGCTATATGTAAAGCATATGAAGCCCTTGGATCAAAATCATTTCAAATCAAAGGTTAAAACTATCATAGTCTCTCACGAAATTTTGTGGTGTATGAACACCGTTCAAATAATTTGATGTGCTTAATTACCTATTGTTTTTGACTCCTTTAATAGGTATTAGTTATATGTAAAGCATATGAAGCCCTTGGATCAAACTAGGTATATTTAAAGCATATGAAGACCTTGGTTCAAACTCATTTCAAATCAAAGGTTAAAACTATCATAGTCTCTTACGAAATTTTGTGTTGTATGAACACCTTTCAAATCATTTGACGTGCTTAATTACCTATTGTTTTTGACTCCTTTAATAGGTATTAGGTATATGTAAAGCATAAGAAGCCCTTGGATCAAACTCATTTCAAATCAAAGGCTAAAACTATCATAGTCTCTTACGAGATTTTGTTGTGTATGAACACCTTTCAAATCACTTGATGTGCTTAATTACCAATTGTTTTTGACTCCTTTTATAGGTATTAGGTATATTTAAACCATATGAAGACCTTGGATAAAACTCATTTCAAATCGAAGGTTAAAACTATCATAGTCTCTTACGAGATTTTGTGGTGTATGACCACCTTTCAAATCATTAAATTAGCTTAATTCTCTATTGTTTTTTATTCCTTTTATAGGTATTAGGTATATGTATAGCATATGAAGCCCTTGGATCAAACTCATTTCAAATCAAAGGTTAAAACTATCATAGTCTCTTACGAGATTTTGTGGTGTATGACCACCTTTCAAATCATTAAATTAGCTTAATTCTCTATTGTTTTTGATTCCTTTTATAGGTATTAGGTATATTTATAGCATATGAAGCCCTTGGATCAAACTCATTTCAAATCAAAGGTTAAAACTATCATAGTCTCTTACGAGATTTTGTGGTGTATGACCACCTTTCAAATCATTTAAATAGCTTCATTACCTATTGTTTTTGATTATTTTTATAGGTATTAGCTATATGTATAGCATATGAAGCCCTTGGATCAAACTCATTTCAAATCAAAGGTTAAAACTATCATAGTCTCTTATGAGATTTTGTGGTGTATGAACACATTTCAAATCACTTGATGTGCTTAATTACCTATTGTTTTTGATTCCTTTTATAGGTATTAGGTATATTTAAAGCATATGAAGACCTTGGATCAAACTCATTTCAAATCGAAGGTTAAAAGTATCATAGTCTCTTACGAGATTTTGTGGTGTATGAACACCTTTCAAATCAGTTGATGTGCTTAATTACCTATTGTTTTTGATTCCTTTTATAGGTATTAGGTATATTTAAACCATATGAAGACCTTGGATCAAACTCATTTCAAATCGAAGGTTAAAACTATCATAGTCTCTTACGAGATTTTGTGGTGTATGACCACCTGTCGAATCATTTAATTAGCTTAATTACCTATTGTTTTTTATTCCTTTTATAGGTATTAGCTATATGTATAGCGTATGAGGCCCTTGGATCAAACTCATTTCAAATGAAAGGTTAAAACTATCATAGTCTCTTACGAGATTTTGTGGTGTATGAACACCTTTCAAATCACTTGATGTGCTTAATTACCTATTGTTTTTTAATCCTTTAATCGGTATTAGGTATATGTAAAGCATATGAAGCCCTTGGATCAAAATCATTTCAAATCAAAGGTTAAAACTATCATAGTCTCTCACAAAATTTTGTGGTGTATGAACACCGTTCAAATAATTTGATGTGCTTAATTACCTATTGTTTTTTACTCCTTTAATAGGTATTAGTTATATGTAAAGCTTATGAAGCCCTTGGATCAAACTAGGTATATTTAAAGCATATGAAGACCTTTGATCAAACTCATTTCAAATCAAAGGTTAAAACTATCATAGTCTCTTACGAAATTTTGTGTTGTATGAACACCTTTCAAATCATTTGACGTGCTTAATTACCTATTGTTTTTGACTCCTTTAATAGGTATTAGGTATATGTAAAGCATAAGAAGCCCTTGGATCAAACTCATTTCAAATCAAAGGCTAAAACTATCATAGTCTCTTACGAGATTTTGTGGTGTATGAACACCTTTCAAATCACTTGATGTGCTTAATTACCTATTGTTTTTGACTCCTTTTATAGTTATTAGGTATATTTAAACCATATGAAGACCTTGGATAAAACTCATTTCAAATCGAAGGTTAAAACTATCATAGTCTCTTACGAGATTTTGTGGTGTATGACCACCTTTCAAATCATTAAATTAGCTTAATTCTCTATTGTTTTTGATTCCTTTTATAGGTATTAGGTATATGTATAGCATATGAAACCCTTGGATCAAACTCATTTCAAATCAAAGGTTAAAACTATCATAGTCTCTTACGAGATTTTATGGTGTATGACCACCTTTCAAATCATTTGATTAGCTTAATTACCTATTGTTTTTGATTCCTTTTATAGGTATTAGGTATATGTATAGCATATGAAGTCCTTGGATCAAACTCATTTCAAATCAAAGGTTAAAACTATCATAGTATCTTACGAGATTTTGTGGTGTATGAACACCTTTCAAATCACTTGATGTGCTTAATTACCTATTGTTTTTTACTCCTTTAATCGGTATTAGGTATATGTAAAGCATATGAAGCCCTTGGATCAAAATCATTTCAAATCAAAGGTTAAAACTATCATAGTCTCTCACGAAAATTTGTGGTGTATGAACACCGTTCAAATAATTTGATTTGCTTAATTACCTATTGTTTTTGACTCCTTTAATAGGTATTAGTTATATGTAACGCATATGAAGCCCTTGGATCAAACTAGGTATATTTAAAGCATATGAAGCCCTTGGATCAAACTCATTTCAAATCAAAGGTTAAAACTATCATAGTCTCTTACGAGATTTGTGGTGTATGACCACCTTTCAAATCATTTGATGTGCTTAATTATCTATTGTTTTTGACTCCTTTTATAGGTATTAGGTATATTTAAAGCATATGAAGACCTTGGATCAAACTCATTTCAAATCGAAGGTTAAAACTATCATAGTCTCTTACGAGATTTTGTGGTGTATGACCACCTTTCAAATCATTTAATTAGCTTAATTACCTATTGTTTTTTATTCCTTTTATAGGTATTAGCTATATGTATAGCATATGAAGCCCTTGGATCAAAATCATTTCAAATCAAAGGTTAAAACTATCATAGTCTCTCACGAAATTTTGTGGTGTATGAACACCGTTCAAATCATTTGATGTGCTTAATTACCTATTGTTTTTTACTCCTTTAATAGGTATTAGTTATATGTAAAGCATATGAAGCCCTTGGATCAAACTAGGTATATTTAAAGCATATGAAGACCTTGGATCAAACTCATTTCAAATCAAAGGTTAAAACTATCATAGTCTCTTACGAAATTTTATGTTGTATGAACACCTTTTAAATCATTTGACTTGCTTAATTACCTATTGTTTTTGACTCCTTTAATAGGTATTAGGTATATGTAAAGCATAAGAAGCCCTTGGATCAAACTCATTTCAAATCAAAGGCTAAAACTATCATAGTCTCTTACGAGATTTCGTGGTGTATGAACACCTTTCAAATCACTTGATGTGCTTAATTACCTATTGTTTTTGACTCCTTTTATAGTTATTAGGTATATTTAAACCATATGAAGACCTTGGAAAAAATTCATTTCAAATCGAAGGTTAAAACTATCATAGTCTCTTACGAGATTTTGTGGTGTATGACCACCTTTCAAATCATTAAATTAGCTTAATTCTCTATTGTTTTTGATTCCTTTTATAGGTATTAGGTATATTTAAATGATATGTAGCCCTTGGATCAAACTCATTTCAAATCAAAGGTTAAAACGATCATACTCTCTTACTATATTTTATGGTGTATGAACACCTTTCAAATCACTTGATGTGCTTAATTACCTATTGTTTTTTACTCCTTTTATAGGTATTAGGTATATGTATAGCATATGAAGCCCTTGGATTAAACTCATTTCAAATCAAAGGTTAAAACTATCATAGTCTCTTACGAGATTTTGTGGTGTATGACCACCTTTCAAATCATTAAATTAGCTCAATTCTCTATTGTTTTTGATTCCTTTTATAGGTATTAGGTATATGTATAGCATATGAAGCCCTTGGATCAAACTCATTTCAAATCAAAGGTTAAAACTATCATAGTCTCTTACGGGATTTTGTGGTGTATGACCACCTTTCAAATCATTAAATTAGCTTAATTCTCTATTGTTTTTGATTCCTTTTATAGGTATTAGGTATATGTATAGCATATGAAGCCCTTGGATCAAACTCATTTCAAATCAAAGGTTAAAACTATCATAGTCTCTTACGAGATTTTGTGGTGTATGACCACCTTTCAAATCATTTAAATAGCTTCATTACCTATTGTTTTTGATTATTTTTATAGGTATTAGCTATATGTATAGCATATGAAGCCCTTGGATCAAACTCATTTCAAATCAAAGGTTAAAACTATCATAGTCTCTTACGAGATTTTGTGGTGTATGAACACATTTCAAATCACTTGATGTGCTTAATTACCTATTGTTTTTGATTCCTTTTATAGGTATTAGGTATATTTAAAGCATATGAAGACCTTGGATCAAACTCATTTCAAATCGTAGGTTAAAAGTATCATAGTCTCTTACGAGATTTTGTGGTGTATGAACACCTTTCAAATCAGTTGATGTGCTTAATTACCTATTGTTTTTGAATCCTTTTATAGGTATTAGGTATATTTAAAGCATATTAAGACCTTGGATCAAACTCATTTCAAATCAAAGGTTAAAACTATCATAGTCTCTTAAGAGATTTTGTGGTGTATGAACACCTTTTAAATCATTTGATGTGCTTAATTACCTATTGTTTTTTACTCCTTTTATAGGTATTAGGTATATTTAAATGATATGTAGCCCTTGGATCAAACTCATTTCAAATCAAAGGTTAAAACGATCATACTCTCTTACTATATTTTATGGTGTATGAACACCTTTCAAATCACTTGATGTGCTTAATTACCTATTGTTTTTTACTGCTTTTATAGGTATTAGGTATATGTATAGCATATGAAGCCCTTGGATTAAACTCATTTCAAATCAAAGGTTAAAACTATCATAGTCTCTTACGAGATTTTATGGTGTATGACCACCTTTCAAATCATTTGATTAGCTTAATTACCTATTGTTTTTGATTCCTTTTATAGGTATTAGGTATATGTATAGCATATGAAGTCCTTGGATCAAACTCATTTCAAATCAAAGGTTAAAACTATCATAGTATCTTACGAGATTTTGTGGTGTATGAACACCTTTCAAAGCACTTGATGTGCTTAATTACCTATTGTTTTTTACTCCTTTAATCGGTATTAGGTATATGTAAAGCCTATGAAGCCCTTGGATCAAAATCATTTCAAATCAAAGGTTAAAACTATCATAGTCTCTCACGAAAATTTGTGGTGTATGAACACCGTTCAAATAATTTGATTTGCTTAATTACCTATTGTTTTTGACTCCTTTAATAGGTATTAGTTATATGTAAAGCATATGAAGCCCTTGGATCAAACTAGGTATATTTAAAGCATATGAAGCCCTTGGATCAAACTCATTTCAAATCAAAGGTTAAAACTATCATAGTCTCTTACGAGATTTGTGGTGTATGACCACCTTTCAAATCATTTGATGTGCTTAATTATCTATTGTTTTTGACTCCTTTTATAGGTATTAGGTATATTTAAAGCATATGAAGACCTTGGATCAAACTCATTTCAAATCGAAGGTTAAAACTATCATAGTCTCTTACGAGATTTTGTGGTGTATGACCACCTTTCAAATCATTTAATTAGCTTAATTACCTATTGTTTTTTATTCCTTTTATAGGTATTAGCTATATGTATAGCGTATGAGGCCCTTGGATCAAACTCATTTCAAATCAAAGGTTAAAACTATCATAGTCTCTTACGAGATTTTGTGGTGTATGACCACCTTTCAAATCATTTAATTAGCTTAATTACCTATTGTTTTTTATTCCTTTTATAGGTATTAGCTATATGTAAAGCATATGAAGCCCTTGGATCAAAATCATTTCAAATCAAAGGTTAAAACTATCATAGTCTCTCACGAAATTTTGTGGTGTATGAACACCGTTCAAATAATTTGATGTGCTTAATTACCTATTGTTTTTGACTCCTTTAATAGGTATTAGTTATATGTAAAGCATATGAAGCCCTTGGATCAAACTAGGTATATTTAAAGCATATGAAGACCTTGGTTCAAACTCATTTCAAATCAAAGGTTAAAACTATCATAGTCTCTTACGAAATTTTGTGTTGTATGAACACCTTTCAAATCATTTGACGTGCTTAATTACCTATTGTTTTTGACTCCTTTAATAGGTATTAGGTATATGTAAAGCATAAGAAGCCCTTGGATCAAACTCATTTCAAATCAAAGGCTAAAACTATCATAGTCTCTTACGAGATTTTGTTGTGTATGAACACCTTTCAAATCACTTGATGTGCTTAATTACCAATTGTTTTTGACTCCTTTTATAGGTATTAGGTATATTTAAACCATATGAAGACCTTGGATAAAACTCATTTCAAATCGAAGGTTAAAACTATCATAGTCTCTTACGAGATTTTGTGGTGTATGACCACCTTTCAAATCATTAAATTAGCTTAATTCTCTATTGTTTTTTATTCCTTTTATAGGTATTAGGTATATGTATAGCATATGAAGCCCTTGGATCAAACTCATTTCAAATCAAAGGTTAAAACTATCATAGTCTCTTACGAGATTTTGTGGTGTATGACCACCTTTCAAATCATTAAATTAGCTTAATTCTCAATTGTTTTTGATTCCTTTTATAGGTATTAGGTATATTTATAGCATATGAAGCCCTTGGATCAAACTCATTTCAAATCAAAGGTTAAAACTATCATAGTCTCTTACGAGATTTTGTGGTGTATGACCACCTTTCAAATCATTTAAATAGCTTCATTACCTATTGTTTTTGATTATTTTTATAGGTATTAGCTATATGTATAGCATATGAAGCCTTTGGATCAAACTCATTTCAAATCAAAGGTTAAAACTATCATAGTCTCTTACGAGATTTTGTGGTGTATGAACACATTTCAAATCACTTGATGTGCTTAATTACCTATTGTTTTTGATTCCTTTTATAGGTATTAGGTATATTTAAAGCATATGAAGACCTTGGATCAAACTCATTTCAAATCGAAGGTTAAAAGTATCATAGTCTCTTACGAGATTTTGTGGTGTATGAACACCTTTCAAATCAGTTGATGTGCTTAATTACCTATTGTTTTTGAATCCTTTTATAGGTATTAGGTATATTTAAAGCATATTAAGACCTTGGATCAAACTCATTTCAAATCAAAGGTTAAAACTATCATAGTCTCTTAAGAGATTTTGTGGTGTATGAACACCTTTTAAATCATTTGATGTGCTTAATTACCTATTGTTTTTAACTCCTTTTATAGGTATTAGGTATATTTAAATGATATGTAGCCCTTGGATCAAACTCATTTCAAATCAAAGGTTAAAACGATCATACTCTCTTACTATATTTTATGGTGTATGAACACCTTTCAAATCACTTGATGTGCTTAATTACCTATTGTTTTTTACTCCTTTTATAGGTATTAGGTATATGTATAGCATATGAAGCCCTTGGATTAAACTCATTTCAAATCAAAGGTTAAAACTATCATAGTATCTTACGAGATTTTGTGGTGTATGAACACCTTTCAAATCACTTGATGTGCTTAATTACCTATTGTTTTTTACTCCTTTAATCGGTATTAGGTATATGTAAAGCATATGAAGCCCTTGGATCAAAATCATTTCAAATCAAAGGTTAAAACTATCATAGTCTCTCACGAAATTTTGTGTTGTATGAACACCTTTCAAATCATTTGACGTGCTTAATTACCTATTGTTTTTGACTCCTTTAATAGGTATTAGGTATATGTAAAGCATAAGAAGCCCTTGGATCAAACTCATTTCAAATCAAAGGCTAAAACTATCATAGTCTCTTACGAGATTTTGTGGTGTATGAACACCTTTCAAATCACTTGATGTGCTTAATTACCTATTGTTTTTTACTCCTTTAATCGGTATTAGGTATATGTAAAGCATATGAAGCCCTTGGATCAAAATCATTTCAAATCAAAGGTTAAAACTATCATAGTCTCTCACGAAAATTTGTGGTGTATGAACACCGTTCAAATAATTTGATTTGCTTAATTACCTATTTTTTTTGACTCCTTTAATAGGTATTAGTTATATGTAAAGCATATGAAGCCCTTGGATCAAACTAGGTATATTTAAAGCATATGAAGCCCTTGGATCAAACTCATTTCAAATCAAAGGTTAAAACTATCATAGTCTCTGACGAGATTTGTGGTGTATGACCACCTTTCAAATCATTTGATGTGCTTAATTATCTATTGTTTTTGACTCCTTTTATAGGTATTAGGTATATTTAAAGCATATGAAGACCTTGGATCAAACTCATTTCAAATCGAAGGTTAAAACTATCATAGTCTCTTACGAGATTTTGTGGTGTATGACCACCTTTCAAATCATTTAATTAGCTTAATTACCTATTGTTTTTTATTCCTTTTATAGGTATTAGCTATATGTATAGCATATGAGGCCCTTGGATCAAACTCATTTCAAATCAAAGGTTAAAACTATCATAGTCTCTTACGAGATTTTGTGGTGTATTACCACCTTTCAAATCATTTAATTAGCTTAATTACCTATTGTTTTTTATTCCTTTTATAGGTATTAGCTATATGTATAGCATATGAAGCCCTTGGATCAAAATCATTTCAAATCAAAGGTTAAAACTATCATAGTCTCTCACGAAATTTTGTGGTGTATGAACACCGTTCAAATAATTTGATGTGCTTAATTACCTATTGTTTTTGACTCCTTTAATAGGTATTAGTTATATGTAAAGCATATGAAGCCCTTGGATCAAACTAGGTATATTTAAAGCATATGAAGACCTTGGATCAAACTCATTTCAAATCAAAGGTTAAAACTATCATAGTCTCTTACGAAATTTTGTGTTGTATGAACACCTTTCAAATCATTTGGCTTGCTTAATTACCTATTGTTTTTGACTCCTTTAATAGGTATTAGGTATATGTAAAGCATAAGAAGCCCTTGGATCAAACTCATTTCAAATCAAAGGCTAAAACTATCATAGTCTCTTACGAGATTTTGTGGTGTATGAACACCTTTCAAATCACTTGATGTGCTTAATTACCTATTGTTTTTGACTCCTTTTATAGTTATTAGGTATATTTAAACCATATGAAGACCTTGGATAAAACTCATTTCAAATCGAAGGTTAAAACTATCATAGTCTCTTACGAGATTTTGTGGTGTATGACCACCTTTCAAATCATTAAATTAGCTTAATTCTCTATTGTTTTTGATTCCTTTTATAGGTATTAGGTATATGTATAGCATATGAAGCCCTTGGATCAAACTCATTTCAAATCAAAGGTTAAAACTATCATAGTCTCTTACGAGATTTTGTGGTGTATGACCACCTTTTAAATCATTTAATTAGCTTCATTACCTATTGTTTTTTATTCTTTTTATAGGTATTAGCTATATGTATAGCATATGAAGCCCTTGGATCAACCTCATTTCAAATCAAAGGTTAAAACTATCATAGTCTCTTACGAGATTTTGTGGTGTATGAACACCTTTCAAATCACTTGATGTGCTTAATTACCTATTGTTTTTGATTCCTTTTATAGGTATTAGGTATATTTAAAGCATATGAAGACCTTGGATCAAACTCATTTCAAATCGAAGGTTAAAACTATCATAGTCTCTTACGAGATTTTGTGGTGTATGACCACCTGTCGAATCATTTAATTAGCTTAATTACCTATTGTTTTTTATTCCTTTTATAGGTATTAGCTATATGTATAGCGTATGAGGCCCTTGGATCAAACTCATTTCAAATCAAAGGTTAAAACTATCATAGTCTCTTACGAGATTTTGTGGTGTATGAACACCTTTCAAATCACTTGATGTGCTTAATTACCTATTGTTTTTTAATCCTTTAATCGGTATTAGGTATATGTAAAGCATATGAAGCCCTTGGATCAAAATCATTTCAAATCAAAGGTTAAAACTATCATAGTCTCTCACGAAATTTTGTGGTGTATGAACACCGTTCAAATAATTTGATGTGCTTAATTACCTATTGTTTTTTACTCCTTTAATAGGTATTAGTTATATGTAAAGCTTATGAAGCCCTTGGATCAAACTAGGTATATTTAAAGCATATGAAGACCTTTGATCAAACTCATTTCAAATCAAAGGTTAAAACTATCATAGTCTCTTACGAAATTTTGTGTTGTATGAACACCTTTCAAATCATTTGACGTGCTTAATTACCTATTGTTTTTGACTATAGGTATTAGGTATATGTAAAGCATAAGAAGCCCTTGGATCAAACTCATTTCAAATCAAAGGCTAAAACTATCATAGTCTCTTACGAGATTTTGTGGTGTATGAACACCTTTCAAATCACTTGATGTGCTTAATTACCTATTGTTTTTGACTCCTTTTATAGTTATTAGGTATATTTAAACCATATGAAGACCTTGGATAAAACTCATTTCAAATCGAAGGTTAAAACTATCATAGTCTCTTACGAGATTTTGTGGTGTATGACCACCTTTCAAATCATTAAATTAGCTTAATTCTCTATTGTTTTTGATTCCTTTTATAGGTATTAGGTATATGTATAGCATATGAAGCCCTTGGATCAAACTCATTTCAAATCAAAGGTTAAAACTATCATAGTCTCTTACGAGATTTTATGGTGTATGACCACCTTTCAAATCATTTGATTAGCTTCATTACCTATTGTTTTTGATTCCTTTTATAGGTATTAGCTATATGTATAGCATATGAAGCCCTTGGATCAAACTCATTTCAAATCAAAGGTTAAAACTATCATAGTCTCTTACGAGATTTCGTGGTGTATGAACACCTTTCAAATCACTTGATGTGCTTAATTACCTATTGTTTTTGATTCCTTTTATAGGTATTAGGTATATTTAAAGCATATGAAGACCTTGGATCAAACTCATTTCAAATCGAAGGTTAAAACTATCATAGTCTCTTACGAGATTTTGTGGTGTATGACCACCTGTCGAATCATTTAATTAGCTTAATTACCTATTGTTTTTTATTCCTTTTATAGGTATTAGCTCTATGTATAGCGTATGAGGCCCTTGGATCAAACTCATTTCAAATCAAAGGTTAAAACTATCATAGTCTCTTACGAGATTTTGTGGTGTATGAACACCTTTCAAATCACTTGATGTGCTTAATTACCTATTGTTTTTTACTCCTTTAATCGGTATTAGGTATATGTAAAGCATATGAAGCCCTTGGATCAAAATCATTTCAAATCAAAGGTTAAAACTATCATAGTCTCTCACGAAATTTTGTGGTGTATGAACACCGTTCAAATAATTTGATGTGCTTAATTACCTATTGTTTTTTACTCCTTTAATAGGTATTAGTTATATGTAAAGCTTATGAAGCCCTTGGATCAAACTAGGTATATTTAAAGCATATGAAGACCTTGGATCAAACTCATTTCAAATCAAAGGTTAAAACTATCATAGTCTCTTACGAAATTTTGTGTTGTATGAACACCTTTCAAATCATTTGACGTGCTTAATTAACTATTGTTTTTGACTCCTTTAATAGGTATTAGGTATATGTAAAGCATAAGAAGCCCTTGGATCAAACTCATTTCAAATCAAAGGCTAAAACTATCATAGTCTCTTACGAGATTTTGTGGTGTATGAACACCTTTCAAATCACTTGATGTGCTTAATTACCTATTGTTTTTGACTCCTTTTATAGGTATTAGGTATATTTAAACCATATGAAGACCTTGGATAAAACTCATTTCAAATCGAAGGTTAAAACTATCATAGTCTCTTACGAGATTTTGTGGTGTATGACCACCTTTCAAATCATTTGATTAGCTTAATTCTCTATTGTTTTTTATTCCTTTTATAGGTATTAGGTATATGTATAGCATATGAAGCCCTTGGATTAAACTCATTTCAAATCAAAGGTTAAAACTATCAGTCTCTTACTAGATTTTGTGGTGTATGACCACCTTTCAAATCATTTAATTAGCTTTATTACCTATTGTTTTTGATTCTTTTTATAGGTATTAGCTATATGTATAGCATACGAAGCCCTTGGATCAAACTCATTTCAAATCAAAGGTTAAAACTATCATAGTCTCTTACGAGATTTTGTGGTGTATGAACACCTTTCAAATCACTTGATGTGCTTAATTACCTATTGTTTTTGATTCCTTTTATAGGTATTAGGTATATTTAAAGCATATGAAGACCTTGGATAAAACTCATTTCAAATCGAAGGTTAAAACTATCATAGTCTCTTACGAGATTTTGTGGTGTATGACAACCTTTCGAATCATTTAATTAGCTTAATTACCTATTGTTTTTTATTCCTTTTATAGGTATTAGCTATATGTATAGCATATGAAGCCCTTGGATGAAACTCATTTCAAATCAAAGGTTAAAACTATCATAGTCTCTTACGAGATTTTGTGGTGTATGAACACCTTTGAAATCACTTGATGTGCTGAATTACCTATTGTTTTTTACTCCTTTAATAGGTTTTAGGTATATGTAAAGCATATGAAGCCCTTGGATCAAAATCATTTCAAATCAAAGGTTAAAACTATCATAGTCTCTCACGAAATTTTGTGGTGTATGAACACCGTTCAAATCATTTGATGTGCTTAATTCCCTATTGTTTTTGACTCCTTTAATAGGTATTAGTTATATGTAAAGCATATGAAGCCCTTGGATCAAACTAGGTATATTTAAAGCATATGAAGAGCTTGGATCAAACTCATTTCAAATCAAAGGTTAAAACTATCATAGTCTCTTACGAAATTTTGTGGTGTATGAACACCTTTCAAATCATTTGACGTGCTTAATTACCTATTGTTTTTGACTCCTTTAATAGTTATTAGGTATATGTAAAGCATAAGAAGCCCTTGGATCAAACTCATTTCAAATCAAAGGCTAAAACTATCATAGTCTCTTACGAGATTTTGTGGTGTATGAACACCTTTCAAATCACTTGATGTGCTTAATTACCTATTGTTTTTGACTCCTTTTATAGGTATTAGGTATATTTAAACCATATGAAGACCTTGGATAAAACTCATTTCAAATCGAAGGTTAAAACTATCATAGTCTCTTACGAGATTTTATGGTGTATGACCTCCTTTCATATCATTTGATTAGCTTAATTACCTATTGTTTTTTATTCCTTTTATAGGTATTAGCTATATGTATAGCATATGAGGCCCTTGGATCAAACTCATTTCAAATCAAAGGTTAAAACTATCATAGTCTCTTACGAGATTTTGTGGTGTATGAACACCTTTCAAATCACTTGATGTGCTTAATTACCTATTGTTTTTTACTCCTTTAATCGGTATTAGGTATATGTAAAGCATATGCAGCCCTTGGATCAAAATCATTTCAAATCAAAGGTTAAAACTATCATAGTCTCTCACGAAATTTTGTGGTGTATGAACACCGTTCAAATAATTTGATGTGCTTAATTACCTATTGTTTTTTACTCCTTTAATAGGTATTAGTTATATGTAAAGCATATGAAGCCCTTGGATCAAATTAGGTATATTTAAAGCATATGAAGACCTTGGATCAAACTCATTTCAAATCAAAGGTTAAAACTATCATAGTCTCTTACGAAATTTTGTGTTGTATGAACACCTTTCAAATCATTTGACGTGCTTGATTACCTATTGTTTTTGACTCCTTTAATAGGTATTAGGTATATGTAAAGCATAAGAAGCCCTTGGATCAAACTCATTTCAAATCAAAGGCTAAAACTATCATAGTCTCTTACGAGATTTTGTGGTGTATGAACACCTTTCAAATCACTTGATGTGCTTAATTACCTATTGTTTTTGACTGCTTTTATAGGTATTAGGTATATTTAAACCATATGAAGACCTTGGATAAAACTCATTTCAAATCGAAGGTTAAAACTATCATAGTCTCTTACGAGATTTTGTGGTGTATGACCACCTTTCAAATCATTTGATTAGCTTAATTCTCTATTGTTTTTGATTCCTTTTATGGGTATTAGGTATATGTATAGCATATGAAGCCCTTGGATCAAACTCATTTCAAATCAAAGGTTAAAACTATCATAGTCTCTTACGAGATTTTGTGGTGTATGACCACCTTTCAAATCATTTGATTAGCTTAATTCTCTATTCTTTTTTATTCCTTTTATAGGTATTGGGTATATGTATAGCATATGAAGCCCTTGGATCTGATGCAGGAGCATCCATGATCAATCCAAGTCTCCTAGCAAAGAGTCATCAAGAAGAGATTAAGGTGATGGAGAAGGAGATTCAATTCATTAGCTTACTTAATCCAATTTCGAACAAACAAGTACTTCGAATTGTTAATTAAGCTTAACACCTTCTTAATCTTTTTTAAGCCTTGTTGATTAATGCTTATGATCATCTTAACATCATAAAGTATTAGTAATCAAGCTTGAATTATGATTAAATAGCTTAATTAATTAGTTCTAAGTCATTAAAGTAAGCTTAGTGAAACTGTTTTGGAAGAACAGATTTTATACGGTTGGTTTAGGGAGTATTTTGGCCACGTTTTTGAGCTTTATTCTTGGCTAACGCAACCATACATGACTCACCTGTGTGCTTACATACATCACCAACAAGCATGTGAAAAGTTGGAGGCAAGAATCAATAGGAAACGAGAGCTTCATGAAGAAGTGTCAAAAACCGCAGCTCCCCTGCGTCATTCTGGGCCCCTTTTCATCAGTTCTGGGCAGCCGCTTTTCTTAAGCTTTTGGAGCTGATTTTTTGAGGATATTTTCCTTAGAATGTCTATTTTAATACCTTAGTTTCCTTTTTGCAGTAGGATATTTTCGTTTCTCAGAATACCTTAATCATTGCACCTAGGTACTGAAAACTGGCCAGATTTTGTAATAGTTTAAGATGGCTTTTGTTACCTAAGCAAAACATCACCAAATGACGTGAATTTTTGGTATGTTTCTGCTTTATATGTTAGGATTGTAATGTAAGAAGTTTCATTAGACTTGGTTGAATGAATTAAGAGTTATACTCATTTCTTTGAGCTGTGCGCTTAGAGTACAAACTGGACAGTTTGTCCTAATTCAAGTCTTAGAGTTAATTAGCTAACTAACGTAGATTAGTTACTAATTTAACAAAGCAAGGTTGCACCAAGAGTTCTTCTTTGACATTGGTGGCCTAGTTTGGTGGTTCTAAGGCTAGTGAAAGTGGTGGTTGTTGGTACGGTTCCAACAAGGCTTGAAGCAAAACTGATTCTTCGGTTCTTAACCAACGAATGCTCTTGCTTATGAAATGCTTTATGCATCAGGATCAAACTCATTTCAAATCAAAGGTTAAAACTATCATAGTCTCTTACGAGATTTGTGGTGTATGACCACCTTTCAAATCATTTGATGTGCTTAATTTTCTATTGTTTTTGACTCCTTTTATAGGTATTAGGTATATTTAAAGCATATGAAGACCTTGGATCAAACTCATTTCAAATCGAAGGTTAAAACTATCATAGTCTCTTACGAGATTTTGTGGTGTATGACCACCTTTCAAATCATTTGATTAGCTTAATTACCTATTGTTTTTGATTCCTTTTATAGGTATTAGGTATATGTATAGCATATGAAGTCCTTGGATCAAACTCATTTCAAATCAAAGGTTAAAACTATCATAGTCTCTTACGAGATTTTGTGGTGTATGAACACCTTTCAAATCACTTGATGTGCTTAATTACCTATTGTTTTTTACTCCTTTAATAGGTATTAGGTATATGTAAAGCATATGAAGCCCTTGGATCAAAATCATTTCAAATCAAAGGTTAAAACTATCATAGTCACTTACGAGATTTTGTGGTGTATGAACACCTTTCAAATCATTTGATGTGCTTAATTACCTATTGTTTTTGACTCCTTTAATAGGTATTAGGTATATGTAAAGCATATGAAGCCCTTGGATCAAACTCATTTCAAATCAAAGGTTAAAACTATCATAGTCTCTTACGAGATTTTGTGGTGTATGAACACCTTTCAAATCATATGATGTGCTTAATTACCTATTGTTTTTTCCTCCTTTAATAGGTATTAGGTATATGTAAAGCATATGAAGCCCTTGGATCAAAATCATTTAAAATCAAAGGTTAAAACTATCATAGTCACTTACGAGATTTTGTGGTGTATGAACACCTTTCAAATCACTTGATGTGCTTAATTACCTATTGTTTTTGACTCCTTTAATAGGTATTAGGTATATGTAAAGCATATGAAGCCCTTGGATCAAACTAGGTGTATTTAAAGCATATGAAGACCTTGGATCAAACTCATTTCAAATCAAAGGTTAAAACTATCATAGTCTCTTACGAGATTTTGTGGTGTATGAACACCTTTCAAATCATATGATGTGCTTAATTACCTATTGTTTTTTACTCCTTTAATAGGTATTAGGTATATGTAAAGCATATGAAGCCCTTGGATCAAAATCATTTAAAATCAAAGGTTAAAACTATCATAGTCACTTACGAGATTTTGTGGTGTATGAACACCTTTCAAATCACTTGATGTGCTTAATTACCTATTGTTTTTGACTCCTTTAATAGGTATTAGGTATATGTAAAGCATATGAAGCCCTTGGATCAAACTAGGTGTATTTAAAACATATGAAGACCTTGGATCAAAATCATTTCAAATCAAAGGTTAAAACTATCATAGTCTCTTACGAGATTTTGTGGTGTATGACCACCTTTGAAATCATTTGATGTGCTTAATAATCTATTGTTTTTGACTCCTTTTATAGGTATTAGGTATATTTAAAGCATATGAAGACCTTGGATCAAACTCATTTCAAATCGAAGGTTAAAAGTATCATAGTCTCTTACGAGATTTTGTGGTGTATGAACACCTTTCAAATCAGTTGATGTGCTTAATTACCGATTGTTTTGACTCCTTTTATAGGTATTAGGTATATTTAAAGCATATGAAGACCTTGGATCAAACTCATTTCAAATCAAAGGTTAAAACTATCATAGTCTCTTACGAGATTTTATGGTGTATGACCTCCTTTCAAATCATTTGATTAGCTTAATTACCTATTGTTTTTTATTCCTTTTATAGGTATTAGGTATATGTATAGCATATGAAGCCCTTGGATCAAACTCATTTCAAATCAAAGATTAAAACTATCATAGTCTCATACGAGATTTTGTGGTGTATGACCACCTTTCAAATGAATTTGATTAGCTTAATTACCTATTGTTTTTGATTCCTTTTATAGGTATTAGGTATATGTATAGCATATGAAGCCCTTGGATCAAAATCATTTCAAATCAAAGGTTAAAACTATCATAGTCTCTTACGAGATTTTGTGGTGTATGAACACCTTTTAAATCATTTGATGTGCTTAATTACCTATTATTTTTTACTCCTTGAATAGGTATTAGGTATATTTAAATGATATGTAGCCCTTGGATCAAACTCATTTCAAATAAAAGGTTAAAACGATCATACTCTCTTACTATATTTTATGGTGTATGAACACCTTTCAAATCACTTGATGTGCTTTATTACCTATTGTTTTTTTACTCCTTTTATAGATATTAGGTATATTTAAAGCATATGAAGACCTTCGGTCAAACTCATTTAAAATCGAAGGTTAAAACTATCATAGTCTCTTACGAGATTTTATGGTGTATGACCTCCTTTCAAATCATTTGATTAGCTTAATTACCTATTGTTTTTTATTCCTTTTATAGGTATTAGGTATATGTATAGCATATGAAGCCCTTGGATCAAACTCATTTCAAATCAAAGATTAAAACTATCATAGTCTCATACGAGATTTTGTGGTGTATGAACGCCTTTCAAATCACTTGATGTGATTAATTACCTATTGTTTTTTACTCCTTTAATAGGTATTAGGTATATGTAAAGCATATGAAGCCCTTGGATCAAAATCATTTCAAATCAAAGGTTAAAACTATCATAGTCTCTTACGAAAATTTGTGGTGTATGAACACCTTTCAAATCATTTGATGTGCTTAATTACCTATTGTTTTTGACTCCTTTAATAGGTATTAGTTATATGTAAAGCATATGAAGCCCTTGGATCAAACTAGGTATATTTAAAGCATATGAAGACCTTGGATCAAACTCATTTCAAATCAAAGGTTAAAACTATCATAGTCTCTTACGAAATATTATGTTGTATGAACACCTTTCAAATCATTTGGCTTGCTTAATTACCTATTGTTTTTGACTCCTTTAATAGGTATTAGGTATATGTAAAGCATAAGAAGCCCTTGGATCAAACTCATTTCAAATCAAAGATTAAAACTATCATAGTCTCATACGAGATTTTGTGGTGTATGAACGCCTTTCAAATCACTTGATGTGATTAATTACCTATTGTTTTTTACTCCTTTAATAGGTATTAGGTATATGTAAAGCATATGAAGCCCTTGGATCAAAATCATTTCAAATCAAAGGTTAAAACTATCATAGTCTCTTACGAAAATTTGTGGTGTATGAACACCTTTCAAATCATTTGATGTGCTTAATTACCTATTGTTTTTGAATCCTTTAATAGGTATTAGGTATATGTAAAGTATATGAAGCCCTTGGATCAAACTAGGTATATTTAAAGCATATGAAGACCTTGGATCAAACTCATTTCAAATCAAAGGTTAAAACTATCATAGTCTCTTACGAGATTTTGTGGTGTATGTTCTTTCAAATCATTTAATGTGGATAATTATCTATTGTTTTTGACGCCTTTAATAGGTATTAGGTATATGTAAAGCATAAGAAGCCCTTGGATCAAACTCATTTCAAATCAAAGGTTAAAACTATCATAGTCTCTTACGAGATTTTGTGGTGTATGAACACCTTTCAAATCACTTGATGTGCTTAATTACCTATTGTTTTTGACTCCTTGAATAGGTATTAGGTATATTTAAATGATATGTAGCCCTTGGATCAAACTCATTTCAAATCAAAGGTTAAAACGATCGTACTCTCTTACTATATTTTATGGTGTATGAACACCTTTCAAATCACTTGATGTGCTTAATTACCTATTGTTTTTTACTCCTTTTATAGATATTAGGTATATTTAAAGCATATGAAGACCTTGGATCAAACTCATTTCAAATCGAAGGTTAAATATCATAGTCTCTTACGAGATTTTGTTGTGTATGACCTCCTTTCAAATCATTTGATTAGCTTAATTAACTATTGTTTTTTATTCCTTTTATAGGTATTAGGTATATGTATAGCAAATGAAGCCCTTGGATCAAACTCATTTCAAATCAAAGGTTAAAACTATCATAGTCTCATACGAGATTTTGTGGTGTATGAACACCTTTCAAATCACTTGATGTGCTTAATTACCTATTGTTTTTTACTCCTTTAATAGGTATTAGGTATATGTAAAGCATATGAAGCCCTTGGATCAAAATCATTGCAACTCAAAGGTTAAAACTATCATAGTCTCTTACGAAAATTTGTGGTGTATGAACACCTTTCAAATCATTTGATGTGCTTAATTACCTATTGTTTTTGACTCCTTTAATAGGTATTAGTTATATGTAAAGCATATGAAGCCCTTGGATCAAACTAGGTATATTTAAAGCATATGAAGACCTTGGATCAAACTCATTTCAAATCAAAGGTTAAAACTATCATAGTCTCTTACGAAAATTTGTGGTGTATGAACACCTTTTAAATCATTTGATGTGCTTAATTACCTATTGTTTTTGACTCCTTTAATAGGTATTAGGTATATATAAAGTATATGAAGCCCTTGGATCAAACTAGGTATATTTAAAGCATATGAAGACCTTTGATCAAACTCATTTCAAATCGAAGGTTAAAACTATCATAGTCTCTTACGAAAATTTGTGGTGTATGAACACTTTTCAAATCATTTGATGTTCTTAATTATCTATTGTTTTTGACTCCTTTAATTGGTATTAGGTATATGTAAAGTATATTAAGCCCTTGGATCAAAGTAGGTATATTTAAAGCATATGAAGACCTTGGATCAAACTCATTTCAAATCAAAGGTTAAAACTATCATAGTCTCTTACGAAATTTTGTGGTGTATGTTCTTTCAAATCATTTGATGTGGATAATTATCTATTGTTTTTGACTCCTTTAATAGGTATTAGGTATATGTAAAGCATAAGAAGCCCTTGGATCAAACTTATTTCAAATCAAAGGTTAAAACTATCATAGTCTCTTACGAGATTTTGTGGTGTATGAACCCCTTTGATTTATAATATTTTTTCCCCCATAGGTTCTCTTATCATCATAGTCTCTTAATTGCTTGAAAATTGGGTTTGTTGTGAGTTTTCATTGATTTATGAGAGTTGGGTTATTTTTCGTGGTTATATGGTGTTGTTGGGAGTTGTTTAGGCCATCTTAGGCCTTGTTTGAGTGATTCATGGTCCCCCTTTCTCGGTTTTTCCACCACATCTCCTAAAAATATCCCTACCCCTTGCCTAAGCCCCATTACAACCCTATAAAGTCCTCTTGAGCTCGTTTCAGCATTGTTTATTGGATTGATTTTGAGTCAGTTTGTCAAAGTTACAGAATATGTCGTCTAATTGAGTCGACTTGACTAGGATGAGCGTCATTTAACCTTCTTAAACACATGAGAGTGTGAGTGGGAAGGGCAATTATTGTCGGGTTGGTGAGTGTTTGGGCATGTTCTTTGCTTGCCACAAAATAGAGAGGAGTGATACCTTTGTGAGAGCCCTTTCAGGATTTGTATGCCTTGTGGATGCTAAAATTTGATGAATTGCTTGGATGATTGGTGGTTGGATGGATTTGATTAGCTGAACTTGAATTTTGCCTGCCTGAACGATTTTTAGTCTTGAAAACGTTTTGAGCTTTGATTGTTTTTATCGATGGGGTGAGGCAATTAATTCCATGTTCATGTTTTATTTGCTTGAGGACACGCAAAGCTTTAGCTTGGGGGTTTTTGGTGTATCACATTTATATATAGCTTATAGATGCATTTAGATTGCATTTAGAACTCCTTTTCGAGCATTTAGGTGCATAATGACATGAATTACGCCAGTTGTGCTCTACTACTCCCCGTTTGTGTGTTTTGATGATTTTCAGGTCATTTTGATAAAAAGTGATAATGAGTACCAAGGATGTAGCCTATTAATCATTGCATATGAATGTAGCTTGCAGAAGGATCACAATACATCCGCTTGGGACAAGAGTTTGAATGAAGCAAAGAGTTAGTGAAAGAAGTGCCAAAACTGACATACTTTCACTATTTTCATTATAACTTCTGATAGAAAATTTATAATCAATAAATTCTAATTGGGTTGCATTCTAGACTTCAAGAGCTTTCCAATGATAGGTCACACGCCCCAATCGGACTTATGGTTTGAGAGATACGGTCTTCGCAAGTTGATGAAGAATTGCAGTTTAACCACCCGATCGGGCGGGAATTGACCCGATCGGACCTGAAGCACGGACAGCTCTTTTCCGAAATTCTATCTTTTTTTAATTAGACATTGGGCTATTATAAATAGCTATCCTTCATTATTTTTAGAGACATCAATTTATTCTAGTTTTTCCATAGTTCTTAGTTTAGCTTTATTTTAGTTTAAACACTTTAGATTAGATTAAAGGTGATTGAACCTCATATTTGATTTTAATAAAAGTTCTTGCTTTCTGTCAATTGGTACTCTTCTCTTCTCTTTGTTTCTTTAATTACTTTGATTGCTTAGTTTAATTATTCAAACATTCATAATGCAATTATTAGGGTTTCAAATTAGTTTTGTTATTGTCAATTCAATTATGAGTGAGTAATTCTCTTTCTAGGGTGTTAGATAGGGAAACCATGTTTATACCATGATTGTTATTTAGATTTTGATCAATTTCTATGGCTTGATTAGAGTGATTGTGGTGTGGTTTGTTCTTAATTAGTGATTAATGTTAGTGGCCAATTTCATTGATTGCTTGTGGTTAATAGTTGTTTGCACAGATCCGTCTTACGATTAGAGGCCTAGGACACATCAGTAGTTCTGATTACGTTAGTAAACATGCGGCGTATGTTGAACTATGAGCGTTGAGTCTTAACCATAGCTCAACACATGCTCTAATCACTTGACTCATGACTTAGGTTTTTATAGTGGTTGACCTTATTGGTATAAGCATGGTGGACCGACCTAATACCCTAGGTTTTTAGTCCATAGTTAAATCCTGGGTTTAATTCGTCTTCCTTAGCTTAATCATTAGTTTAGTTAATCTTCCCTGATTTCATCTGAAGTAGCTAGTTGATTGAATATTAATTTAGAAACTCTGTCTCCCTGTGGATTCGACCCTGCTTCCATTGACTACCTTAGTTAGAGGACTGTAGGTTTATCTTTGATTAGGTGATACGACTAAATCCTATCAAATTTTGGCGCCGTTGCCGGGGAGACGGCTATTTTTCTAAGTTTTTGTTTGGTTATTTGGTCTACTTCTCTGTGCCTCATTGGAATTTCATTGTTCCAATTGAGGTACGTTTTACTGCTTCTTTTTGTTTCTTTTGTATGCCAGGTCTCAAAGAATCGGTTCCCCCATCCCAGCGGATCCTAATCTTACAAGGACAACCAGACAGATTCGAAAGAAAATTTGGAGAGAAAAGCAGTATGTCCAGCTGAACAGCTCTGAATCAGACACTTTAAGTTCAGGTATGGCCAAATCATTGAAGTCATATGGGGTGCCTAATCCTGACGGCATCCCTACTTGTCCGCCAATGCCTACTATTAAGAGCGAGAATATTTGGGAAGGAAAATGTTTGATGAGGGTGGCACTCACTGCCAAGCCCCTCCAATCTGAGATATGGAGGTATTATGGTCGTGCGGGACCTTTATAAACCAGCGCTGTGCGAGAGGCAACCCGTAATTTCCCCTTATTTTTTAATTGCTTTTATTTTTATTTTCATTTTTATTTTTAAAATTTTTTTAATATTTTATTTTAGTGAGAGAGAGTGAGAGAACACTAACGTTAATTTTCCTCTTAGCATCGTCCTTTTTGTTCATCTTCTAGCATTGAGGACACTGCAAAGTTGAGCTTGGGGGAGGATTTTTGTTTGTATTCTCTATCTCTTTTATTGCTTTCTATGTTAGATTTATTGCTTTCAAAAAATACTGAAAAAAATTAAAAAATATGGTTCTCATGACTGGTTTAGTTGCCTCCCTGTGCCCCTTGTTGTGCTCTTATTGAAAATGATTTGACTTTGTTTTCTGGATAGCTGGGCATTTGAGATCTTGAGGCTATAATTTGATGTTTGATTGCTATGATTTCGAGCGGATTTGGATTATATTACACTACCTTGTGCTGCATGCCTGAATTGGTTAGACTGTGAGGCCTCTTTGTAGCCTATTGGATTCATATTATTATCCAGTCTGTTTTTGTGTGTTAGTTCCTCTTTAGTTGATTGATCTTGACTTTGACTTCGTACTTGTCTGATGTTCGATGACTTCTAGCATTTGCTGTGATAGAGGCGTTCTTTTGCCTAATTCTTGAGCCTCAGAGTGAGTTTTTGATATATTTTTATCCTCCTTATCCCCGCTGAGCCAAATGACTTGTTTCATGTTACTTAAACCCTTATTATGAGCCCATGGCCTTCATTTCGATATTATTTCCAAGCCTAGCTTGGGGGAGCTTTTGTATGGGTTGAGTTTGAGATTGGTTTCATGGTTTGGTTTGTTTGTGGAGGAATTAAAAGTATGTTTATTGTGGTTTGAGTGTGAGAAAAGAAAAGAAAAAGCAAAATTAAAGTTGCGTGAATGAAGTTCAGAAAAATCAAAGAAAAATGAAATAAAAGTTCAAAAGAATTCAAAGTCCTTCATACACGTACGTGCATAAAAAAAATTCGCTTAATTGCTTGAAAATTGGGTTTGTTGTGAGTTTTCATTGATTTATGAGAGTTGGGTTATTTTTCGTGGTTATATGGTGTTGTTGGGAGTTGTTTAGGCCATCTTAGGCCTTGTTTGAGTGATTCATGGTCCCCCTTTCTCAGTTTTTCCACCACATCTCCTAAAAATATCCCTACCCCTTGCCTAAGCCCCATTACAACCCTATAAAGTCCTCTTGAGCTCGTTTCAGCATTGTTTATTGGATTGATTTTGAGTCAGTTTGTCAAAGTTACAGAATATGTCGTCTAATTGAGTCGACTTGACTAGGATGAGCGTCATTTAACCTTCTTAAACACATGAGAGTGTGAGTGGGAAGGGCAATTATTGTCGGGTTGGTGAGTGTTTGGGCATGTTCTTTGCTTGCCACAAAATAGAGAGGAGTGATACCTTTGTGAGAGCCCTTTCAGGATTTGTATGCCTTGTGGATGCTAAAATTTGATGAATTGCTTGGATGATTGGTGGTTGGATGGATTTGATTAGCTGAACTTGAATTTTGCCTGCCTGAACGATTTTTAGTCTTGAAAACGTTTTGAGCTTTGATTGTTTTTATCGATGGGGTGAGGCAATTAATTCCATGTTCATGTTTTATTTGCTTGAGGACACGCAAAGCTTTAGCTTGGGGGTTTTTGGTGTATCACATTTATATATAGCTTATAGATGCATTTAGATTGCATTTAGAACTCCTTTTCGAGCATTTAGGTGCATAATGACATGAATTACGCCAGTTGTGCTCTACTACTCCCCGTTTGTGTGTTTTGATGATTTTCAGGTCATTTTGATAAAAAGTGATAATGAGTACCAAGGATGTAGCCTATTAATCATTGCATATGAATGTAGCTTGCAGAAGGATCACAATACATCCGCTTGGGACAAGAGTTTGAATGAAGCAAAGAGTTAGTGAAAGAAGTGCCAAAACTGACATACTTTCACTATTTTCATTATAACTTCTGATAGAAAATTTATAATCAAGAAATTCTAATTGGGTTGCATTCTAGACTTCAAGAGCTTTCCAATGATAGGTCACACGCCCCAATCGGACTTATGGTTTGAGAGATACGGTCTTCGCAAGTTGATGAAGAATTGCAGTTTAACCACCCGATCGGGCGGGAATTGACCCGATCGGACCTGAAGCACGGACAGCTCTTTTCCGAAATTCTATCTTTTTTTAATTAGACATTGGCCTATTATAAATAGCTATCCTTCATTATTTTTAGAGACATCAATTTATTCTAGTTTTTCCATAGTTCTTAGTTTAGCTTTATTTTAGTTTAAACACTTTAGATTAGATTAAAGGTGATTGAACCTCAGATTTGATTTTAATAAAAGTTCTTGCTTTCTGTCAATTGGTACTCTTCTCTACTCTTTGTTTCTTTAATTACTTTGATTGCTTAGTTTAATTATTCAAACATTCATAATGCAATTATTAGGGTTTCAAATTAGTTTTGTTATTGTCAATTCAATTATGAGTGAGTAATTCTCTTTCTAGGGTGTTAGATAGGGAAACCATGTTTATACCATGATTGTTATTTAGATTTTGATCAATTTCTATGGCTTGATTAGAGTGATTGTGGTGTGGTTTGTTCTTAATTAGTGATTAATGTTAGTGGCCAATTTCATTGATTGCTTGTGGTTAATAGTTGTTTGCACAGATCCGTCTTACGATTAGAGGCCTAGGACACATCAGTAGTTCTGATTACGTTAGTAAACATGCGGCGTATGTTGAACTATGAGCGTTGAGTCTTAACCATAGCTCAACACATGCTCTAATCACTTGACTCATGACTTAGGTTTTTATAGTGGTTGACCTTATTGGTATAAGCATGGTGGACCGACCTAATACCCTAGGTTTTTAGTCCATAGTTAAATCCTGGGTTTAATTCGTCTTCCTTAGCTTAATCATTAGTTTAGTTAATCTTCCCTGATTTCATCTGAAGTAGCTAGTTGATTGAATATTAATTTAGAAACTCTGTCTCCCTGTGGATTCGACCCTGCTTCCATTGACTACCTTAGTTAGAGGACTGTAGGTTTATCTTTGATTAGGTGATACGACTAAATCCTATCAAATTTTGGCGCCGTTGCCGGGGAGACGGCTATTTTTCTAAGTTTTTGTTTGGTTATTTGGTCTACTTCTCTGTGCCTCATTGGAATTTCATTGTTCCAATTGAGGTACGTTTTACTGCTTCTTTTTGTTTCTTTTGTATGCCAGGTCTCAAAGAATCGGTTCCCCCATCCCAGCGGATCCTAATCTTACAAGGACAACCAGACAGATTCGAAAGAAAATTTGGAGAGAAAAGCAGTATGTCCAGCTGAACAGCTCTGAATCAGACACTTTAAGTTCAGGTATGGCCAAATCATTGAAGTCATATGGGGTGCCTAATCCTGACGGCATCCCTACTTGTCCGCCAATGCCTACTATTAAGAGCGAGAATATTTGGGAAGGAAAATGTTTGATGAGGGTGGCACTCACTGCCAAGCCCCTCCAATCTGAGATATGGAGGTATTATGGTCGTGCGGGACCTTTATAAACCAGCGCTGTGCGAGAGGCAACCCGTAATTTCCCCTTATTTTTTAATTGCTTTTATTTTTATTTTCATTTTTATTTTTAAAATTTTTTTTAATATTTTATTTTAGTGAGAGAGAGTGAGAGAACACTAACGTTAATTTTCCTCTTAGCATCGTCCTTTTTGTTCATCTTCTAGCATTGAGGACACTGCAAAGTTGAGCTTGGGGGAGGATTTTTGTTTGTATTCTCTATCTCTTTTATTGCTTTCTATGTTAGATTTATTGCTTTCAAAAAATACTGAAAAAAATTAAAAAATATGGTTCTCATGACTGGTTTAGTTGCCTCCCTGTGCCCCTTGTTGTGCTCTTATTGAAAATGATTTGACTTTGTTTTCTGGATAGCTGGGCATTTGAGATCTTGAGGCTATAATTTGATGTTTGATTGCTATGATTTCGAGCGGATTTGGATTATATTACACTACCTTGTGCTGCATGCCTGAATTGGTTAGACTGTGAGGCCTCTTTGTAGCCTATTGGATTCATATTATTATCCAGTCTGTTTTTGTGTGTTAGTTCCTCTTTAGTTGATTGATCTTGACTTTGACTTCGTACTTGTCTGATGTTCGATGACTTCTAGCATTTGCTGTGATAGAGGCGTTCTTTTGCCTAATTCTTGAGCCTCAGAGTGAGTTTTTGATATATTTTTATCCTCCTTATCCCCGCTGAGCCAAATGACTTGTTTCATGTTACTTAAACCCTTATTATGAGCCCATGGCCTTCATTTCGATATTATTTCCAAGCCTAGCTTGGGGGAGCTTTTGTATGGGTTGAGTTTGAGATTGGTTTCATGGTTTGGTTTGTTTGTGGAGGAATTAAAAGTATGTTTATTGTGGTTTGAGTGTGAGAAAAAGAAAAGAAAAAGCAAAATTAAAGTTGCGTGAATGAAGTTCAGAAAAATCAAAGAAAAATGAAATAAAAGTTCAAAAGAATTCAAAGTCCTTCATACACGTACGTGCATAAAAAAAATTCGCTTAATTGCTTGAAAATTGGGTTTGTTGTGAGTTTTCATTGATTTATGAGAGTTGGGTTATTTTTCGTGGTTATATGGTGTTGTTGGGAGTTGTTTAGGCCATCTTAGGCCTTGTTTGAGTGATTCATGGTCCCCCTTTCTCAGTTTTTCCACCACATCTCCTAAAAATATCCCTACCCCTTGCCTAAGCCCCATTACAACCCTATAAAGTCCTCTTGAGCTCGTTTCAGCATTGTTTATTGGATTGATTTTGAGTCAGTTTGTCAAAGTTACAGAATATGTCGTCTAATTGAGTCGACTTGACTAGGATGAGCGTCATTTAACCTTCTTAAACACATGAGAGTGTGAGTGGGAAGGGCAATTATTGTCGGGTTGGTGAGTGTTTGGGCATGTTCTTTGCTTGCCACAAAATAGAGAGGAGTGATACCTTTGTGAGAGCCCTTTCAGGATTTGTATGCCTTGTGGATGCTAAAATTTGATGAATTGCTTGGATGATTGGTGGTTGGATGGATTTGATTAGCTGAACTTGAATTTTGCCTGCCTGAACGATTTTTAGTCTTGAAAACGTTTTGAGCTTTGATTGTTTTTATCGATGGGGTGAGGCAATTAATTCCATGTTCATGTTTTATTTGCTTGAGGACACGCAAAGCTTTAGCTTGGGGGTTTTTGGTGTATCACATTTATATATAGCTTATAGATGCATTTAGATTGCATTTAGAACTCCTTTTCGAGCATTTAGGTGCATAATGACATGAATTACGCCAGTTGTGCTCTACTACTCCCCGTTTGTGTGTTTTGATGATTTTCAGGTCATTTTGATAAAAAGTGATAATGAGTACCAAGGATGTAGCCTATTAATCATTGCATATGAATGTAGCTTGCAGAAGGATCACAATACATCCGCTTGGGACAAGAGTTTGAATGAAGCAAAGAGTTAGTGAAAGAAGTGCCAAAACTGACATACTTTCACTATTTTCATTATAACTTCTGATAGAAAATTTATAATCAAGAAATTCTAATTGGGTTGCATTCTAGACTTCAAGAGCTTTCCAATGATAGGTCACACGCCCCAATCGGACTTATGGTTTGAGAGATACGGTCTTCGCAAGTTGATGAAGAATTGCAGTTTAACCACCCGATCGGGCGGGAATTGACCCGATCGGACCTGAAGCACGGACAGCTCTTTTCCGAAATTCTATCTTTTTTTAATTAGACATTGGCCTATTATAAATAGCTATCCTTCATTATTTTTAGAGACATCAATTTATTCTAGTTTTTCCATAGTTCTTAGTTTAGCTTTATTTTAGTTTAAACACTTTAGATTAGATTAAAGGTGATTGAACCTCAGATTTGATTTTAATAAAAGTTCTTGCTTTCTGTCAATTGGTACTCTTCTCTACTCTTTGTTTCTTTAATTACTTTGATTGCTTAGTTTAATTATTCAAACATTCATAATGCAATTATTAGGGTTTCAAATTAGTTTTGTTATTGTCAATTCAATTATGAGTGAGTAATTCTCTTTCTAGGGTGTTAGATAGGGAAACCATGTTTATACCATGATTGTTATTTAGATTTTGATCAATTTCTATGGCTTGATTAGAGTGATTGTGGTGTGGTTTGTTCTTAATTAGTGATTAATGTTAGTGGCCAATTTCATTGATTGCTTGTGGTTAATAGTTGTTTGCACAGATCCGTCTTACGATTAGAGGCCTAGGACACATCAGTAGTTCTGATTACGTTAGTAAACATGCGGCGTATGTTGAACTATGAGCGTTGAGTCTTAACCATAGCTCAACACATGCTCTAATCACTTGACTCATGACTTAGGTTTTTATAGTGGTTGACCTTATTGGTATAAGCATGGTGGACCGACCTAATACCCTAGGTTTTTAGTCCATAGTTAAATCCTGGGTTTAATTCGTCTTCCTTAGCTTAATCATTAGTTTAGTTAATCTTCCCTGATTTCATCTGAAGTAGCTAGTTGATTGAATATTAATTTAGAAACTCTGTCTCCCTGTGGATTCGACCCTGCTTCCATTGACTACCTTAGTTAGAGGACTGTAGGTTTATCTTTGATTAGGTGATACGACTAAATCCTATCAAATTTTGGCGCCGTTGCCGGGGAGACGGCTATTTTTCTAAGTTTTTGTTTGGTTATTTGGTCTACTTCTCTGTGCCTCATTGGAATTTCATTGTTCCAATTGAGGTACGTTTTACTGCTTCTTTTTGTTTCTTTTGTATGCCAGGTCTCAAAGAATCGGTTCCCCCATCCCAGCGGATCCTAATCTTACAAGGACAACCAGACAGATTCGAAAGAAAATTTGGAGAGAAAAGCAGTATGTCCAGCTGAACAGCTCTGAATCAGACACTTTAAGTTCAGGTATGGCCAAATCATTGAAGTCATATGGGGTGCCTAATCCTGACGGCATCCCTACTTGTCCGCCAATGCCTACTATTAAGAGCGAGAATATTTGGGAAGGAAAATGTTTGATGAGGGTGGCACTCACTGCCAAGCCCCTCCAATCTGAGATATGGAGGTATTATGGTCGTGCGGGACCTTTATAAACCAGCGCTGTGCGAGAGGCAACCCGTAATTTCCCCTTATTTTTTAATTGCTTTTATTTTTATTTTCATTTTTATTTTTAAAATTTTTTTTAATATTTTATTTTAGTGAGAGAGAGTGAGAGAACACTAACGTTAATTTTCCTCTTAGCATCGTCCTTTTTGTTCATCTTCTAGCATTGAGGACACTGCAAAGTTGAGCTTGGGGGAGGATTTTTGTTTGTATTCTCTATCTCTTTTATTGCTTTCTATGTTAGATTTATTGCTTTCAAAAAATACTGAAAAAAATTAAAAAATATGGTTCTCATGACTGGTTTAGTTGCCTCCCTGTGCCCCTTGTTGTGCTCTTATTGAAAATGATTTGACTTTGTTTTCTGGATAGCTGGGCATTTGAGATCTTGAGGCTATAATTTGATGTTTGATTGCTATGATTTCGAGCGGATTTGGATTATATTACACTACCTTGTGCTGCATGCCTGAATTGGTTAGACTGTGAGGCCTCTTTGTAGCCTATTGGATTCATATTATTATCCAGTCTGTTTTTGTGTGTTAGTTCCTCTTTAGTTGATTGATCTTGACTTTGACTTCGTACTTGTCTGATGTTCGATGACTTCTAGCATTTGCTGTGATAGAGGCGTTCTTTTGCCTAATTCTTGAGCCTCAGAGTGAGTTTTTGATATATTTTTATCCTCCTTATCCCCGCTGAGCCAAATGACTTGTTTCATGTTACTTAAACCCTTATTATGAGCCCATGGCCTTCATTTCGATATTATTTCCAAGCCTAGCTTGGGGGAGCTTTTGTATGGGTTGAGTTTGAGATTGGTTTCATGGTTTGGTTTGTTTGTGGAGGAATTAAAAGTATGTTTATTGTGGTTTGAGTGTGAGAAAAAGAAAAGAAAAAGCAAAATTAAAGTTGCGTGAATGAAGTTCAGAAAAATCAAAGAAAAATGAAATAAAAGTTCAAAAGAATTCAAAGTCCTTCATACACGTACGTGCATAAAAAAAATTCGCTTAATTGCTTGAAAATTGGGTTTGTTGTGAGTTTTCATTGATTTATGAGAGTTGGGTTATTTTTCGTGGTTATATGGTGTTGTTGGGAGTTGTTTAGGCCATCTTAGGCCTTGTTTGAGTGATTCATGGTCCCCCTTTCTCAGTTTTTCCACCACATCTCCTAAAAATATCCCTACCCCTTGCCTAAGCCCCATTACAACCCTATAAAGTCCTCTTGAGCTCGTTTCAGCATTGTTTATTGGATTGATTTTGAGTCAGTTTGTCAAAGTTACAGAATATGTCGTCTAATTGAGTCGACTTGACTAGGATGAGCGTCATTTAACCTTCTTAAACACATGAGAGTGTGAGTGGGAAGGGCAATTATTGTCGGGTTGGTGAGTGTTTGGGCATGTTCTTTGCTTGCCACAAAATAGAGAGGAGTGATACCTTTGTGAGAGCCCTTTCAGGATTTGTATGCCTTGTGGATGCTAAAATTTGATGAATTGCTTGGATGATTGGTGGTTGGATGGATTTGATTAGCTGAACTTGAATTTTGCCTGCCTGAACGATTTTTAGTCTTGAAAACGTTTTGAGCTTTGATTGTTTTTATCGATGGGGTGAGGCAATTAATTCCATGTTCATGTTTTATTTGCTTGAGGACACGCAAAGCTTTAGCTTGGGGGTTTTTGGTGTATCACATTTATATATAGCTTATAGATGCATTTAGATTGCATTTAGAACTCCTTTTCGAGCATTTAGGTGCATAATGACATGAATTACGCCAGTTGTGCTCTACTACTCCCCGTTTGTGTGTTTTGATGATTTTCAGGTCATTTTGATAAAAAGTGATAATGAGTACCAAGGATGTAGCCTATTAATCATTGCATATGAATGTAGCTTGCAGAAGGATCACAATACATCCGCTTGGGACAAGAGTTTGAATGAAGCAAAGAGTTAGTGAAAGAAGTGCCAAAACTGACATACTTTCACTATTTTCATTATAACTTCTGATAGAAAATTTATAATCAAGAAATTCTAATTGGGTTGCATTCTAGACTTCAAGAGCTTTCCAATGATAGGTCACACGCCCCAATCGGACTTATGGTTTGAGAGATACGGTCTTCGCAAGTTGATGAAGAATTGCAGTTTAACCACCCGATCGGGCGGGAATTGACCCGATCGGACCTGAAGCACGGACAGCTCTTTTCCGAAATTCTATCTTTTTTTAATTAGACATTGGCCTATTATAAATAGCTATCCTTCATTATTTTTAGAGACATCAATTTATTCTAGTTTTTCCATAGTTCTTAGTTTAGCTTTATTTTAGTTTAAACACTTTAGATTAGATTAAAGGTGATTGAACCTCAGATTTGATTTTAATAAAAGTTCTTGCTTTCTGTCAATTGGTACTCTTCTCTACTCTTTGTTTCTTTAATTACTTTGATTGCTTAGTTTAATTATTCAAACATTCATAATGCAATTATTAGGGTTTCAAATTAGTTTTGTTATTGTCAATTCAATTATGAGTGAGTAATTCTCTTTCTAGGGTGTTAGATAGGGAAACCATGTTTATACCATGATTGTTATTTAGATTTTGATCAATTTCTATGGCTTGATTAGAGTGATTGTGGTGTGGTTTGTTCTTAATTAGTGATTAATGTTAGTGGCCAATTTCATTGATTGCTTGTGGTTAATAGTTGTTTGCACAGATCCGTCTTACGATTAGAGGCCTAGGACACATCAGTAGTTCTGATTACGTTAGTAAACATGCGGCGTATGTTCAACTATGAGCGTTGAGTCTTAACCATAGCTCAACACATGCTCTAATCACTTGACTCATGACTTAGGTTTTTATAGTGGTTGACCTTATTGGTATAAGCATGGTGGACCGACCTAATACCCTAGGTTTTTAGTCCATAGTTAAATCCTGGGTTTAATTCGTCTTCCTTAGCTTAATCATTAGTTTAGTTAATCTTCCCTGATTTCATCTGAAGTAGCTAGTTGATTGAATATTAATTTAGAAACTCTGTCTCCCTGTGGATTCGACCCTGCTTCCATTGACTACCTTAGTTAGAGGACTGTAGGTTTATCTTTGATTAGGTGATACGACTAAATCCTATCAAATTTTGGCGCCGTTGCCGGGGAGACGGCTATTTTTCTAAGTTTTTGTTTGGTTATTTGGTCTACTTCTCTGTGCCTCATTGGAATTTCATTGTTCCAATTGAGGTACGTTTTACTGCTTCTTTTTGTTTCTTTTGTATGCCAGGTCTCAAAGAATCGGTTCCCCCATCCCAGCGGATCCTAATCTTACAAGGACAACCAGGCAGATTCGAAAGAAAATTTGGAGAGAAAAGCAGTATGTCCAGCTGAACAGCTCTGAATCAGACACTTTAAGTTCAGGTATGGCCAAATCATTGAAGTCATATGGGGTGCCTAATCCTGACGGCATCCCTACTTGTCCGACAATGCCTACTATTAAGAGCGAGAATATTTGGGAAGGAAAATGTTTGATGAGGGTGGCACTCACTGCCAAGCCCCTCCAATCTGAGATATGGAGGTATTATGGTCGTGCGGGACCTTTATAAACCAGCGCTGTGCGAGAGGAACCCGTAATTTCCCCTTATTTTTTAATTGCTTTTATTTTTATTTTCATTTTTATTTTTAAATTTATTTTTAATATTTTATTTTAGTGAGAGAGAGTGAGAGAACACTAACGTTAATTTTCCTCTTAGCATCGTCCTTTTTGTTCATCTTCTAACATTGAGGACACTGCAAAGTTGAGCTTGGGGGAGGATTTTTGTTTGTATTCTCTATCTCTTTTATTGCTTTCTATGTTAGATTTATTGCTTTCAAAAAATACTGAAAAAAATTAAAAAATATGGTTCTCATGACTGGTTTAGTTGCCTCCCTGTGCCCCTTGTTGTGCTCTTATTGAAAATGATTTGACTTTGTTTTCTGGATAGCTGGGCATTTGAGATCTTGAGGCTATAATTTGATGTTTGATTGCTATGAATTCGAGCGAATTTGGATTATATTACACTACCTTGTGCTGCATGCCTGAATTGGTTAGACTGTGAGGCCTCTTTGTAGCCTATTGGATTCATATTATTATCCAGTCTGTTTTTGTGTGTTAGTTCCTCTTTAGTTGATTGATCTTGACTTTGACTTCGTACTTGTCTGATGTTCGATGACTTCTAGCATTTGCTGTGATAGAGGCGTTCTTTTGCCTAATTCTTGAGCCTCAGAGTGAGTTTTTGATATATTTTTATCCTCCTTATCCCCGCTGAGCCAAATGACTTGTTTCATGTTACTTAAACCCTTATTATGAGCCCATGGCCTTCATTTCGATATTATTTCCAAGCCTAGCTTGGGGGAGCTTTTGTATGGGTTGAGTTTGAGATTGGTTTCATGGTTTGGTTTGTTTGTGGAGGAATTAAAAGTATGTTTATTGTGGTTTGAGTGTGAGAAAAAGAAAAGAAAAAGCAAAATTAAAGTTGCGTGAATGAAGTTCAGAAAAATCAAAGAAAAATGAAATAAAAGTTCAAAAGAATTCAAAGTCCTTCATACACGTACGTGCATAAAAAAAATTCGCTTAATTGCTTGAAAATTGGGTTTGTTGTGAGTTTTCATGGATTTATGAGAGTTGGGTTATTTTTCGTGGTTATATGGTGTTGTTGGGAGTTGTTTAGGCCATCTTAGGCCTTGTTTGAGTGATTCATGGTCCCCCTTTCTCGGTTTTTCCACCACATCTCCTAAAAATATCCCTACCCCTTGCCTAAGCCCCATTACAACCCTATAAAGTCCTCTTGAGCTCGTTTCAGCATTGTTTATTGGATTGATTTTGAGTCAGTTTGTCAAAGTTACAGAATATGTCGTCTAATTGAGTCGACTTGACTAGGATGAGCGTCATTTAACCTTCTTAAACACATGAGAGTGTGAGTGGGAAGGGCAATTATTGTCGGGTTGGTGAGTGTTTGGGCATGTTCTTTGCTTGCCACAAAATAGAGAGGAGTGATACCTTTGTGAGAGCCCTTTCAGGATTTGTATGCCTTGTGGATGCTAAAATTTGATGAATTACTTGGATGATTGGTGGTTGGATGGATTTGATTAGCTGAACTTGAATTTTGCCTGCCTGAACGATTTTTAGTCTTGAAAACGTTTTGAGCTTTGATTGTTTTTATCGATGGGGTGAGGCAATTAATTCCATGTTCATGTTTTATTTGCTTGAGGACACGCAAAGCTTTAGCTTGGGGGTTTTTGGTGTATCACATTTATATATAGCTTCTAGATGCATTTAGATTGCATTTAGAACTCCTTTTTGAGCATTTAGGTGCATAATGACATGAATTACGCAAGTTGTGCTCTACTACTCCCCGTTTGTGTGTTTTGATGATTTTCAGGTTATTTTAATAAAAAGTGATAATGAGTACCAAGGATGTAGCCTATTAATCATTGCAGATAAATGTAGCTTGCAGAAGGATCACAATACATCCGTTTGGGACAAGAGTTGGAATGAAGCAAAGAGTTAGTGAAAGAAGTGCAAAAATTGACATACCTTCACTATTTTTATTATGACATTTGATATAAAATTTATAATCAAGAAATTCCCATAGGGTTGCATTCTAGACTTCAAGAGCTTTCCAATGATAGGTCACACGCCCCAATCGGACTTATGGTTTGAGAGATACGGTCTTCGCAAGTTGATGCAGAATTGCAGTTTACCACCCGATCGGGCGGGAATTGACCCGATCTTACCTGAAGCACGGACAGCTCTTTTCCGAAATTCTATCTTTTTTTAATTAGACTTTGGGCTATTATAAATAGCTATCCTTCATTATTTTAAGAGACATCTTTTTATTCTAGTTTTTCCATGGTTCTTAGTTTAGCTTTATTTTAGTTTAAACACTTTAGATTAGATTAAAGGTGATTGAACCTCAGATTTGATTTTAATAAAAGTTCTTGCTTTCCGTCAATTGGTACTCTTCTCTACTCTTTGTTTCTTTAATCACTTTGATTGCTTAGTTTAATTATTCAATCATTGATGATGCAATTATTAGGGTTTCAAATTAGTTTTGTTATTGTCAATTCAATTATGAGTGAGTAGTTCTCTTTCTAGGGTGTTAGATAGGGAAGCCATGTTTATACTATGATTGTTATTTAGATTTTGATCAATTTCTAGGGCTTGATTAGAGTGATTGTGGTGTGGTTTGTTCTTAATTAGTGATTAATGCTAGTGGCCAATTTCATTGATTGCTTGTGGTTAATAGTTGTTTGCACAGATCCGTCTTACGATTAGAGGCCTAGGACACATCAGTATTTCTGATTACGTAAGTGAACATGCGGCGTATGTTGATCTATGAGCGTTGAGTCTTAACCATAGCTCAACACATGCTCTAATCACTTGACTCATGACTTAGGTTTTGATAGTGGTTTACCTTGTTTGATTGGTATAAGCATGGTGGACCGACCTAATACGTTTTTAGTCCATAGTTAAATCCTCGGTTTAATTCGTCTTCCGTAGCTTAATCATTAGTTCAGTAAATCTTCCCTGATTTCATCTGAAGTAGCTAGTTGATTGAATATTAATTTAGAAACTCTGTCTCCCTGTGGATTCGACACTGCTTCCATTGACTACCATAGTTAGAGGACTGTAGGTTTATCTTTGATTAGGTGATACGACTAAATTCTATCACTAAGAGACTATGACGGTTTTACCCTTTGATATGAAATAAGTTTGATCCATGGGTTTCATATGATTGAAATATATCCAATACCTATTGAAGGAGTCAAAAATATTTGGTAGTTAAGCACAAAAAATGATTTGAAAGGTGTTCATACACCACGAATCGCCTAACAGACTATGACGGTTTTACCCTTTCATTTGAAATAAGTTTAATCCAAGGGCTTCATATGATTGAAATATACCAAATACCAATTCAAGGAGTGAAAAGTATTTGGTAATTAAGCACCAAAAAAGATTTGAAATGTGCTCATACACCAAAAATCGCCTAAGAGACTATGACAGTTTTACCCTTTGATTTGAATTGAGTTAGATCCAAGGGCTTGATATGATTTAAATATATCTAATATCTATTCAAGAACTCAATTTTTTTTGGTAATTATTCAATACAAAATGATTTGAAAGGTTTTCATACACCAAAAATCGCCTAAGAGACTATGACGGTTTTACCTTTTGATATGAAATAAGTTTTTTCCAAGGGTTTCATATGATTGAAATATATCTAATACCTTTGAAAGATTCAAAAATATTCTGTAATTAAGCTCAAAAAATAATTTCAAAGGTGTTTATACACCACAAATCCCCTAAGAGACTATGACGGTTTTACCCTTTGATTTGAATTGAGGTTGATCCAAGGACTTCATATGCTTTAAAAAGATCTAATACCTATTCAAGGACTCAAAAAATATTTGGAAATTATTCCCAACAAAATGATTTGAATGCTGTTCATTCACCACAAATCGCCTAAGAGACTATGACTGTTTTACTCTTTAATTTGAATTGAGTTAGATCCAAGGGCTTCATATGATTTAAAAATATATCTAATATCCTTTTAAGAACTCAATTTTTTTTGGTAATTATTCAATACAAAATGATTTGATAGGTTTTCATACACCATAAATTGCCTAAGAGACTATGACGGTTTTACCCTTTGATATGAAATAAGTTTGTTCCAAGGGTTTCATATGATTGAAATATATCGAATACCTATTCAAGGAGTCAAAATTATTTGGTAATTAACCACAAAAAATGATTTGAAAGGTGTTCATACACCACAAATCCCCTAAGAGACTATGACGGTTTTACCCTTTGATTTGAACTGAGTTTGATTTAAGGGCTTCATATGCTTTAAATAGACTTAATACCTATTCAAGGACTCAAAAATATTTGGTAATAATTCACAACAAAATAATTTAAAAGGAGTTCATACACCACAGATCGCCTAAGAGACTTTGACGGTTTTACCCTTTGATTTAAATTGAGTTTGATCCAAGGGCTTTATATGCTTTAAATATATCTAATACCTATTCAATGATTCATAAATATTTTTTAAATATTCACAACAAAATAATTTGAAAGGTGTGCATACACAACAAATCTGCAAAGAGACTATGACGGTTTTACCCTTTGATTTGAAATAAGTTTAATCCAAGGGCTTCATATGATTTAAATATATCTAATATCTATTCAAGTACTCAATTTTTTTAGGTAATAATTCACAACAAAATGATTTAAAAGGTGTTCATACACCACAGATCGCCTAAGAGACAATGACGGTTTTACCCTTTGACTTAAATTGAGTTTGATCCAAGGGCTTCATATGCTTTAAATATATCTAATACCTATTCAAGGAGTCATAAATATTTAGTAAATATTCACAACAAAATGATTTGAAAGGCTTTCATACACCACAAATCGCCTAAGAGACTATGACGGTTTTACCCTTTGATATGAAATAAGTTTGATCCATGGGTTTCATATGATTGAAATATATCTAATATCTATTGAAGTAGTCAAAAATATTTGGTAATTAAGCACAAAAAGTAGATTTGAAAGGTGTTCATACACCACAAAACCCCTAAGAGACTATGACGGTTTTACCCTTTGATTTGAATTAAGGTCGATCCAAGGACTTCATATGCTTTAAAAAGATATAATACCTATTCAAGGATTCATAAATCCCCTTAGAGACTATAACGGTTTTACCCTTTGATATGAAATAAGTTTGATCCAAGGGTTTCATATGATTGAAATATCTCTAATACTTATTCAAGGAGTCAAAAGTATTTGGTAATTAACCACAAAAGATTATTTGAAAGGTGTTCATACACCACAAATCCCCTAACAGACTATGACAGTTTTACCCTTTTATTTGAATTCAGTTTGATCTAAGGGCTTCATATGCCTTAAATAGACTTAAGACCTATTCAAGGACTCAAAAATATTTGGTCATTATTAACAACAAAATGATATAAAAGGTGTTCATACACCACAAATCCCCTAAGAGACTATGACAGTTTTTCCCTTTGATTTAAATTATTTTTGATGTAAGGGCTTCATATGCCTTAAATAGACTTAATACTTTTTCAAGGACTCAAAAATATTTTGTAAATATTCACAACAAAAGAATTTGAAAGGTGTTCATACACCACAAATCGCATAAGAGACAATGATGGTTTTACCCTTTGATTTGAAATAAGTTTGATCCAAGGGCTTCATATGATTGAAATATACCAAATACCAATTCACGGAGTGCAAAATATTTGGTAATTAAGCACCAAAAAAGATTTGAAATGTGTTCATACACCAAAAATTGCCAAAGAGACTATGACTGTTTTACCCTTTGATTTGAATTGAGTTAGATCCAAGGGCTTCATATGATTTAAATATATCTAATATCTATCAAGGGCTTAATTTTTTTTGGTAATTATTCAATACAAAATGATTTGAAAGGTTTTCATACACCACAAATCGCCTAAGTGACTATGACGGTTTTACCCTTTGATATGAAATAAGTTTGATCCAAGGGTTTCATATGATTGAAATATATCTAATACCTATTGAAGGAGTCAAAAATATTTTATAATTAAGCACAAAAAATGATTTGAAAGGTGTTCATACACCACAAATCCCCTAAGAGACTATGACAGTTTTATCCTTTGATTTGAATTGAGTTTGATCTAAGGGATTTATATGCTTTAAATAGACTTTATACCTATTCAAGGACTCAAAAATATTTGGTAGTTATTCACAACAAAATGATCTAAAGGTGTTCATACACCACATATCGCCTAGGAGACTATGACGATTTTACCCTTTGATTTAAATTGAGTTTGATCCATGGGCTTCATATGCTTTAAATATATCTAATACCTATTCAAGGAGTCATAAATATTTTGTAAATATTCACAACAAAATAATTTGAAAGGTGTTCATACACCACAAATCGCCTAAGAGACTATGACGGTTTTACCCTTTGATTTGAAATAAATTTAATCCAAGGGCTTCATATGATTGAAATATACCAAATTCCAATTCAAGGAGTGAAAAGTATTTGTTAATTAAGCACCAAAAAGATTTTAAATGTGTTCATACACCAAAAATCGCCTAAGAGACTATGACGATTTTACCCTTTGATTTTAATTGAGTTAGATCCAAGGGCTTCATATGATTTAAATATATCTAATATCTATTCAAGGACTAAATTTTTGGTAATTATTCAATACAAAATGATTTGAAAGGTTTTCATACACCACAAATCGCCTAAAAGACTATAACGATTTTACCCTTTGATATGAAATTAGTTTGATCCAAGGGTTTCATATGATTGAAATATATCTAATACCTATTGAAGGAGTCAAAAATATTTTGTAATTAAGCACAAAAAATGATTTGAAAGGTGTTCATTCACCACAAATCGCCTAAGAGACTATGACGGTTTTGCCCTTTGATTTGAATTAAGTTTAATCAAAGGGCTTCATATGCTTTACATATATCTAACACCTATTCAAGGACTCAAAAATATTTGGTTATTATTCACAACCAAAAAAATTCGAAAGGTGTTCTTTCAACACAAATCGCCTCGGTTTTACCCTTTGATTTGAAATAAGTTTGATCCAAATGCTTCATATGATTAAAATATATCTAATACCCATTCAATGAGTTAAAAATATTTTGGTAATTAAGCACCAAAAATAATTTGAAAGGTGTTCATACACCAAAAATAGCCTAAGAGACTATGACGATTTTACCCTTTGATTGGAATTGAGTTAGATCCAAGGGCTTCATGTGATTTAAATATATCTAATATCTATTTAAGGACTCAATTTTTTTTGGTAATTATTCAATACAAAATGATTTGAAAAGTTTTCATACACCATAAATCGCCTAAGAGACTATGACAGTTTCAACCTTTGATATGAAATAAGTTTGATCCAAGGGTTTCATATGATTGAAATATATCTAATACCTATTGAAGGAGTCAAAAATATATTGTAATTAAGCACAAAAAATGATTTGAAAGGTGTTCATACACTCCCCTAAGAGACTATGACGGTTTTACCCTTTGATTTGAATTGAGTTTGATCTAAGGGCTTCATATGCTTTAAATAGACTTAAGACCTATTCAAGAACTCAAAAATATTTGGTAATTATTCACAACAAAATGATTTAAAAGGTGTTCATACACCACATATCGCCTATGAGACTATGACGGTTTTACCCTTCTATTTAAATTGAGTTTCATCCAAGGGCTTCATATGCTTTAAATATATCTAATACCTATTCAAGGAATCATAAATATTTTGTAAATATTTACAACAAAATAATTTGAAAGGTGTTCATACACCACAAATTGCCTAAGAGACTATGACGGTTTTACCCTTTGATTTGAAATAAGTTTAATCCAAGGGCTTCATATGATTTAAATATACCAAATACCAATTCAAGGAGTGAAAAGTATCTGGTAATTAAGCACCAAAAAAGATTTGAAATGTGTTCATACACCAAAAATAAGTTTAATCCAAGGGCTTCATATGATTGAAATATACCAAATTCCAATACAAGGAGTGAAAAGTATTTGGTAATTAAGCACCAAAAAAGTTTTGAAATGTGTTCATACACCAAAAAGTGCCTAAGAGACTATGACGGTTTTACCCTTTGATTTGAATTGAGTTAGATCCAAGGGCTTCATATGATTTAAATATATCTAATATCTATTCGAGGACTTTATTTTTTTTGGTAATTATTCAATACAAAATGATTTGAAAGGTTTTCATACACCATAAATCGCCTAAGAGACTATGACAGTTTCAACCTTTGATATGAAATATGTTTGATCCAAGGGTTTCATATGATTGAAATATCTCTAATACCTATTGAAGGAGTCAAAAATATTTTTTAATTAAGCACAAAAAATGATTTGAAAGGTGTTCATTCACCACAAATCGCCTAAGAGACTATGACGGTTTTGCCTTTTGATTTGATTTGAGTTTGATCCAAGGGTTTCATATGCTTTACATATATCTAACACCTATTTAAGGACTCAAAAATATTTGGTTATTATTCACAACCAAAATAATTTGAAAGGTGTTCATTCACCACAAATCGCCTAAGACACTATGACTGTTTTACCCTTTGATTTGAAATAAGTTTGATCCAAATGCTTCATATAATTAAAATATATCTAATACCCATTCAAGGAGTAAAAAATATTTTGGTAATTAAGCACAAACAATGATTTGAAAGGTGTTTATACACCACAAATCCCCTACGAGACTACGACGGTTTAACCCTTTGATTTGAATTGAGTTTGATCGAAGGACTTCATATGCTTTAAATAGATCTAATACCTATTCAAGGACTCAAAAATATTTCGTAATTATTTAAAACAAAATTGTTTGAAAGGTGTTCATTCACCACAAATCGTCTAAGAGACTATGTCGGTTTTACCCTTTGTTTTAAATTGAGTTTGATCCAAGGGCTTCATATGCTTTAAATAGATCTAGCACATATTCAAGGAGTCAATAATATTTGGTAATTATTCACAACAAAATGATTTGAAAGGTGTTCATACACCACAAATCGGCTAAGAGACTATGACGATTTTACCCTTTGCTTTAAATTGAGTTTGATCCAAGGGCTTCATATGCTTTAAATATATACAATACCTATTCAAGGAGTCATAAATATTCACAATAAAATAATTTAAAAGGTGTTTATACACCACAAATCGTCTAAGAGACTATTACGGTTTTACCCTTTAATTTGAATTGAGTTTGATCCACGGGCTTCAGATGCTTTAAACATATCTAATACCTATTCAAGAACACAAAAATATTTGGTAATTATTCACAAAAAATTAATATGAAAGGTGCCCATACACCACAAATCCCCTAAGAGACTATGACGGTTTTACCCTTTGATTTGAAATAAGTTTAATCCAAGGGCTTCATATGATTGAAATATACCTAATATCAATTCAAGGAGGGAAACGTATTTGGTAATTAAGAACTAAAAATAATTTGAAAGGTGTTCATACACCAAAAATCGCCTAAGAGACTATGACGATTTTACCCTTTGATTGGAATTGAGTTAGATCCAAGGGCTTCATATGATTTAAATATATCTAATATCCATTCAAGGATCGAATTTTTTTGGTAATTGTTCAATACAAAATGATTTGAAAGGTTTTCATACACAATCAATCGCCTAAGAGACTATGACAGTTTCACCCTTTGATGTGAAATAAGTTTGATCCAAGGATTTCATATGATTGAAATATATCTATACCTATTCAAGGAGTCAAAAGTATTTGGTAATTAACCACCAAAAATGATTTGAATGGTGTTCATACACCACAAATCCCCTAAGAGACTATGACGGTTTTACCCTTAGATTTGAATTGAGTTTGATCTAAGGGCTTCCCATGCTTTAAATATATTTAATACCTATTCAAGGACTCAAAAATATTTGGTAATTATTCACAATAAAATGATTTGAAAGGTGTTCATACACCACAAATCCCCTATGAGACTATGACGGTTTTCCATTTTATTTGAATTGAGGTTGATCCAAGGACTTCATATGCTTTAAAAAGATCTAACACCTATTAAAGGACTCAAAAAATATTTGGTAATTATTCCCAACAAAATGATTTGAAAGGTGTTCATTCACCACAAATCGCCTAAGAGACTATGACGGTTTTACCCTTTGATTTGAATTGAGTTAGATCCAAGAGCTTTATATGATTTAAATATATATCTAATATCGATTGAAGGACTCAATTTTTTTCGTAATTATTCAATACAAAATGATTTGATAGGGTTTCATACACCATAAATTGCCTAAGAGACTATGACGGTTTTACCCTTTGATATGAAATAAGTTTGATCCAAGGGTTTCATATGATTGAAATATATCTAATACCTATTGAAGGAGTCAAAAATATTTTATAATTAAGCACAAAAAATGATTTGAAAGGTGTTCATACACCACAAATCCCCTAAGAGACTATGACAGTTTTATCCTTTGATTTGAATTGAGTTTGATCTAAGGGATTTATATGCTTTAAATAGACTTTATACCTATTCAAGGACTCAAAAATATTTGGTAGTTATTCACAACAAAATGATCTAAAGGTGTTCATACACCACATATCGCCTAGGAGACTATGACGATTTTACCCTTTGATTTAAATTGAGTTTGATCCATGGGCTTCATATGCTTTAAATATATCTAATACCTATTCAAGGAGTCATAAATATTTTGTAAATATTCACAACAAAATAATTTGAAAGGTGTTCATACACCACAAATCGCCTAAGAGACTATGACGGTTTTACCCTTTGATTTGAAATAAATTTAATCCAAGGGCTTCATATGATTGAAATATACCAAATTCCAATTCAAGGAGTGAAAAGTATTTGTTAATTAAGCACCAAAAAAGATTTTAAATGTGTTCATACACCAAAAATCGCCTAAGAGACTATGACGATTTTACCCTTTGATTTTAATTGAGTTAGATCCAAGGGCTTCATATGATTTAAATATATCTAATATCTATTCAAGGACTAAATTTTTGGTAATTATTCAATACAAAATGATTTGAAAGGTTTTCATACACCACAAATCGCCTAAAAGACTATAACGATTTTACCCTTTGATATGAAATTAGTTTGATCCAAGGGTTTCATATGATTGAAATATATCTAATACCTATTGAAGGAGTCAAAAATATTTTGTAATTAAGCACAAAAAATGATTTGAAAGGTGTTCATTCACCACAAATCGCCTAAGAGACTATGACGGTTTTGCCCTTTGATTTGAATTAAGTTTAATCAAAGGGCTTCATATGCTTTACATATATCTAACACCTATTCAAGGACTCAAAAATATTTGGTTATTATTCACAACCAAAAAAATTCGAAAGGTGTTCTTTCAACACAAATCGCCTCGGTTTTACCCTTTGATTTGAAATAAGTTTGATCCAAATGCTTCATATGATTAAAATATATCTAATACCCATTCAATGAGTTAAAAATATTTTGGTAATTAAGCACCAAAAATAATTTGAAAGGTGTTCATACACCAAAAATAGCCTAAGAGACTATGACGATTTTACCCTTTGATTGGAATTGAGTTAGATCCAAGGGCTTCATGTGATTTAAATATATCTAATATCTATTTAAGGACTCAATTTTTTTTGGTAATTATTCAATACAAAATGATTTGAAAAGTTTTCATACACCATAAATCGCCTAAGAGACTATGACAGTTTCAACCTTTGATATGAAATAAGTTTGATCCAAGGGTTTCATATGATTGAAATATATCTAATACCTATTGAAGGAGTCAAAAATATATTGTAATTAAGCACAAAAAATGATTTGAAAGGTGTTCATACACTCCCCTAAGAGACTATGACGGTTTTACCCTTTGATTTGAATTGAGTTTGATCTAAGGGCTTCATATGCTTTAAATAGACTTAAGACCTATTCAAGAACTCAAAAATATTTGGTAATTATTCACAACAAAATGATTTAAAAGGTGTTCATACACCACATATCGCCTATGAGACTATGACGGTTTTACCCTTCTATTTAAATTGAGTTTCATCCAAGGGCTTCATATGCTTTAAATATATCTAATACCTATTCAAGGAATCATAAATATTTTGTAAATATTTACAACAAAATAATTTGAAAGGTGTTCATACACCACAAATTGCCTAAGAGACTATGACGGTTTTACCCTTTGATTTGAAATAAGTTTAATCCAAGGGCTTCATATGATTTAAATATACCAAATACCAATTCAAGGAGTGAAAAGTATCTGGTAATTAAGCACCAAAAAAGATTTGAAATGTGTTCATACACCAAAAATAAGTTTAATCCAAGGGCTTCATATGATTGAAATATACCAAATTCCAATACAAGGAGTGAAAAGTATTTGGTAATTAAGCACCAAAAAAGTTTTGAAATGTGTTCATACACCAAAAAGCGCCTAAGAGACTATGACGGTTTTACCCTTTGATTTGAATTGAGTTAGATCCAAGGGCTTCATATGATTTAAATATATCTAATATCTATTCGAGGACTTTATTTTTTTTGGTAATTATTCAATACAAAATGATTTGAAAGGTTTTCATACACCATAAATCGCCTAAGAGACTATGACAGTTTCAACCTTTGATATGAAATATGTTTGATCCAAGGGTTTCATATGATTGAAATATCTCTAATACCTATTGAAGGAGTCAAAAATATTTTTTAATTATGCACAAAAAATGATTTGAAAGGTGTTCATTCACCACAAATCGCCTAAGAGACTATGACGGTTTTGCCTTTTGATTTGATTTGAGTTTGATCCAAGGGCTTCATATGCTTTACATATATCTAACACCTATTTAAGGACTCAAAAATATTTGGTTATTATTCACAACCAAAATAATTTGAAAGGTGTTCATTCACCACAAATCGCCTAAGACACTATGACTGTTTTACCCTTTGATTTGAAATAAGTTTGATCCAAATGCTTCATATAATTAAAATATATCTAATACCCATTCAAGGAGTAAAAAATATTTTGGTAATTAAGCACAAACAATGATTTGAAAGGTGTTTATACACCACAAATCCCCTACGAGACTACGACGGTTTAACCCTTTGATTTGAATTGAGTTTGATCGAAGGACTTCATATGCTTTAAATAGATCTAATACCTATTCAAGGACTCAAAAATATTTCGTAATTATTTAAAACAAAATTGTTTGAAAGGTGTTCATTCACCACAAATCGTCTAAGAGACTATGTCGGTTTTACCCTTTGTTTTAAATTGAGTTTGATCCAAGGGCTTCATATGCTTTAAATAGATCTAGCACATATTCAAGGAGTCAATAATATTTGGTAATTATTCACAACAAAATGATTTGAAAGGTGTTCATACACCACAAATCGGCTAAGAGACTATGACGATTTTACCCTTTGCTTTAAATTGAGTTTGATCCAAGGGCTTCATATGCTTTAAATATATACAATACCTATTCAAGGAGTCATAAATATTCACAATAAAATAATTTGAAAGGTGTTTATACACCACAAATCGTCTAAGAGACTATTACGGTTTTACCCTTTAATTTGAATTGCGTTTGATCCACGGGCTTCAGATGCTTTAAACATATCTAATACCTATTCAAGAACACAAAAATATTTGGTAATTATTCACAAAAAATTAATATGAAAGGTGCCCATACACCACAAATCCCCTAAGAGACTATGACGGTTTTACCCTTTGATTTGAAATAAGTTTAATCCAAGGGCTTCATATGATTGAAATATACCTAATATCAATTCAAGGAGGGAAAAGTATTTGGTAATTAAGAACTAAAAATAATTTGAAAGGTGTTCATACACCAAAAATCGCCTAAGAGACTATGACGATTTTACCCTTTGATTGGAATTGAGTTAGATCCAAGGGCTTCATATGATTTAAATATATCTAATATCCATTCAAGGATCGAATTTTTTTGGTAATTGTTCAATACAAAATGATTTGAAAGGTTTTCATACACAATCAATCGCCTAAGAGACTATGACAGTTTCACCCTTTGATGTGAAATAAGTTTGATCCAAGGATTTCATATGATTGAAATATATCTATACCTATTCAAGGAGTCAAAAGTATTTGGTAATTAACCACCAAAAATGATTTGAATGGTGTTCATACACCACAAATCCCCTAAGAGACTATGACGGTTTTACCCTTAGATTTGAATTGAGTTTGATCTAAGGGCTTCCCATGCTTTAAATATATTTAATACCTATTCAAGGACTCAAAAATATTTGGTAATTATTCACAACAAAATGATTTGAAAGGTGTTCATACACCACAAATCCCCTATGAGACTATGACGGTTTTCCATTTTATTTGAATTGAGGTTGATCCAAGGACTTCATATGCTTTAAAAAGATCTAACACCTATTAAAGGACTCAAAAAATATTTGGTAATTATTCCCAACAAAATGATTTGAAAGGTGTTCATTCACCACAAATCGCCTAAGAGACTATGACGGTTTTACCCTTTGATTTGAATTGAGTTAGATCCAAGAGCTTTATATGATTTAAATATATATCTAATATCGATTGAAGGACTCAATTTTTTTCGTAATTATTCAATACAAAATGATTTGATAGGGTTTCATACACCATAAATTGCCTAAGAGACTATGACGGTTTTACCCTTTGATATGAAATAAGTTTTATCCAAGGGTTTCATATGATAGAAATACATCTATTACCTATTCAAGGGGTAAAAATTATTTGGTAATTAACCACAAAAAATGATTTGAAAGGTTGTTCATACACCACAAATCCCCTAAGAGACTATGACGGTTTTACCCTTTGATTTAAATTGAGTTTGATCCAAGGGCTTCATATGCTTTAAATATATCTAATACCTATTCAAGGAGTCATAAATATTTTGTAAATATTCACAACAAAATGATTTGAAAGGCTTTCATACACCACAAATCGCCTAAGAGACTATGACGGTTTTATCCTTTGATATGAAATAAGTTTGATCCATGGGTTTCATGTGATTGAAATATATCTAATACCTATTGAAGGAGTCCAAAATATTTGGTAATTAACCACAAAATATAGATTTGAAAGGTTTTCATACACCACAAATCCCCTAAGAGACTATGACAGTTTTACCCTTTGATTTGAATTGAGGTTGATCCAAGGACTTCATATGCTTTAAAAAGATATAATACCTATTCAAGGACTCATCAATCGCCTTGGAGACTAAGACGGTTTTACCCTTTGATATGAAATAAGTTTGATCCAAGGGTTTCATATGATTGAAATATCTCTAATAGCTATTCAAGGAGTCAAAGGTATATGGTAATTAACCACAAAAAATGATTTGAAAGGTGTTCATACACCACAAATCCCCTAAGAGACTATGACGGTTTTACCCATTTATTTGAATTGAGTTTGATCTAAGGGTTTCATATGCCTTAAATAGACTTAATACTTATTCAAGGACTTAAAAATATTTTGTAAATATTCACAACAAAATAATTTGAAAGGTGTTCATACACCACAAATAATCTAAGAGACTATGACGGTTTTACCCTTTGATTTGAAATAAGTTTAATCCAAGGGCTTCATATGATTGAAATATACCAAATATTAATTCAAGGAGGGAAAAGTATTTGGTAATTAAACACCAAAAATAATTTGAAAGGTGTTCATACACCAAAAATCGCCTAAGAGACTATGACGATTTTACCCTTTGATTGGAATTGAGTTAGATCCAAGGGCTTCATATGATTTAAATATATCTAATATCCATTCAAGGATCGAGTTTTATTGGTAATTGTTCAATACAAAATGATTTGAAAGGTTTTCATACACAATCAATCGCCTAAGAGACTATGACAGTTTCACCCTTTGATATGATATAAGTTTGATCCAAGGATTTCATATGATTGAAATATATCTAATACCTATTCAAGGAGTCAAAAGTATTTGGCAATTAACCACCAAAAATGATTTGACTGGTGTTCATACACCACAAAACCCCTAAGAGACTATGACGGTTTTACCCTTTGATTTGAATTAAGGTCGATCCAAGGACTTCATATGCTTTAAAATGATATAATACCTATTCAAGGATTCATAAATCCCCTTAGAGACTATAACGGTTTTACCCTTTGATATGAAATAAGTTTGATCCAAGGGTTTCATATGATTGAAATATCTCTAATACCTATTCAAGGAGTCAAAAGTATTTGGTAATTAACCACAAAATTTTTTTTGAAAGGTGTTCATACACCACCAATCCCCTAAGAGACTATGACAGTTTTACTCTTTGATTTGAATTGAGTTTGATCTAAGGGCTTCATATACCTTAAATAGACTTAATACCTATTCAAGGACTCAAAAATATTTGGTAATTATTAACAACAAAATGATATAAAAGGTGTTCATACACCACAAATCCCCTAAGAGACTATGACAGTTTTTCCCTTTGATTTGAATTGTGTTTGATGTAAGGGCTTCATATGCCTTAAATAGACTTAATGCTTTTTCAAGGACTCAAAAATATTTTGTAAATATTCATAACAAAATAATTATAAAGGTGTTCATACACCACAAATCGCATAAGAGACAATGATGGTTTAACCCTTTGATTTGAAATAAGTTTGATCCAAGGGCTTCATATGATTGAAATATACCAAATTCCAATTCAAGGAGTGAAAAGTATTTGGTAATTAAGCACCAAAAAAGATTTGAAATGTGTTCATACACCAAAAATCGCCTAAGAGACTATGACGATTTTACCCTTTGATTTTAATTGAGTTAGATCCAAGGGCTTCATATGATTTAAATATATCTAATATCTATTCAAAGACTAAATATTTGGTAATTATTCAATACAAAATTATTTGAAAGGTTTTCATACACCACAAATCGCCTAAAAGACTATAACGGTTTTACCCTTTGATATGAAATTAGTTTGATCCAAGGGTTTCATATGATTGAAATATATCTAATACCTATTGAAGGAGTCAAAAATATTTTGTAATTAAGCACAAAAAATGATTTGAAAGGTGTTCATTCACCACAAATCGCCTAAGAGACTATGACGGTTTTGCCCTTTGATTTGAATTAAGTTTAATCCAAGGGCTTCATATGCTTTACATATATCTAACACCTATTCATGGACTCAAAAATATTTGGTAGTTATTCACAACAAAATGATCTAAAGGTGTTTATACACCACATATCGCCTAGGAGACTATGACGATTTTATCCTTTGATTTAAATTGAGTTTGATCCATGGGCTTCATATGCTTTAAATATATCTAATACCTATTCAAGGAGTCATAAATATTTTGTAAATATTCACAACAAAATAATTTGAAAGGTGTTCATACACCACAAATCGCCTAAGAGACTATGACGGTTTTACCCTTTGATTTGAAATAAGTTTAATCCAAGGGCTTCATATGATTGAAGTATACCAAATTCCAATTCAAGGAGTGAAAATTATTTGGTAATTAAGCACCAAAAAAGATTTTAAATGTGTTCATACACCAAAAATCGCCTAAGAGACTATGACGATTTTACCCTTTGATTTTAATTGAGTTAGATCAAAGGGCTTCATATGATTTAAATATATCTAATATCTATTCAAGGACTAAATTTTTGGTAATTATTCAATACAAAATGATTTGAAAGGTTTTCATACACCACAAATCGCCTAAAAGACTATAACGGTTTTACCCTTTGATATGAAATTAGTTTGATCCAAGGGTTTCATATGATTTAAATATATCTAATACCTATTGAAGGGGTCAAAAATATTTTGTAATTAAGCACAAAAAATTATTTGAAAGGTGTTCATTCACCAGAAATCGCCTAAGAGACTATGACGGTTTTGCCCTTTGATTTGAATGAAGTTTAATCCAAGGGCTTCATATGCTTTACATATATCTAACACCTATTCATGGACTCATTAATATTTGGTAGTTATTCACAACAAAATTATCTAAAGGTGTTCATACACCACATATCGCCTAGGAGACTATGACGATTTTACCCTTTGATTTAAATTGAGTTTGATCCATGGGCTTCATATGCTTTAAATATATATAATACCTATTCAAGGAGAAATAAATATTTTGTAAATATTCACAACAAAATAATTTGAAAGGTGTTCATACACCACAAATCGCCTAAGAGACTATGACGGTTTTACCCTTTGATTTGAAATAAGTTTAACCCAAGGGCTTCATATGATTGAAATATACCAAAATCCAATTCAAGGAGTGAAAAGTATTTGGTAATTAAGCACCAAAAAAGATTTGAAATGTGTTCATACACCAAAAATCGCCTAAGAGAATATGACGATTTTACCCTTTGATTTTAATTGAGTTAGATCCAAGGGCTGCATATGATTTAAATATATCTAATATCTATTCAAGGACTAAATTTTTGGTAATTATTCAATACAAAATGATTTGAAAGGTTATCATACACCACAAATCGCCTAAAAGACTATAAAGGTTTTACCCTTTGATATGAAATTATTTTGATCCAAGGGTTTCATATGATTGAAATATATCTAATACCTATTGAAGGAGTAAAAAATATTTTGTAATTAAGCACAAAAAATGATTTGAAAGGTGTTCATTCACCACAAATCGCCTAAGAGACTATGACGGTTTTGCCCTTTGATTTGAATTGAGTTAGATCCAAGAGCTTTATATGATTTAAATATATATCTAATATCGATTGAAGGACTCAATAATATTTGGTTCTTATTCACAACCAAAAAAATTCGAAAGGTTTTCTTCCAACACAAATCGCCTAAGACACTATAACGGTTTTACCCCTTGATTTGAAATAAGTTTGATCCAAATGCTTCATATGATTAAAATATATCTAATACCCATTCAAGGAGTTAAAAATATTTTGGTAATTAAGCACCAAAAATAATTTGAAAGGTGTTCATACACCAAAAATCGCCTAAGAGACTATGACGATTTTACCCTTTGATTGGAATTGAGTTAGATCAAAGGGCTTCATATGATTTAAATATATCTAATATCTATTCATGGACTCAATTTTTTTTGGTAATTATTCAATAAAAAAATGATTTGAAAGGTTTTCATACACCATAAATCGCCTAAGAGACTATGACAGTTTCAACCTTTGATATGAAATAAGTTTGATCCAAGGGTTTCATATGATTGAAATATATCTAATACCTATTGAAGGAGTCAAATATATATTGTAATTAAGCACAAAAAATGATTTGAAAGGTGTTCATACACTCCCCTAAGAGACTATGACGGTTTTACCCTTTGATTTGAATTGAGTTTGATCTAAGGGCTTCATATGCTTTAAATAGACTTAATACCTATTCAAGAACTCAAAAATATTTGGTAATTATTCACAACAAAATGATTTAAAAGGTGTTCATACATCACATATCGCCTATGAGACTATGACGGTTTTACCCTTCGATTTAAATTGAGTTTCATCCAAGGGCTTCATATGCTTTAAATATATCTAATACCTATTCAAGGAATCATAAATATTTTGTAAATATTCACAACAAAATAATTTGAAAGGTGTTCATACACCACAAATCGCCTAAGAGACTATGACGGTTTTACCCTTTGATTTGAAATAATTTTAATCCAAGGGCTTCATATGATTGAAATATACCAAATACCAATTCAAGGAGTGAAAAGTAACTGGTAATTAAGCACCAAAAAACATTTGAAATGTGTTCATACTCCAAAAATAAGTTTAATCCAAGGGCTTCATATGATTGAAATATACCAAATTCCAATTCAAGGAGTGAAAAGTATTTGGTAATTAAGCACCAAAAAAGATTTGAAATGTGTTCATACACCAAAAATCGCCTAAGAGAATATGACGATTTTACCCTTTGATTTTAATTGAGTTAGATCCAAGTGCTGCATATGATTTAAATATATCTAATATCTATTCAAGGACTAAATTTTTGGTAATTATTCAATACAAAATGATTTGAAAGGTTATCATACACCACAAATCGCCTAAAAGACTATAACGGTTTTACCCTTTGATATGAAATTATTTTGATCCAAGGGTTTCATATGATTGAAATATATCTAATACCTATTGAAGGAGTCAAAAATATTTTGTAATTAAGCACAAAAAATGATTTGAAAGGTGTTCATTCACCACAAATCGCCTAAGAGACTATGACGGTTTTGCCCTTTGATTTGAATTGAGTTAGATCCAAGAGCTTTATATGATTTAAATATATATCTAATATCGATTGAAGGACTCAATAATATTTGGTTCTTATTCACAACCAAAAAAATTCGAAAGGTTTTCTTCCAACACAAATCGCCTAAGACACTATGACGGTTTTACCCCTTGATTTGAAATAAGTTTGATCCAAATGCTTCATATGATTAAAATATATCTAATACCCATTCAAGGAGTTAAAAATATTTTGGTAATTAAGCACCAAAAATAATTTGAAAGGTGTTCATACACCAAAAATCGCCTAAGAGACTATGACGATTTTACCCTTTGATTGGAATTGAGTTAGATCAAAGGGCTTCATATGATTTAAATATATCTAATATCTATTCATGGACTCAATTTTTTTTGGTAATTATTCAATAAAAAAATGATTTGAAAGGTTTTCATACACCATAAATCGCCTAAGAGACTATGACAGTTTCAACCTTTGATATGAAATAAGTTTGATCCAAGGGTTTCATATGATTGAAATATATCTAATACCTATTGAAGGAGTCAAAAATATATTGTAATTAAGCACAAAAAATGATTGAAAGGTGTTCATACACTCCCCTAAGAGACTATGACGGTTTTACCCTTTGATTTGAATTGAGTTTGATCTAAGGGCTTCATATGCTTTAAATAGACTTAATACCTATTCAAGAACTCAAAAATATTTGGTAATTATTCACAACAAAATGATTTAAAAGGTGTTCATACATCACATATCGCCTATGAGACTACGACGGTTTTACCCTTCGATTTAAATTGAGTTTCATCCAAGGGCTTCATATGCTTTAAATATATCTAATACCTATTCAAGGAATCATAAATATTTTGTACATATTCACAACAAAATAATTTGAAAGGTGTTCATACACCACAAATCGCCTAAGAGACTATGACGGTTTTACCCTTTGATTTGAAATAATTTTAATCCAAGGGCTTCATATGATTGAAATATACCAAATACCAATTCAAGGAGTGAAAAGTAACTGGTAATTAAGCACCAAAAAACATTTGAAATGTGTTCATACTCCAAAAATAAGTTTAATCCAAGGGCTTCATATGATTGAAATATACCAAATTCCAATTCAAGGAGTGAAAAGTATTTGGTAATTAAGCACCAAAAAGATTTGAAATGTGTTCATACACCAAAAATCGCCTAAGAGAATATGACGATTTTACCCTTTGATTTTAATTGAGTTAGATCCAAGTGCTGCATATGATTTAAATATATCTAATATCTATTCAAGGACTAAATTTTTGGTAATTATTCAATACAAAATGATTTGAAAGGTTATCATACACCACAAATCGCCTAAAAGACTATAACGGTTTTACCCTTTGATATGAAATTATTTTGATCCAAGGGTTTCATATGATTGAAATATATCTAATACCTATTGAAGGAGTCAAAAATATTTTGTAATTAAGCACAAAAAATGATTTGAAAGGTGTTCATTCACCACAAATCGCCTAAGAGACTATGACGGTTTTACCCTTTGATTTGAATTGAGTTAGATCCAAGAGCTTTATATGATTTAAATATATATCTAATATCGATTGAAGGACTCAATAATATTTGGTTCTTATTCAAAACCAAAAAAATTCGAAAGGTTTTCTTCCAACACAAATCGCCTAAGACACTATGACGGTTTTACCCCTTGATTTGAAATAAGTTTGATCCAAATGCTTCATATGATTAAAATATATCTAATACCCATTCAAGGAGTTAAAAATATTTTGGTAATTAAGCACCAAAAATAATTTGAAAGGTGTTCATACACCAAAAATCGCCTAAGAGACTATGACGATTTTACCCTTTGATTGGAATTGAGTTAGATCAAAGGGCTTCATATGATTTAAATATATCTAATATCTATTCATGGACTCAATTTTTTTTGGTAATTATTCAATAAAAAAATGATTTGAAAGGTTTTCATACACCATAAATCGCCTAAGAGACTATGACAGTTTCAACCTTTGATATGAAATAAGTTTGATCCAAGGGTTTCATATGATTGAAATATATCTAATACCTATTGAAGGAGTCAAAAATATATTGTAATTAAGCACAAAAAATGATTGAAAGGTGTTCATACACTCCCCTAAGAGACTATGACGGTTTTACCCTTTGATTTGAATTGAGTTTGATCTAAGGGCTTCATATGCTTTAAATAGACTTAATACCTATTCAAGAACTCAAAAATATTTGGTAATTATTCACAACAAAATGATTTAAAAGGTGTTCATACATCACATATCGCCTATGAGACTATGACGGTTTTACCCTTCGATTTAAATTGAGTTTCATCCAAGGGCTTCATATGCTTTAAATATATCTAATACCTATTAAAGGAATCATAAATATTTTGTAAATATTCACAACAAAATAATTTGAAAGGTGTTCATACACCACAAATCGCCTAAGAGACTATGACGGTTTTACCCTTTGATTTGAAATAATTTTAATCCAAGGGCTTCATATGATTGAAATATACCAAATACCAATTCAAGGAGTGAAAAGTAACTGGTAATTAAGCACCAAAAAACATTTGAAATGTGTTCATACTCCAAAAATAAGTTTAATCCAAGGGCTTCATATGATTGAAATATACCAAATTCCAATTCAAGGAGTGAAAAGTATTTGGTAATTAAGCACCAAAAAGATTTGAAATGTGTTCATACACCAAAAATCGCCTAAGAGAATATGACGATTTTACCCTTTGATTTTAATTGAGTTAGATCCAAGTGCTGCATATGATTTAAATATATCTAATATCTATTCAAGGACTAAATTTTTGGTAATTATTCAATACAAAATGATTTGAAAGGTTATCATACACCACAAATCGCCTAAAAGACTATAACGGTTTTACCCTTTGATATGAAATTATTTTGATCCAAGGGTTTCATATGATTGAAATATATCTAATACCTATTGAAGGAGTCAAAAATATTTTGTAATTAAGCACAAAAAATGATTTGAAAGGTGTTCATTCACCACAAATCGCCTAAGAGACTATGACGGTTTTGCCCTTTGATTTGAATTGAGTTAGATCCAAGAGCTTTATATGATTTAAATATATATCTAATATCGATTGAAGGACTCAATAATATTTGGTTCTTATTCACAACCAAAAAAATTCGAAAGGTTTTCTTCCAACACAAATCGCCTAAGACACTATGACGGTTTTACCCCTTGATTTGAAATAAGTTTGATCCAAATGCTTCATATGATTAAAATATATCTAATACCCATTCAAGGAGTTAAAAATATTTTGGTAATTAAGCACCAAAAATAATTTGAAAGGTGTTCATACACCAAAAATCGCCTAAGAGACTATGACGATTTTACCCTTTGATTGGAATTGAGTTAGATCAAAGGGCTTCATATGATTTAAATATATCTAATATCTATTCATGGACTCAATTTTTTTTGGTAATTATTCAATAAAAAAATGATTTGAAAGGTTTTCATACACCATAAATCGCCTAAGAGACTATGACAGTTTCAACCTTTGATATGAAATAAGTTTGATCCAAGGGTTTCATATGATTGAAATATATCTAATACCTATTGAAGGAGTCAAAAATATATTGTAATTAAGCACAAAAAATGATTGAAAGGTGTTCATACACTCCCCTAAGAGACTATGACGGTTTTACCCTTTGATTTGAATTGAGTTTGATCTAAGGGCTTCATATGCTTTAAATAGACTTAATACCTATTCAAGAACTCAAAAATATTTGGTAATTATTCACAACAAAATGATTTAAAAGGTGTTCATACATCACATATCGCCTATGAGACTATGACGGTTTTACCCTTCGATTTAAATTGAGTTTCATCCAAGGGCTTCATATGCTTTAAATATATCTAATACCTATTCAAGGAATCATAAATATTTTGTAAATATTCACAACAAAATAATTTGAAAGGTGTTCATACACCACAAATCGCCTAAGAGACTATGACGGTTTTACCCTTTGATTTGAAATAATTTTAATCCAAGGGCTTCATATGATTGAAATATACCAAATACCAATTCAAGGAGTGAAAAGTAACTGGTAATTAAGCACCAAAAAACATTTGAAATGTGTTCATACTCCAAAAATAAGTTTAATCCAAGGGCTTCATATGATTGAAATATACCAAATTCCAATTCAAGGAGTGAAAAGTATTTGGTAATTAAGCACCAAAAAAGATTTGAAATGTGTTCATACACCAAAAATCGCCTAAGAGAATATGACGATTTTACCCTTTGATTTTAATTGAGTTAGATCCAAGTGCTGCATATGATTTAAATATATCTAATATCTATTCAAGGACTAAATTTTTGGTAATTATTCAATACAAAATGATTTGAAAGGTTATCATACACCACAAATCGCCTAAAAGACTATAACGGTTTTACCCTTTGATATGAAATTCTTTTGATCCAAGGGTTTCATATGATTGAAATATATCAAATACCAATTGAAGGAGTCAAAAATATTTTGTAATTAAGCACAAAAAATGATTTGAAAGGTGTTCATTCACCACAAATCGCCTAAGAGACTATGACGGTTTTGCCCTTTGATTTGAATTGAGTTAGATCCAAGAGCTTTATATGATTTAAATATATATCTAATATCGATTGAAGGACTCAATAATATTTGGTTCTTATTCACAACCAAAAAAATTCGAAAGGTTTTCTTCCAACACAAATCGCCTAAGACACTATGACGGTTTTACCCCTTGATTTGAAATAAGTTTGATCCAAATGCTTCATATGATTAAAATATATCTAATACCCATTCAAGGAGTTAAAAATATTTTGGTAATTAAGCACCAAAAATAATTTGAAAGGTGTTCATACACCAAAAATCGCCTAAGAGACTATGACGATTTTACCCTTTGATTGGAATTGAGTTAGATCAAAGGGCTTCATATGATTTAAATATATCTAATATCTATTCATGGACTCAATTTTTTTTGGTAATTATTCAATAAAAAAATGATTTGAAAGGTTTTCATACACCATAAATCGCCTAAGAGACTATGACAGTTTCAACCCTTGATATGAAATAAGTTTGATCCAAGGGTTTCATATGATTGAAATATATCTAATACCTATTGAAGGAGTCAAAAATATATTGTAATTAAGCACAAAAAATGATTTGAAAGGTGTTCATACACTCCTCTAAGAGACTATGATGGTTTTACCCTTTGATTTGAATTGAGTTTGATCTAAGGGCTTCATATGCTTTAAATAGACTTAATACCTATTCAAGAACTCAATAATATTTGGTAATTATTCACAACAAAATGATTTAAAAGGTGTTCATACATCACATATCGCCTATGAGACTATGACGGTTTTACCCTTGATTTAAATTGAGTTTCATCCAAGGGCTTCATATGCTTTAAATATATCTAATACCTATTCAAGGAATCATAAATATTTTGTAAATATTCACAACAAAATAATTTGAAAGGTGTTCATACACCACAAATCGCCTAAGAGACTATGACGGTTTTACCCTTTGATTTGAAATAATTTTAATCCAAGGGCTTCATATGATTGAAATATACCAAATACCAATTCAAGGAGTGAAAAGTAACTGGTAATTAAGCACTAAAAAACATTTGAAATGTGTTCATACTCCAAAAATAAGTTTAATCCAAGGGCTTCATATGATTGAAATATACCAAATTCCAATTCAAGGAGTGAAAAGTATTTGGTAATTAAGCACCAAAAAAGATTTGAAATGTGTTCATACACCAAAAATCGCCTAAGAGACTATGACGGTTTTACCCTTTGATTTGAATTGAGTTAGATCCAAGGGCTTCATATGATTTAAATATATCTAATATCTATTCAAGGACTTTATTTTTTTTGGTAATTTTTTAATACAAAATGATATGAAAGGTTTTCATACACCATAAATCGCCTAAGAGACTATGACAGTTTCAACCTTTGATATGAAATAAGTTTGATCCACGGGTTTCATATGATTGAAATATCTCTAATACCTATTGAAGGAGTCAAAAATATTTTTTAATTAAGCACAAAAAATGATTTGAAAGGTGTTCATTCACCACAAATCGCCTAAGAGACTATGACGGTTTTGCCTTTTGATTTGATTTGAGTTTGATCCAAGGGCTTCATATGCTTTACATATATCTAACACCTATCTAAGGAGTCAAAATTATTTGGTTATTATTCACAACCAAAATAATTTGAAAGGTGTTCATTCACCACAAATCGCCTAATACACTATGACTGTTTTACCCTTTGATTTGAAATAAGGTTGATCCAAATGCTTCATATGATTAAAATATATCTAATACCCATTCAAGGAGTTAAAAATATTTTGGTAATTAAGCACAAACAATGATTTGAAAGGTGTTTATACACCACAAATCCCATACGAGACTATGACGGTTTAACCCTTTGATTTGAATTGAGTTTGATCGAAGGACTTCATATGCTTTAAATAGATCTAATACCAATTCAAGGACTCAAAAATATTTCGTAATTATTTTAAACAAAATTGTTTGAAAGGTGTTCATTCACCATAAATCGTCTAAGGGACTATGACGGTTTTACCCTTTGTTTTAAATTAAGTTTGATCCAAGGGCTTAATATGCTTTAAATAGATCTAGCACATATTCAAGGAGTCAATAATATTTGGTAATTATTCACAACAAAATGATTTGAAAGGTGTTCATACACCACAAATCGCCTAAGAGACTATGACGGTTTTACCCTTTGCTTTAAATTAAGTTTGATCCAAGGGCTTCATATGTTTTAAATATATACAATACCTATTCAAGGAGTCATAAATATTCACAATAAAATAATTTGAAAGGTGTTTATACACCACAAATCGTCTAAGAGACTATTACGGTTTTACCCTTTAATTTGAATTGATTTTGATCCAAGGGCTTCAGATGCTTTAAACATATCTAATACCTATTCAAGAACACAAAAATATTTGGTAATTATTCACAAAAAATTAATATGAAAGGTGCCCATACACCACAAATCGCCTAAGAGACTATGACGGTTTTACCCTTTGATTTGAAATAAGTTTAATCCAAGGGCTTCATATGATTGAAATATACCTAATACCAATTCAAGGAGGGAAAATTATTTGGTAATTAAGCACCAAAAATAATTTGAAAGGTGTTCATACACCAAAAATCGCCTAAGAGACTATGACGATTTTACCCTCTGATTGGAATTGAGTTAGATCCAAGGGCTTCATATGATTTAAATATATCTAATATCCATTCAAGGATCGAGTTTTTTTGGTAATTGTTCAATACAAAATGATTTGAAAGGTTTTCATACACAATCAATCGCCTAAGAGACTATGACAGTTTCACCCTTTGATATGAAATAAGTTTGATCCAAGGATTTCATATGATTGAAATATATCTAATACCTATTCAAGGAGTCAAAAGTATTTGGTAATTAACAACAAAAATGATTTGAATGGTGTTAATACACCACAAATCCCCTAAGAGACTATAACGGTTTTACCCTTAGATTTGAATTGAGTTTGATCTAAGGGCTTCCCATGCTTTAAATATATTTAATACCTATTCAAGGACTCAAAAATATTTGGTAATTATTCACAACAAAATGATTTCAAATGTGTTCATACACCTTAAATCCCCTATGAGACTATGACGGTTTTCCCTTTTATTTGAATTGAGGTTGATCCAAGGACTTCATATGCTTTAAAAAGATCTAACACCTATTAAAGGACTCAAAAAATATTTGGTAATTATTCCCAACAAAATGATTTGAAAGGTGTTCATTCACCACAAATCGCCTAAGAGACTATGACGGTTTTACCCTTTGATTTGAATTGAGTTAGATCCAAGAGGTTTATATGATTTAAATATATATCTAATATCCATTGAAGGACTCAATTTTTTCCCGTAATTATTCAATACAAAATGATTTGATAGGTTTTCATACACCATAAATTGCCTAAGAGACTATGACGGTTTTACCCTTTGATATGAAATAAGTTTTATCCAAGGGTTTCATATGATAGAAATACATCTATTAGCTATTCAAGGAGTCAAAATTATTTGGTTATTAACCACAAAAAATGATTTGAAAGGTTGTTCATACACCACAAATCCACTAAAAGACTATGACCGTTTTACCTTTGATTTGAATTGAGTTTGATCCAAGGGCTTCATATGCTTAAATATATCTAATACCTATTCACGGACTCATAAAAATTTGGTAATTATACATAACAAAATGATTTAAAAGATGTTCATACACCACAGATCGCCTAAGAGACTATGACGGTTTTACCCTTTGATTTAAATTGAGTTTGATCCAAGGGCTTCATATGCTTTAAATATATCTAATACCTATTCAAGGAGTCATAAATATTATGTAAATATTCACAACAAAATGATTTGAAAGGCTTTCATACACCACAAATCGTCTAAGAGACTATGACGGTTTTATCCTTTGATATGAAATAAGTTTGATCCATGGGTTTCATATGATTGAAATATATCTAATACCTATTGAAGGAGTCCAAAATATTTGGTAATTAACCACAAAATATAGATTTGAAAGGTGTTCATACACCACAAATCCCCTAAGAGACTATGACTGTTTTACCCTTTGATTTGAATTGAGGTTGATCCAAGGACTTCATATGCTTTAAAAAGATATAATACCTATTAAAGGACTCATCAATCGCCTTGGAGACTATGACTGTTTTACCCTTTGATATGAAATAAGTTTGATCCAAGGGTTTCATATGATTGAAATATCTCTAATACCTATTCAAGGAGTCAAAGGTATTTGGTAATTAACCACAATAAATGATTTGAAAGCTGTTCATACACCACAAATCCCCTAAGAGACTATGACGGTTTTACCCATTTATTTAAATTGAGTTTGATCTAAGGGTTTCATATGCCTTAAATAGACTTAATACCTATTCAAGGACTCAAAAATATTTGGTAATTATTAACAACAAAATCATTTAAAAGGTGTTCATACACCACAAATCCCCTAAGAGACAATGACGCTTTCACCCTTTGATTTGAAATGAGTTTGATCTAAGGGATTCATATGCCTTAAATAGACTTAATACTTATTCAAGGACTTAAAAATATTTTATAAATATTCACAACAAAATAATTTGAAAGGTGTTCATACACCACAAATCGTCTAAGAGACTATGATGGTTTTACCCTTTGATTTAAAATAAGTTTAATCCAAGGGCTTCATATGATTGAAATATACCAAATATTAATTCAAGGAGGGAAAAGTATTTGGTAATTAAACACCAAATATAATTTGAAAGGTGTTCATACACCAAAAATCGCCTAAGAGACTATGACGATTTTACCCTTTGATTGGAATTGAGTTAGATCCAAGGGCTTCATATGATTTAAATAAATCTAATATCCATTCAAGGATTGAGTTTTTTTTGTAATTGTTCAATACAAAATGATTTGAAAGGTTTTCATACACAATCAATCGCCTAAGAGACTATGACAGTTTCACCCTTTGATATGAAATAAGTTTGATCCAAGGATTTCATATGATTGAAATATATCTAATACTTATTCAAGGAGTCAAAAGTATTTGGTAATTAACCACCAAAAATGATTTGAATGGTGTTCATACGCTACAAATCCCCTAAGAGACTATAGCGGTTTTACCCTTAGATTTGAATTGAGTTTGATCTAAGGGCTTCCCATGCTTTAAATATATTTAATACCTATTAAAGGACTCAAAAATATTTGGTAATTATTCACAACAAAATGATTTGAAAGGTGTTCATACACCACAAATCCCCTATGAGACTATGACGGTTTTCCCTTTTATTTGAATTGAGGTTGATCAAAGGACTTCATATGCTTTAAAAAGATCTAACACCTATTAAAGGACTCAAAAAATATTTGGTAATTATTCCCAACAAAATGATTTGAAAAGTGTTCATTCACCACAAATCGCCTAAGAGACTATGACGGTTTTACCCTTTGATTTGAATTGAGTTAGATCCAAGAGCTTTATATGATTTAAATATATATCTAATATCCATTGAAGGACTCAATTTTTTTCCGTAATTATTCAATACAAAATGATTTGATAGGTTTTCATACACCATAAATTGCCTAAGAGACTATGACGGTTTTACCCTTTGATATGAAATAAGTTTTATCCAAGGGTTTCATATGATAGAAATACATCTATTACCTATTCAAGGAGTCAAAACTATTTGGTAATTAACCACAAAAAATGATGTGAAAGGTTGTTCATACACCACAAATCCCCTAAGAGACTATGACTGTTTTACTTTTGATTTGAATTGAGTTTGATCCAAGGGCTTCATATGCTTAAATATATCTAATACCTATTCACGGACTCATAAAAATTTGGTAATTATTCACAACAAAATGATTTAAAAGATGTTCATACACCACAGATCGCCTAAGAGACTATGACGGTTTTACCCTTTGATTTAAATTGAGTTTGATCCAAGGGCTTCATATGCTTTAAATATATCTAATACCTATTCAAGGAGTCATAAATATTTTGTAAATATTCACAACAAAATGATTTGAAAGTCTTTCATACACCACAAATCGCCTAAGAGACTATGACGATTTTATCCTTTGATATGAAATAAGTTTGATCCATGGGTTTCATATGATTGAAATATATCTAATACCTATTGAAGGAGTCCAAAATATTTGGTAATTAACCACAAAATATAGATTTGAAAGGTGTTCATACACCACAAATCCCCTAAGAGACTATGACAGTTTTACCCTTTGATTTGAATTGAGGTTGATCCAAGGACTTCATATTCTTTAAAAAGATATAATACCTATTCAAGGACTCATCAATGGCCTTGGAGACTATGACTGTTTTACCCTTTGATATGAAATAAGTTTGATCCAAGGGTTTCATATGATTGAAATATCTCTAATACCTATTCAAGGAGTCAAAGGTATTTGGTAATTAACCACAAAAAATGATTTGAAAGGTGTTCATACACCACAAATCCCCTAAGAGACTATGACGGTTTTACCCATTTATTTGAATTGAGTTTGACCTAAGGGTTTCATATGCCTTAAATAGACTTAATACCTATTCAAGGACTCAAATATATTTGGTAATTATTAACAACAAAATGATTTAAAAGGTGTTCATACACCACAAATCCCTAAGAGACAATGACGCTTTTACCCTATGATTTAAATTGAGTTTGATCTAAGGGATTCATATTCCTTAAATAGACTTAATACTTATTCAAGGACTTAAAAATATTTTGTAAATATTCACAACAAAATAATTTGAAAGGTGTTCATACACCACAAATCGTCTAAGAGACTATAACGGTTTTACCCTTTGATTTGAAATAAGTTTAATCCAAGGGCTTCATATGATTTAAATATACCAAATATTAATTCAAGGAGGGAAAAGTATTTGGTAATTAAACACCAAAAATAATTTGAAAGGTGTTCATACACCAAAAATCGCCTAAGAGACTATGACGATTTTACCCTTTGATTGGAATTGAGTTAGATCCAAGGGCTTCATATGATTTAAATAAATCTAATATCCATTCAAGGATCGAGTTTTTTTTGGTAATTGTTCAATACAAAATGATTTGAAAGGTTTTCATACACAATCAATCGCCTAAGAGACTATGACAGTTTCACCCTTTGATATGAAATAAGTTTGATCCAAGGATTTCATATGATTGAAATATATCTAATACCTATTCAAGGAGTCAAAGTATTTGGTAATTAACCACCAAAAATGATTTGAATGGTGTTCATACACCACAAATCCCCTAAGAGACTATAACGGTTTTACCCTTAGATTTGAATTGAGTTTGATCTAAGGGCTTCCCATGCTTTAAATATATTTAATACCTATTAAAGGACTAAAAAATATTTGGTAATTATTCACAACAAAATGATTTGAAAGGTGTTCATACACCACAAATCCCCTATGAGACTATGACGGTTTTCCCTTTTATTTGAATTGAGGTTGATCAAAGGACTTCATATGCTTTAAAAAGATCTAACACCTATTAAAGGACTCAAAAAATATTTGGTAATTATTCCCAACAAAATGATTTGAAAAGTGTTCATTCACCACAAATCGCCTAAGAGACTATGACGGTTTTACCCTTTGATTTGAATTGAGTTAGATCCAAGAGCTTTATATGATTTAAATATATATCTAATATCCATTGAAGGACTCAATTTTTTTCCGTAATTATTCAATACAAAATGATTTGATAGGTTTTCATACACCATAAATTGCCTAAGAGACTATGACGGTTTTACCCTTTGATATGAAATAAGTTTTATCCAAGGGTTTCATATGATAGAAATACATCTATTACCTATTCAAGGAGTCAAAATTATTTGGTAATTAACCACAAAAAATGATGTGAAAGGTTGTTCATACACCACAAATCCCCTAAGAGACTATGACTGTTTTACCTTTGATTTGAATTGAGTTTGATCCAAGGGCTTCATATGCTTAAATATATCTAATACCTATTCACGGACTCATAAAAATTTGGTAATAATTCACAACAAAATGATTTAAAAGATGTTCATACACCACAGATCGCCTAAGAGACTATGACGGTTTTACCCTTTGATTTAAATTGAGTTTGATCCAAGGGATTCATATGCTTTAAATATATCTGATACCTATTCAAGGAGTCATAAATATTTTGTAAATATTCACAACAAAATGATTTGAAAGGCTTTCATACACCACAAATCGCCTAAGAGACTATGACGGTTTTATCCTTTGATATGAAATAAGTTTGATCCATGGGTTTCATATGATTGAAATATATCTAATACCTATTGAAGGAGTCCAAAATTTTTGGTAATTAACCACAAAATATAGATTTGAAAGGTGTTCATACACCACAAATCCCCTAAGAGACTATGACAGTTTTACCCTTTGATTTGAATTGAGGTTGATCCAGGGACTTCATATGCTTTAAAAAGATATAATACCTATTCAAGGACTCATCAATCGCCTTGGAGACTATGACTGTTTTACCCTTTGATATGAAATAAGTTTGATCCAAGGGTTTCATATGATTGAAATATCTCTAATACCTATTCAAGGAGTCAAAGGTATTTGGTAATTAACCACAAAAAATGATTTGAAAGGTGTTCATACACCACAAATCCCCTAAGAGACTATGACGGTTTTACCCATTTATTTGAATTGAGTTTGATCTAAGGGTTTCATATGCCTTAAATAGACTTAATACCTATTCAAGGACTCAAAAATATTTGGTAATTATTATCAACAAAATGATTTATAAGGTGTTCATACACCACAAATCCCCTAAGAGACAATGACGCTTTTACCCTATGATTTAAATTGAGTTTGATCTAAGGGATTCATATTCCTTAAATAGACTTAATACTTATTCAAGGACTTAAAAATATTTTATAAATATTCACAACAAAATAATTTGAAAGGTGTTCATACACCACAAATCGTCTAAGAGACTATGACGGTTTTACCCTTTGATTTGAAATAAGTTTAATCCAAGGGCTTCATATGATTGAAATATACCAAATATTAATTCAAGGAGGGAAAAGTATTTGGTATTTAAACACCAAAAATAATTTGAAAGGTGTTCATACCCCAAAAATCGCCTAAGAGACTATGACGATTTTACCCTTTGATTGGAATTGAGTTAGATCCAAGGGCTTCATATGATTTAAATAAATCTAATATCCATTCAAGGATCGAGTTTTTTTGGTAATTGTTCAATACAAAATGATTTGAAAGGTTTTCATACACAATCAATCGCCTAAGAGACTATGACAGTTTCACCCTTTGATATGAAATAAGTTTGATCCAAGGATTTCATATGATTGAAATATATCTAATACCTATTCAAGGAGTCAAAAGTATTTGGTAATTAACCACCAAAAATGATTTGAATGGTGTTCATACACCGCAAATCCCCTAAGAGACTATAACGGTTTTACCCTTAGGTTTGAATTGAGTTTGATCTAAGGGCTTCCCATGCTTTAAATATATTTAATACCTATTAAAGGACTCAAAAATATTTGGTAATTATTCACAACAAAATGATTTGAAAGGTGTTCATACACCACAAATCCCCTATGAGACTATGACGGTTTTCCCTTTTATTTGAATTGAGGTTGATCCAAGGACTTCATATGCTTTAAAAAGATCTAACACCTATTAAAGGACTCAAAAAATATTTGGTAATTATTCCCAACAAAATGATTTGAAAAGTGTTCATTCACCACAAATCGCCTAAGAGACTATGACGGTTTTACCCTTTGATTTGAATTGAGTTAGATCCAAGAGCTTTATATGATTTAAATATATATCTAATATCCATTGAAGGACTCAATTTTTTTCCTTAACTATTCAATACAAAATGATTTGATAGGTTTTCATACACCATAAATTGCCTAAGAGACTATGACTGTTTTACCCTTTGATATGAAATAAGTTTTATCCAAGGGTTTCATATGATAGAAATACATCTATTACCTATTCAAGGAGTCAAAATTACTTGGTAATTAACCACAAAAAATGATGTGAAAGGTTGTTCATACACCATAAATCCCCTAAGAGACTATGACTTTTTTACCTTTGATTTGAATTTAGTTTGATCCAAGGGCTTCATATGCTTAAATATATCTAATACCTATTCACGGACTCATAAAAATTTGGTAATTATTCACAACAAAATGATTTAAAAGATGTTCATACACCACAGATCGCCTAAGAGACTATGACGGTTTTACCCTTTGATTTAAATTGAGTTTGATCCAAGGGATTCATATGCTTTAAATATATCTAATACCTATTCAAGGAGTCATAAATATTTTGTAAATATTCACAACAAAATGATTTGAAAGGCTTTCATACACCACAAATCGCCTAAGAGACTATGACGGTTTTATCCGTTGATATGAAATAAGTTTGATCCATGGGTTTCATATAATTGAAATATATCTAATACCTATTGTTGGAGTCCAAAATATTTGGTAATTAACCACAAAATATAGATTTGAAAGGTGTTCATACACCACAAATCCCCTAAGAGACTATGACAGTTTTACCCTTTGATTTGAATTGAGGTTGATCCAAGGACTTCATATGCTTTAAAAAGATATAATACCTATTCAAGGACTCATCAATCGCCTTGGAGACTATGACTTTTTTACCCTTTGATATGAAATAAGTTTGATCCAAGGGTTTCATATGATTGAAATATCTCTAATACCTATTCAAGGAGTCAAAGGTATTTGGTAATTAACCACAATAAATGATTTGAAAGGTGTTCATACACCACAAATCCCCTAAGAGACTATGACGGTTTTACCCATTTATTTGAATTGAGTTTGATCTAAGGGTTTCATATGCCTTAAATAGACTTAATACCTATTCAAGGACTCAAAAATATTTGGTAATTATTAACAACAAAATGATTTAAAAGGTGTTTATACACCACAAATCCCCTAAGAGACAATGACGCTTTTACCCTATGATTTAAATTGAGTTTGATCTAAGGGATTCATATTCCTTAAATAGACTTAATATTTATTCAAGGACTTAAAAATATTTTTTAAATATTCACAACAAAATAATTTGAAAGGTGTTCATACACCACAAATCGTCTAAGAGACTATAACGGTTTTACCCTTTGATTTGAAATAAGTTTAATCGAAGGGCTTCATATGATTGAAATATACCAAATATTAATTCAAGGAATGAAAAGTATTTGGTAATTAAACACCAAAAATAATTTGAAAGGTGTTCATACACCAAAAATCGCCTAAGAGACTATGACGATTTTACCCTTTGATTGGAATTGAGTAAGATCCAAGGGCTTCATATGATTTAAATAAATCTAATATCCATTCAAGGATCGAGTTTTTTTTGGTAATTGTGCAATACAAAATGATTTGAAAGGTTTTCATACACAATCAATCGCCTAAGAGACTATGACAGTTTCACCCTTCGAAATGAAATAAGTTTGATCCAAGGATTTCATATGATTGAAATATATCTAATACCTATTCAAGGAGTCAAAGTATTTGGTAATTAACCACCAAAAATGATTTGAATGGTGTTCATACACCACAAATCCCCTAAGGGACTATGACGGTTTTACCCTTAGATTTGAATTGAGTTTGATCTAAGGGCTTCCCATGCTTTAAATAGATTTAATACCTATTCAAGGACTCAAAAATATTTGGTAATTATTCACAACAAAATGATTTGAAAGGTGTTCATACACCACAAATCCCCTATGAGACTATGACGGTTTTCCCTTTATTTGAATTGAGGTTGATCCAAGGACTTCATATGCTTTAAAAAGATCTAACACCTATTAAAGGACTCAAAAAATATTTTGTAATTATTCCCAACAAAATGATTTGAAATGTGTTCATTCACCACAAATCGCCTAAGAGACTATGACGGTTTTACCCTTTGATTTGAATTGAGTTAGATCCAAGAGCTTTATATGATTTAAATATATATCTAATATCCATTGAAGGACTCAAATTTTTTTCGTAATTATTCAATACAAAATGATTTGATAGGTTTTCATACACCATAAATTTCCTAAGAGACAATGACGGTTTTACCCTTTGATATGAAATAAGTTTTATCCAAGGGTTTCATATGATAGAAATACATCTATTACCTATTCAAGGAGTCAAAATTATTTGGTAATTGACCACAAAAAATGATTTGAAAGGTTGTTCATACACCACAAATCCCCTAAGAGACTATGACTGTTTTACCTTTGATTTGAATTGAGTTTGATCCAAGGGCTTCATATGCTTAAATATATCTAATACCTATTCATGGACTCATAAAAATTTGGTAATTATTCACAACAAAATGATTTAAAAGATGTTCATACACCACAGATCGCCTAAGAGACTATGACGGTTTTACCCTTTGATTTAAATTGAGTTTGATCCAAGGGCTTCATATGCTTTAAATATATCTAATACCTATTCAAGGAGTCATAAATATTTTGTAAATATTCACAACAAAATGATTTGAAAGGCTTTCATACACCACAAATCTCCTAAGAGACTATGACGGTTTTATCCTTTTATATGAAATAAGTTTGATCCATGGGTTTCATATGATTGAAATATATCTAATACCTATTGAAGGAGTCCAAAATATTTGGTAATTAACCAAAAAATATAGATTTGAAAGGTGTTCATACACCACAAATCCCCTAAGAGACTATGACAGTTTTACCCTTTGATTTGAATTGAGGTTGATCCAAGGACTTCATATGCTTTAAAAAGATATAATACCTATTCAAGGACTCATCAATCGCCTTGGAGACTATGATGGTTTTACCCTTTGATATGAAATAAGTTTGATCCAAGGGTTTCATATGATTGAAATATCTCTAATACCTATTCAAGGAGTCAAAGGTATTTGGTAATTAACCACAAAAAATGATTTGAAAGGTGTTCATACACCACAAATCCCCTAAGAGACTATGACGGTTTTACCCATTTATTTGAATTGAGTTTGATCTAAGGGTTTCATATGCCTTAAATAGACTTAATACCTATTCAAGGACTCAAAAATATTTTGTAATTATTAACAACAAAATGATTTAAAAGGTGTTCATACACCAAAAATCCCCTAAGAGACAATGACGCTTTTACCCTATGATTTGAATTGAGTTTGATCTAAGGGATTCATATGCCTTAAATAGACTTAATACTTATTCAAGGACTTAAAAATATTTTGTAAATATTCACAACAAAATAATATGAAAGGTGTTCATACACCACAAATCGTCTAAGAGACTATGACGGTTTTACCCTTTGATTTGAAATAAGTTTAATCCAAGGGCTTCATATGATTGAAATATACCAAATATTAATTCAAGGAGTGAAAAGTATTTGGTAATTAAGCACCAAAAAAGATTTGAAATGTGTTCATACACCAAAAATCCCCTAAGAGACTATGACGGTTTTACCCTTGGATTTGAATTGAGTTTGATCTAAGGGCTTCATATGCTTTAAATAGACTTAATACGTATTCAAGAACTCAAAAATATTTGGTAATTATTCACCACAAAATGATTTAAAAGGTGTTCATACACCACATATCGCCTATGAGAGTATGACGGTTTTACCCTTCGATTTAAATTGAGTGTCATCCAAGGGCTTCATATGCTTTAAATATATCTAATACCTATTCAAGGAATCATAAATATTTTGTAAATATTCACAACAAAATAATTTGAAAGGTGTTCATACACCACAAATCGCCTAAGAGACTATGACGGTTTTACCCTTTGATTTGAAATAAGTATAATCCATGGGCTTCATATGATTGAAATATACCAAATACCAATTCAAGGAGTGAAAAGTATCTGGTAATTAAGCACCAAAAAAGATTTGAAATGTGTTCATACACCAAAAATAAGTTTAATCCAAGGGCTTCATATGATTGAAATATACCAAATTCCAATTCAAGGAGTGAAAAGTATTTGGTAATTAAGCACCAAAAAAGATTTGAAAGGTGTTCATACACCCAAAATCGCCTAAGAGACTATGACGGTTTTACCCTTTGATTTGAATTGAGTTAGATCCAAGGGCTTCATATGATTTAAATATATCTAATATTTATTCAAGGACTCATTTTTTTTTGGTAATTATTCAATACAAAATGATTTGAAAGGTTTTCATACACCATAAATCGCCTAAGAGACTATGACAGTTTCAACCTTTGATATGAAATAAGTTTGATCCAAGGGTTTCATATGATTGCAATATCTCTAATACCTATTGAAGGAGTCAAAAATATTTTGTAATTAAGCACAAAAAATGATTTGAAAGGTGTTCATTCACATCAAATCGCCTAAGAGACTATGACGGTTTTGCCTTTTGATTTGATTTGAGTTTGATCCAAGGGCTTCATATGCTTTACATATATCTAACACCTATTTAAGGACTCAAAAATATTTGGTTACTATTCACAACCAAAATAATTTAAAAGGTGTTCACTCACCACAAATCGCCTAAGACACTCTGACTGTTTTACCCTTTGATTTGAAATAAGTTTGATCCAAATGCTTCATATGAATAAAATATATCTAATACCCATTCAAGGAGTTAAAAATATTTTGGTAATTAAGCACAAACAATGATTTGAAAGGTGTTTATACACCACAAATCCCCTACGAGACTATGACGGTTTAACCCTTTGATTTGAATTGAGTTTGATCGAAGGACTTCATATGCTTTAAATAGATCTAATACCTATTCAAGGACTCAAAAATATTCTGTAATTATTTAAAACAAAATTGTTTGAAAGGTGTTCATTCACCACAAATCGTCTAAGAGACTATGACGGTTTTACCCTTTGTTTTAAATTGAGTTTGATCCAAGGGCTTCATATGCTTTAAATAGATCTAGCACCTATTCAAGGACTCAATAGTATTTGGTAATTATTCACAACAAAATGATTTGAAAGGTGTTCATACACCACAAATCGCCTAAGAGACTATGACGGTTTTACCCTTTGCTTTAAATTGAGTTTGATCCAAGGGCTTCATATGCTTTAAATATATACAATACCTATTCAAGGAGTCATAAATATTCACAATAAAATAATTTGAAAGGTGTTTATACACCACAAATCATCTAAGAGACTATTACGCTTTTACCCTTGAATTTCAATAGAGTTTCATCCAAGGGCTTCAGATGCTTTAAACATATCTAATACCTATTTGGTAATTACTCACAAAAAATTAATATGAAAGGTGCCTATACACCACAAATCGCCTAAGAGACTATGACAGTTTTACCTTTTGATTTGAAATAAGTTTAATCCAAGGGCTTCATATGATTGAAATATACCTAATACCAATTCAAGGAGGGAAAAGTATTTGGTAATTAAGCACCAAAAATAATTTGAAAGGTGTTCATACACCAAAAATCGCCTAAGAGACTATGACGATTTTACCCTTTGCTTGGAATTGAGTTAGATCAAAGGGCTTCATATGATTGAAATATATCTAATATCCATTAAAGGATCTAGGTTTTTTTGGTAATTGTTCAATACAAAATGATTTGAAAGGTTTTCATACACCAACAATCGCCTAAGAGACTATGACAGTTTCACCCTTTGATATGAAATAAGTTTGATCCAAGGATTTCATATGATTGAAATATATCTAATACCTATTCAAGGAGTCAAAAGTATTTGGTAATTAACCACCAAAAATGATTTGAATGGTGTTCATACACGACAAATCCCCTAAGAGACTATGACAGTTTTACCCTTAGATTTGAATTGAGTTTGATCTAAGGACTTCCCATGCTTTAAATAGATTTAATACCTATTCAAGGACTCAAAAATATTTGGTAATTATTCACAACAAAATGATTTGAAAGGTGTTCATACACCACAAATCCCCTATGAGACTATGACGGTTTTCCCTTTTATTTGAATTGAGGTTGATCCAAGGACTTCATATGCTTTAAAAATATCTAACACCTATTAAAGGACTCAAAAAATATTTGGTAATTATTCCCAACAAAATGATTTGAAAGGTGTTCATTCACCACAAATCGCCTAAGAGACTATGACGGTTTTACCCTTTGATTTGAATTGAGTTAGATCCAAGAGCTTTATATGATTTAAATATATATCTAATATCCATTCAAGGACTCAATATTTTTTTCGTAATTATTCAATACAAAATGATTTGATAGGTTTTCATACACCATAAATTGCCTAAGAGACTATGACGGTTTTACCCTTTGATATGAAATAAGTTTTATCCAAGGGTTTCATATGATTGAAATATATCTATTACCTATTCAAGGAGTCAAAATTATTTGGTAATTAACCATAAAAAATGATTTGAAAGGTTGTTCATACACCACAAATCCCCTAAGAGACTATGACTGTTTTACCTTTGATTTGAATTGAGTTGGATCCAAGGGCTTCATATGCTTAAATATATCTAATACCTATTCACGGACTCATAAAAATTTGGTAATTATTCACAACAAAATGATTTAAAAGATGTTCATACACCACAGATCGCCTAAGAGACTATGACGGTTTTACCCTTTGATTTAAATTGAGTTTGATCCAAGGGCTTCATATGCTCTAAATATATCTAATACCTATTCAAGGAGTCATAAATATTTTATAAATATTCACAACAAAATGATTTGAAAGGCTTTCATACACCACAAATCGCCTAAGAGACTATGACGGTTTTATCCTTTGATATGAAATAAGTTTGATCCATGGGTTTCATATGATTGAAATATATCTAATACCTATTGAAGGAGTCCAAAATATTTGGTAATTAACCACAAAATATAGATTTGAAAGTTGTTCATACACCACAAATCCCCTAAGAGACTATGAAAGTTTTACCCTTTGATTTGAATTGAGGTTGATCCAAGGACTTCATATGCTTTAAAAAGATATAATACCTATTCAAGGACTCATCAATCGCCTTGGAGACTATGACGGTTTTACCCTTTGATATGAAATAAGTTTGATCCAAGGGTTTCATATGATTGAAATATCTCTAATACCTATTCAAGGAGTCAAAAGTATTTGGTAATTAACCACAAAAAATGATTTGAAAGGTGTTCATACACCACAAATCCCCTATGAGACTATGATAGTTTCACCCTTTGATATGAAATAAGTTTGATCCAAGGGTTTCATCTGAGTGAAATATATCTAATACCTATTGAAGGAGTCAAAAATATTTTGTAATTAAGCACAAAAAATTATTTGAAAGGTGTTCATTCACCACAATCGCCTAAGAGACTATGACGGTTTTGCCCTTTGATTTGATTTGAGTTTGATCCAAGGGCTTCATATGCTTTACATATATCTAACACCTATTCAAGGACTCAAAAATATTTGGTTATTATTCACAACCAATATAATTTTAAAGGTTTTCATTCACCACAAATCGCCTAAGACACTATGACGGTTTTACCCATTGATTTGAAATAAGTTTGATCCAAATGCTTCATATTATTAAAATATATCTAATACCCATTCAAGGAGTTAAAAATATTTTGGTAATTAAGCACAAACAATGATTTGAAAGGTGTTTATACACACCAAATCCCCTACGAGACTATGACGGTTTTACCCTTTGATTTGAATTGAGTTTGATCGACGGACTTCATATGCTTTAAATAGATCTAATACCTATTAAAGGACTCAAAAATATTTAGTAATTTTTTAAAATAAAATTGTTTGAAAGGTTTTCATTCACCACAAATCGTCTAAGAGACTATGACGGTTTAACCCTTTGTTTTGAATTGAGTTTGATCCAAGGGCTTCATATGCTTTAAATTGATCTAGTACCTATTCAAGGACTCAAAAATATTTGGTAATTATTCACAACAAAATGATTTGAAAGGTGTTCATACACCACAAATCGCCTAAGCGACTATGACGGTTTTAACCTTTTATTTAAATTGAGTTTGATCCAAGGGCTTCATACGCTTTAAATATATAAAATACCTATTCAAGGAGTCATAAATATTCACAATAAAATAATTTGAAAGGTGTTTATACACCATAAATCGTCTAAGAGACTACTACGGTTTTACCCTTTAATTTGAATTGAGTTTGATCCAAGGGCTTCAGATGCTTTAAACATATCTAATACCTATTCAAGGACTCAAAAATATTTGGTAATTATTCACAAAAAATAATATGAAAGGTGTCCATACACCACAAATCGGCCAAGAGACTATGACGGTTTTACCCTTTGATTTGAAATAAGTTTAATCCAAGGACTTCATATGATTGAAATATACCTAATACCAATTCAAGGAGTGAAAAGTATTTGGTAATTAAGCACCAAAAATAATTTGATAGGTGTTCATACACCAAAAATCGCCTAAGAGACTATAACAATTTTACCCTTTGATTGGAATTGACTTCGATCCAAGGGCTTCATATGATTTAAATATATTTAATATCCATTCAAGGACCGAATTTTTTTGGTAATTGTTCAATAAATAATGATTTGAAAGGTTTTCATACAGCATAAATCGCCTAAGAGACTATGACAGTTTCACCCTTTGATATGAAATAAGTTTGATCAAAGGGTTTCATATGATTGAAATATATCTAATACGTATTCAAGGAGTCAAAAGTATTTGGTAATTTACCACAAAAAATGATTTGAATGGTGTTCATACACCACAAATCCCCTCAGAGACTATGACGGTTTTACCCTTAGATTTTAATTGAGTTTGATCTAAGGGCTTCCCATGTTTTAAATAGATTTAATACCTATTCAAGGACTAAAAAATATTTGGTAATTATTCACAAAAAAATGATTTGAAAGGTGTTCATACACCACAAATCCCCTAAGAGACTATAACGGTTTTCCCTTTTATTTGAATTGAGGATGATCCAAGGACTTCATATGCTTTAAAAAGATCTAACACCTATTAAAGGACTCAAAAAATATTTGGTAATTATTCCCAACAAAATGATTTGAAAGGTGTTCATTCACCACAAATCGCCTAAGAGACAATGACGGTTTTACCCTTTGATTTGAATTGAGTTAGATCCAAGAGCTTTATATGATTTAAATATATATCTAATATCCATTCATGGACTCAATTTTTTTTCGTAATTATTCAATACAAAATGATTTGATAGGTTTTCATACACCATAAATTGCCTAAGAGACTATGACGGTTTTACCCTTTGATATGAAATAAGTTTTATCCACGGGTTTCATATGATTGAAATATATCTATTACCTATTCAAGGATTTAAAAGTATTTGGTAATTTACCACAAAAAATGATTTGAAAGGTTGTTCATACACCACAAATCCCCGAAGAGACTATGACGGTTTTACCCTTTGATTTGAACTGAGTTCGATCTAAGGGCTTCATATGCTCTAAATAGACTTAATACCTATTCAAGGACTCATAAAAATTTTGTAATTATTAACAAAAAAATTATTTAAAAGATGTTCATACACTACAGATCGCGTAAGAGACTATGACGGTTTTACCCTTTGATTTAAATTGAGTTTGATCCAAGGGCTTCATATGCTTTAAATATATCTAATACGTATTCAAGGAGTCATAAATATTATGTAAATATTCACAACAAAATGATTTGAAAGGCTATCATACACCACAAATCGCCTAAGAGACTATGACGGTTTTACCCTCTGATATGAAATAAGTTTGATCCATGGGTTTCATATGATTGAAATATATGTAATACCTATTTAAGGAGTCAAAAATATTTGGTAATTAAGCACAAAAAATAGATTTGAAAGGTGTTCATACACCACAAATCCCCTAAGAGACTATGACAGTTTTACCGTGTGATTTGAATTGAGGTTGATCCAAGGACTTCATATGCTTTAAAAAGATATAATACCTATTCAAGGACTCATAAATCGCCTTAGAGACTAGGACGGTTTTACCCTTTGATATGAAATAAGTTTGATCCAAGGGTTTCATATGATTGAAATATCTCTAATACCTATTCAAGGAGTCAAAAGTATTTGGTAATTAACCACAAAAAATGATTTGAAAGGTGTTCATACACCACAAATCCCCTAAGAGACTATGACGGTTTTAAACTTTGATTTGAATTGAGTTTGAACTAAGGGCTTCATATGCCTTAAATAGACTTAATACCTATTCAAGGACTCAAAAATATTTGGTAATTATTAACAACAAAATGATTTAAAAGGTGTTCATACACAACAAATCCCCTAAGAGACTATGACAGTTTTACCCTTTGATTTGAATTGAGTTCGATCTAACGGCTTCATATGCCTTAAATAGATTTAATACATATTCAAAGACTTAAAAATATTTTGTAAATATTCCAAACAAAATAATTTGAAAGGTGTTCGTACACCACAAATCGCCTAAGAGACTATGACGGTTTTACCCTTTGATTTGAATTGAGTTAGATCCAAGAGCTTTATATGATTTAAATATATATCTAATATCCATTCACGGACTGAATTTTTTTTCGTAATTATTCAATACAAAATGATTTGATAGGTTTTCAAACACCATAAATTGCCTAAGAGACTATGACGGTTTTACCCTTTGATATGAAATAAGTTTAATCCAAGGGTTTCATATGATTGAAATATCTCTAATACCTATTCAAGGAGTCAAAAGTATTTGGTAATTAACCACAAAAAATGATTTGAAAGGTGTTCATACACCACAAATCCCCTAAGAGACTATGATAGTTTCACCCTTTGATATGAAATAAGTTTGATCCAAGGGTTTCATCTGAGTGAAATATATCTAATACCTATTGAAGGAGTCAAAAATATTTTGTAATTAAGCACAAAAAATTATTCGAAAGGTGTTCATTCACCACAAATCGCCTAAGAGACTATGACGGTTTTGCCCTTTGATTTGATTTGAGTTTGATCCAAGGGCTTCATATGCTTTACATATATCTAACACCTATTCAAGGACTCAAAAATATTTGGTTATTATTCACAACCAATATAATTTTAAAGGTTTTCATTCATCACAAATCGCCTAAGACACTATGACGGTTTTACCCTTTGATTTGAAATAAGTTTGATCCAAATGCTTCATATGATTAAAATATATCTAATACCCATTCAAGGAGTTAAAAATATTTTGGTAATTAAGCACAAACAATGATTTGAAAGGTGTTTATACACACCAAATCCCCTACGAGACTATGACGGTTTTACCCTTTGATTTGAATTGAGTTTGATCGACGGACTTCATATGCTTTAAATAGATCTAATACCTATTCAAGGACTCAAAAATATTTAGTAATTTTTTAAAATAAAATTTTTTGAAAGGTGTTCATTCACTACAAATCGTCTAAGAGACTATGACGGTTTAACCCTTTGTTTTGAATTGAGTTTGATCCAAGGGCTTCATATGCTTTAAATAGATCTAGTACCTATTCAAGGACTCAAAAATATTTGGTAATTATTCACAACAAAATGATTTGAAAGGTGTTCATACACCGCAAATCGCCTAAGAGACTATGACGGTTTTAACCTTTGATTTAAATTGAGTTTGATCCAAGGGCTTCATACGCTTTAAATATATACAATACCTATTCAAGGAGTCGTAAATATTCACAATAAAATAATTTGAAAGGCGTTTATACACCATAAATCGTCTAAGAGACTACTACGGTTTTACCCTTTAATTTGAATTGAGTTTGATCCAAGGGCTTCAGATGCTTTAAACATATCTAATACCTATTCAAGGACTCAAAAATATTTGGTAATTATTCACAAAAAAATAATATGAAAGGTGTCCATACACCACAAATCGCCTAAGAGACTATGACGGTTTTACCCTTTGATTTGAAATAAGTTTAATCCAAGGACTTCATATGATTGAAATATACCTAATACCAATTCAAGGAGTGAAAAGTATTTGGTGATTAAGCACCAAAAATAATTTGATAGGTGTTCATACACCAAAAATCGCCTAAGAGATTATAACAATTTTACCCATTGATTGGAATTGACTTAGATCCAAGGGCTTCATATGATTTAAATATATTTAATATCCATTCAAGGACTGAATTTTTTTGGTAATTGTTCAATAAATAATGATTTGAAAGGTTTTCATACAGCATAAATCGCCTAAGAGACTATGACAGTTTCACCCTTTGATATGAAATAAGTTTGATCCAAGGGTTTCATATGATTTAAATATATCTAATACGTATTCAAGGAGTCAAAAGTATTTGGTAATTTACCACAAAAAATGATTTGAATGGTGTTCATACACCACAAATCCCCTCAGAGACTATGACGGTTTTACCCTTAGATTTTAATTGAGTTTGATCTAAGGGCTTCCCATGTTTTAAATAGATTTAATACCTATTCAAGGACTAAAAAATATTTGGTAATTATTCACAACAAAATGATTTGAAAGGTGTTCATACACCACAAATCGCCTATGAGACTATGACGGTTTTACCCTTTGATATGAAATAAGTTTGATCCAAGGGTTTCATATGATTGAAATATATCTAATACCTATTAAAGGAGTCAAAAATATATTGTAATTAAGAACCAAAAATGATTTGAAAGGTGTTTATACACCACAATCGCCTAAGAGACTATGACGGTTTTACCCTTTGATTTGAATTGAGTTTGATCTAAGGGCTTCATATGCTTTAAATAGACTTAATACCTATTCAAGAACTCAAAAATATTTGGTAATTATTCACAACCAAATGATTTAAAAGGTGTTCAGACACCAATATCGCCTACTATGACGGTTTTACCCTTTGATTTAAATTGAGTTTGATCCAAGGGCTTCATATGCTCTAAAAATATATCTAATACCTATTCAAGGAATCATAAATATTATGTAAATATTCACATCAAAATAGTTTGAAAGGTGTTCATACACCACAAATCGCCTAAGAGACTATGACGGTTTTACCCTTTGATTTGAAATAAGTATAATCCAAGGGCTTCATATGATTGAAATATACCAAATACCAATTCAAGGAGTGAAAAGTATCTGGTAATTAAGCACCGAAAAAGATTTGAAATGTGTTCATGCACCAAAGATAAGTTTAATACAAGGGCTTCATATGATTGAAATATACCAAATTCCAATTCAAGGAGTGAATAGTATTTGGTAATTAAGCACCAAAAAAGATTTGAAATGTGTTTATACAACAAAAATCGCCTAATAGACTATGACGATTTTACCCTTTGATTTGAATTGAGTTAGATCCAAGGGCTTCAAAATGATTTAAATATATCTAATAACTATTCAAGGACTCAATTTTTTTTGGTAATTATTCAATACAAAATGATTTGAAAGGTTTTCATACACCATAAATCGCCTAAGAGACTATGACAGTTTCACCCTTTGATATGAAATAAGTTTGATCCAAGGGTTTCATCTGATTGAAATATATCTAATACCTATTGAAGGAGTCAAAAATATTTTGTAATTAAGCACAAAAAATGATTTGAAAGGTGTTCATTCACCACAATCGCCTAAGAGACTATGACGGTTTTGCCCATTGATTTGATTTGAGTTTGATACAAGGGATTCATATGATTTACATATATCTAACACCTATTCCAGGACTCAAAAATATTTGATTATTATTCACAACCAAAATAATTTGAAAGGTTTTTATTCACCACAAATCGCCTAAGACACTATGACTGTTTTACCCTTTGATTTGAAATAAGTTTGATCCAAATGCTTCATATGATTAAAATATATCTAATACCCATTCAAGGAGTTAAAAATATTTTGGTAATTAAGCACAAACATTGATTTGAAAGGTGTTTATACACCACAAATCCCCAACGAGACTATGAAAGTTTTACCCTTCGATTTGAATTGAGTTTGATCGAAGGACTTCATATGATTTGAATAGATCCAATACATATTCAAGGACTCAAAAATATTTGGTAATTTTTTAAAACAAAATTGTTTGAAAGGTGTTCATTCACCACAAATCGTCTAAGAGACTATGACGGTTTTACCCTTTGTTTTGAATTGAGTTTGATCCAAGGGCTTCATATGCTTTAAATAGATCTAATACCTATTCAAGGAGTCATAAATATTTTGTAAATATTCACAACAAAATAATTTGAAAGGTGTTCATACACAACAAATCGCCTAAGAGACTATGACGGTTTTACCCTTTGATTAGAAATAAGTTTAATCCAAGGGCTTCATATGATTGAAATATACCTAATACCAATTCAAGGAGTTAAAATTATTTGGTAATTAACACCAAAAATAAATTTTAATGCGTTCATTCAATAAAAAACGCCTAAGAGACTATGATGGTTTTACCCTATAATTTGAATTGAGTTGGATCCAAGGCTTCATAGGATTTAAATATATCTAATATCTATTCAAAGACTCAATTTTTTTTGGTAATTATTCAATATAAAACGTTTTGAAAGGTTTTCATACACCACAAATCGCCTAAGTGACTATGATGGTTTTACCCTTTGATATGAAATAAGTTTGATCCAAGGGTTTCATATGATTGAAATATATCTAATACACCACACATTTCAAAGGTGTTCGTACACCACACATTTCCTAAGAAACTATGACGATTTTACCCTTTGATTTGAATTGAGTTTGATACAAGGGCTTCATATCTTTAAATATATATAATACCTATTCAAGGAGTCTTAAATATTTTGTAAATATTCACAAAAAAATAATTTAAAAGGTGTTTCTATGCTTTAAAAATATCTAATACCTATTCAAGGACTAAAAAAATATTTGGTAATTATTCCGAACAAAATGATTTGAAAGGTGGTCATTCACCACAAATCGCCTAAGAGACTATGACGGTTTTGCCCTTTAATTTGAATTGAGTTTGATCCAAGGGCTTCATATGCTTTACATATATCAAACACATATTCAAGGACTCAAAAATATTTGGTTATTATTCACAACCAAAATAATTTGAAAGTTGTTCATTCACCACAAATCGCCTAAGACACTATGACGATTTTACCCTTTGATTTGAAATAATTTTGATCCAAATGCATCATATGATTAAAATATTTTTAATACCCATTCAAGGAGTAAAAAATATTTTGGTAATTTAGCACAAACAATGATTTGAAATGTGTTTATACACAAAAATCCCCTACGAGACTATGACGGTTGTACCCTTTGATTTGAATTGAGTTTGATCGAAGGAATTCATATGCTTTCAATAGCTTTAATACCTATTCAAGGACTCAAAAATATTTGGTAATTATTTAAAACAAAATTATTTGAAAGGTGTTCATTCACCACAAATCTTGTAAGAGACTATGACGGTTTTACCCTTTGTTTTGAATTGAGTTTGATCCAAGGGCTTCATATGCTTTAAATAGATCTAACACCTATTCAAGGACTTAAAAATATTTGGTAATTATTCCCAACAAAATGATTTGAAAGGTGTTCATTCACCACAAATCGCCTAAGAGACAATGACAGTTTTACCCTTTATTTTGAATTGAGTTAGATCCAAGAGCTTTATATGATTTAAATATATATCTAATAGCCATTCAAGGACTCAATTTTTTTTGGTAATTATTCAATACAAAATGATTTGATAGGTTTTCATACACCATAAATTGCCTAAGAGACTATGACGGTTTTACCCTTTGATATGAAATTAGTTTTATCCAAGGGTTTCATATGATTGAAATATATCTATTACCTATTCAAGGAGTCAAAATTATTTGGTAATTAACCACAAAAAATGATTTGAAAGGTTGTTCATACAACACAAATCTCCTAAGAGACTATGACGGTATTACCCTTTGATTTGAATTAAGTTTGATCTAAGGGATTCATATGCTTTAAATATACATAATACCTATTCAAGGACTTAAAACTATTTGGTAATTATTCACAACAAAATGATTTAAAAGATGTTCATACACCACAGATCGCCTAAGAGACTATGACGGTTTTACCCTTTGATTTAAATTGAGTTTGATCTAAGGGCTTCATGTGCTTTAAATATATCTAATACCTATTCAAGGAGTCATAAATATTTTGTAAATATTCACAACAAAATAATTTGAAAGGTGTTCATACACAACAAATCGCCTAAGAGACTATGACGGTTTTACCCTTTGATTTGAAATAAGTTTAATCCAAGGGCTTCATATGACTGAAATATACCTAATTCCAATTCAAGGAGTTAAAAGTATTTCGTAATTAACAACAAAAATGAATTGAAATGTGTTCATACAACAAAAAACGCCTAAAAGACTATGACGGTTTTACCCTATGATTTGAATTGAGTTGGATCCAAGGGCTTCATAGGATTTAAATATATCTAATATCTATTCAAGGACTCAATTTAATATGGTAATTATTCAATACAAAATGTTTTGAAAGGTTTTCATACACCACAAATTGCCTAAGTGACTATGATGGTTTTACCCTTTGATAGGAAATAAGTTTGATCCAAGGGTTTCATATGATTGAAATATATCTAATACCTATTGAAGGAGTCAAAAATATTTTGTAATTAAGCACAAAAAATGATTGCAAAGGTGTTCATACACCACACATTTCCTAAGAAACTATGACGACTTTACCCTTTGATTGAATTGAGTTTGATCCAAGGGCTTCATATGATTTAAATATATATAATACCTATTCAAGGAGTCTTAAATATTTTGTAAATATTCACAACAAAATAATTTGAAAGGTCTTTATATGCTTTAAAATTATCTAATACCTATTCAAGGACTAAAAAAATATTTGGTAATTATTCCCAACAAAATGATTTGAAAGGTGTTCATTCACCACAAGTCGCCTAAGAGACTATGACGGTTTTTCTCTTTGATTTGAATTGAGTTTGATCCAAGGGCTTCATATCCTTTACATATATCAAACACATATTCAAGGACTCAAAATTATTTGGTTATTATTCACAACCAAAATAATTTGAGAGGTGTTCATTCACCACAAATCGCCTAACACACTATGACGGTTTTACCCTTTGATTTGAAATAAGTTTGATCCAAATGCTTCATATGATTAAAATATATCTAATATCCATTCAAGGAGTTAAAAATATTTTGGTAATTAAGCACAAACAATGATTTGAAAGGTGTTTATACACCAAAAATCCCCTACGAGACTATGACGGTTTTACCGTTTGATTTGAATTGAGTTTGATTGAAGGAATTCATATGCTTTAAATAGATCTAATACCTATTCAAGGATTCAAAAATATTTGGTAATTATATAAAACAAAATTATTTGATAGGTGTTCATTCACCACAAATCGTCTAAGAGACTATGACGGTTTTACCCTTTGTTTTGAAATGAGTTTGATCCAAGGGCTTCATATGCTTTAAATAGATCTAGTACCTATTCAAGGACTCAAAAATATTTGGTAATTATTCACAACTAAATGATTTGAAAGGTGTTCATACACCACAAATCGCCAAAGAGACTATGATGGTTTTACCCTTTGATTTAAATTGAGTTTGATCCAAGGGCCTCATATTCTTTAAATATAAATAGTACCTATTCAAGGAGTCTTAAATATTTTGTAAATATTCACAACAAAATAATTTGAAAGGTGTTTATACACCACAAATCGCCTAAGAGACTATGACAGTTTTACGCTTTGAGTTAAAATAAGTTTAATCCAAGGGCTTCATATGATTGAAATATACCTAATACCAATTCAAAGAGTGAAAAGTATTTGGTAATTAAGCACCAAAAATATTTTGATAGGTGTTTATAAACCAAAAATCGCCAAAGAAACTATTACGATTTTACCCTTAGATTGGAATGGAGTTTGATCCAAGGGCTTCATATGCTTTACATATATCAAACACATATTCAAGGACTCAAAAATATTTTGTTATTATTCACAACCAAAATAATTTGAAAGTTGTTCATTCACCACAAATCGCCTAAGACACTATGACGGTTTTACCCTTTGATTTGAAATATTTTGATCCAAATGCTTCATATGATTAAAATATATTTAATACCCATTCAAGGAGTAAAAAATATTTTGGTAATTAAGCACAAACAATGATTTGAAAGGTGTTATACACCAAACATCCCCCACGAGACTATGACGGTTGTACCCTTTGATTTGAATTGAGTTTGATCGAAGGAATTCATATGCTTTATATAGCTCTAATACCTATTTAAGGACTCAAAAATATTTGGTAATTATTTAAAACAAAATTATTTGAAAGGTGTTCATTCACCACAAATCGTGTAAGAGACTATGACGGTTTTACCCTTTGTTTTGAATTGAGTTTGATCCAAGGGCTTCATATGCTTTAAATAGATCTAACACCTATTAAAGGACTCAAAAAATGTTTGGTAATTATTCCCAACAAAATGATTTGAAAGGTGTTCATTCACCACAAATCGCCTAAGAGACAATGACAGTTTTACCCTTTGATTTGAATTGAGTTAGATCCAAGAGCTTTATATGATTTAAATATATATATAATATCCATTCAAGGACTCAAATTTTTTTGGTAATTATTCAATACAAAATGATTTGATAGGTTTTCATACACCATAACTTTCCTAAGAGACAATGACAGTTTTACCCTTTGATATGAAATAACTTTTATCCAAGGGTTTCATATGATTGAAATATATCTATTACCTATTCAAGGAGTCAAAAGTATTTGGTAATTAACCACAAAAAATGATTTGAAAGGTTGTTCATACACCATAAATCTCCTAAGAGGCTATGACGGTATTACCCTTTGATTTGAATTGAGTTTGATCTAAGGGATTCATATGCTTTAAATATACTTAATACCTATTCAAGGACTTAAAACTATTTGGTAATTATTCACAACAAAATTATTTAAAAGATGTTCATACACCACAGATCGCCTAAGAGACTATGACGGTTTTACCCTTTGATTTAAATTGAGTTTGATCTAAGGGCTTCATGTGCTTTAAATATATCTAATACCTATTCAAGGATTCATAAATATTTTGTAAATATTCACAACAAAATAATTTGAAAGGCGTTCATACACAACAAATCGCCTAAGAGACTATGACGGTTTTACCCTTTGATTTGAAATAAGTTTAATCCAAGGGCTTCATATGATTGAAATATACCTAATACCAATTCAAGGAGTGAAAAATATTTCGTAGTTAACACCAAAAATGAATTGAAATGCGTTCATCCAATAAAAAACGCCTAAGAGACTATGACGGTTTTACCCTTTGATTTGAATTGAGTTTGATCGAAGAAATTCATATGCTTTAAATAGATCTAATACCTATTCAAGGATTCAAAAATATTTGGTAATTATATAAAAACAAAATTATTTGATAGGTGTTCATTCACCACAAATCGTCTAAGAGACTATGACGGTTTTACCCTTTGTTTTGAATTGAGTTTGATCCAAGGGCTTCATATGCTTTAAATAGATCTAGTACCTATTCAAGGACTCAAAAATATTTGGTAATTATTCACAACAAAATGATTTGAAAGGTGTTCATACACCACAAATCTCCAAAGAGACTATGATGGTTTTACCCTTTGATTTAAATTGAGTTTGATCCAAGGGCTTCATATTCTTTAAATATAAATAGTACCTATTCAAGGAGTCTTAAATATTTTGTAAATATTCACAACAAAATAATTTGAAAGGTGTTTATACACCACAAATCGCCTAAGAGACTATGACAGTTTTACGCTTTGAGTTGAAATAAGTTTAATCCAAGGGCTTCATATGATTGAAATATACTTAATACCAATTCAAAGAGTGAAAAGTATTTGGTAATTAACCACCAAAAATAATTTGATAGGTGTTCATACACCAAAAATCGCCAAAGAGACTATGACGATTTTACCCTTAGATTGGAATTGAGTTAGATCCAAGGGCTTCATATGATTTAAATATATCTAATATCCATTCAAGGACCGAATTTTTTTGGTAATTGTTCAATACAAAATGATTTGAAAGGTTTTCATACACCATAAATCGCCTAAGAGACTATGACAGTTTCACCCTTTGATATGAAATAAGTTTGATTTAAGGGTTTCATATAATTGAGATATATCTAATATGTATTCAAGGAGTCAAAATTATTTGGTAATTAACCACAAAAAATGATTTGAATGGTGTTCATACACAACTAATCCCCAAAGAGACTATGATGGTTTTCCCTTTGCTTTTAATTGAGGTTGATCCAAGGACTTCATATGCTTTAAAAAGATCTAATACCTATTCAAGGACTCAAAAAATATTTCGTAATTATTCCCAACAAAATGATTTGAAAGGTGTTCATTCACCACAAATCGCCTAAGAGACTATGACGGTTTTACCATTTGATTTGAATTGAGTTAGATCCAAGGGATTCATATGATTTAAATATATCTAATATCCATTCAAGGACTAATTTTTTTTGGTTAATTATTCAATACAAAATGATTTGATAGGTTTTCATACACCATAAATTGCCTAAGAGACTATGACGGTTTTACCCTTTGATATGAAATAAGTTTGATCCAAGGGTTTCATATGATTGAAATATATCTAATACCTATTGAAGGAGTCAAAAGTATTTGGTAATTAACCACAAAAAATGATTTGAAAGGTGTTTATACACTACAAATCCCCTAAGAGACTATAACGGTTTTACCCTTTGATTTGAATTGAGTTTGATGTAAGGGATTCATATGCTTTAAATAGACTTAATACCTATTAAACGACTCAAAAATATTTGGTAATTATTAACAGAAAATGATTGTATAGGTTTTCATACACCACAGATCGCCTAAGAGACTATGACGGTTTTACCCTTTGATTTAAATTGAGTTTGATCTAAGGGCTTCATGTGCTTTAAATATATATAATACCTATTATAGGAGTCATAAATATTTTGTAAATATTCACAACAAAATAATTTGAAAGGCGTTCATACACAACAAATCGCCTAAGAGACTATGACGGTTTTACCTTTGATTTGAAATAAGTTTAATCCAAGGGCTTCATATGATTGAAATATACCTAATACCAATTCAAGGAGTGAAAAGTATTTCGTAGTTAACACCAAAAATTAATTGAAATGCGTTCATCCAATAAAAAACGCCTAAGAGACTATGACGGTTTTACCCTATAATTTGAATTGAGTTGGATCCAAGGGCTGCATAGGATTTAAATATATCTAATATCTATTCAAGGACTCAATTTTTTTTGTTAATTATTCAATACAAAACGTTTTGAAAGGTTTTCATACACCACAAATCGCCTAAGTGACTATGATGGTTTTACCCTTTGATATGAAATAAGTTTGATCCAAGGGTTTCATATGATTGAAATATATCGAATACCTATTGAAGGATTCAAAATTTTCTTGTAATTAAGCACAAAAAATGATTTGAAAGGTGTTCGTACACCACACATTTCCTAAGAAACTATGACGATTTTACCCTTTGATTTGAATTGAGTTTGATACAAGGGCTTCATATCTTTAAATATATATAATACCTATTCAAGGAGTCTTAAATATTTTGTAAATATTCACAAAAAAATAATTTAAAAAAGGTGTTTATATGCTTTAAAAATATCTAATACCTATTCAAGGACTAAAAAAATATTTGGTAATTATTCCGAACAAAATGATTTGAAAGGTGGTCATCACCACAAATCGCCTAAGAGACTATGACGGTTTTGCCCTTTAATTTGAATTGAGTTTGATCCAAGGGCTTCATATGCTTTACATATATCAAACACATATTCAAGGACTCAAAAATATTTTGTTATTATTCACAACCAAAATAATTTGAAAATTGTTCATTCACCACAAATCGCCTAAGACACTATGACGGTTTTACCCTTTGATTTGAAATATTTTGATCCAAATGCTTCATATGATTAAAATATATTTAATACCCATTCAAGGAGTTAAAAATATTTTGGTAATTAAGCACAAACAATGATTTGAAAGGTGTTTATACACCAAACATCCCCCACGAGACTATGACGGTTGTACCCTTTGATTTGAATTGAGTTTGATCGAAGGAATTCATATGCTTTCAATAGCTCTAATACCTATTCAAGGACTCAAAAATATTTGGTAATTATTTAAAACAAAATTATTTGAAAGGTGTTCATTCACCACAAATCGTGTAAGAGACTATGACGGTTTTACCCTTTGTTTTGAATTGAGTTTGATCCAAGGGCTTCATATTCTTTAAATAGATCTAACACTTATTCAAGGACTCAAAAAATATTTGGTAATTATTCCCAACAAAATGATTTGAAAGGTGTTCATTCACCACAAATCGCCTAAGAGACAATGACAGTTTTACCCTTTGATTTGAATTGAGTTAGATCCAAGAGCTTTATATGATTTAAATATATATCTAATATCCATTCAAGGACTCAATTTTTTTTGGTAATTATTCAATACAAAATGATTTGATAGGTTTTCATACACCATAAATTGCCTAAGAGACTATGACGGTTTTACCCTTTGATATGAAATAACTTTTATCCAAGGGTTTCATATGATTGAAATATATCTATTACCTATTCAAGGGGTCAAAAGTATTTGGTAATTAACCACAAAAAATGATTTGAAAGGTTGTTCATACACCACAAATCTCCTAAGAGGCTATGACGGTATTACCCTTTGATTTGAATTGAGTTTGATCTATGGGCTTCATATGCTTTAAATATACTTAATACCTATTCAACGACTTAAAACTATTTGGTAATTATTCACAACAAAATTATTTAAAAGATGTTCATACACCACAGATCGCCTAAGAGACTATGACGGTTTTACCCTTTGATTTAAATTGAGTTTGATCTAAGGGCTTCATGTGTTTTAAATATATCTAATACCTATTATAGGAGTCATAAATATTTTGTAAATATTCACAACAAAATAATTTGAAAGGCGTTCATACACAACAAATCGCCTAAGAGACTATGACGGTTTTACCCTTTGATTTGAAATAAGTTTAATCCAAGGGCTTCATATGATTGAAATATACCTAATACCAATTCAAGGAGTGAAAAGTATTTCGTAGTTAACACCAAAAATTAATTGAAATGCGTTCATCCAATAAAAAACGCCTAAGAGACTATGACGGTTTTACCCTATAATTTGAATTGAGTTGGATCCAAGGGCTGCATAGGATTTAAATATATCTAATATCTATTCAAGGACTCAATTTTTTTTGGTAATTATTCAATACAAAACGTTTTGAAAGGTTTTCATACACCACAAATCGCCTAAGTGACTATGATGGTTTTACCCTTTGATATGAAATAAGTTTGATCCAAGGGTTTCATATGATTGAAATATATCGAATACCTATTGAAGGATTCAAAAATTTTTTGTAATTAAGCACAAAAAATGATTTGAAAGGTGTTCGTACACCACACATTTCCTAAGAAACTATGACGATTTTACCCTTTGATTTGAATTGAGTTTGATACAAGGGCTTCATATCTTTAAATATATATAATACCTATTCAAGGAGTCTTAAATATATTGTAAATATTCACAAAAAAATAATTTAAAAAAGGTGTTTATATGCTTTAAAAATATATAATACCTATTCAAGGACTAAAAAAATATTTGGTAATTATTCCGAACAAAATGATTTGAAAGGTGGTCATCACCAAAAATCCCCTACGAGACTATGACGGTTGTACCCTTTGATTTGAATTGAGTTTGATCGAAGGAATTCATATGCTTTCAATAGCTCTAATACCTATTCAAGGACTCAAAAATATTTGGTAATTATTTAAAACAAAATTATTTGAAAGGTGTTTATTCACCACAAATCGTGTAAGAGACTATGACGGTTTTACCCTTTGTTTTGAATTGAGTTTGATCCAAGGGCTTCATATGCTTTAAATAGATCTAACACCTATTCAAGGACTCAAAAAATATTTGGTAATTATTCCCAACAAAATGATTTGAAAGGTGTTCATTCACCACAAATCGCCCAAGAGACAATGACAGTTTTACCCTTTGATTTGAATTGAGTTAGATCCAAGAGCTTTATATGATTTAAATATATATCTAATATCCATTCAAGGACTCAATTTTTTTTGGTAATTATTCCATACAAAATGATTTGATATGTTTTCATACACCATAAATTGCCTAAGAGACTATGACGGTTTTACCCTTTGATATGAAATAAGTTTTATCCAAGGGTTTCATATGATTGAAATATATCTATTACCTATTCAAGGAGTCAAAAGTATTTGGTAAATAACCACAAAAAATGATTTGAAAGGTTGTTCATACACCACAAATCTCCTAAGAGGCTATGACGGTATTACCCTTTGATTTGAATTGAGTTTGATCTAAGGGCTTCATATGCTTTAAATATACTTAATACCTATTCAAGGACTTAAAACTATTTGGTAATTATTCACAACAAAATGATTTAAAAGATGTTCATACACCACAGATCGCCTAAGAGACTATGACGGTTTTACCAGTTTGATCTAAGGGCTTCCTGTGCTTTAAATATATCTAATACCTATTCAAGGAGTCATAAATATTTTGTAAATATTCACAACAAAATAATTTGAAAGGTGTTCATACACAACAAATCGCCTAAAAGACTATGACGGTTTTACCCTTTGATTTGAAATAAGTTTAATCCAAGGGTTTCATATGATTGAAATATACCTAATACCAATTCAAGGAGTGAAAAGTATTTCGTAGTTAACACCAAAAATGAATTGAAATGTGTTCATACAACAAAAAACGCCTAAGAGACTATGACGGTTTTACCCTATGATTTGAATTGAGTTGGATCCAAGGGCTTCATAGGATTTAAATATATCTAATATCTATTCAAGGACTCAATTTTTTATGGTAATTATTCAATACAAAACATTTTGAAAGGTTTTCATACACCACAAATTGCCTAAGTGACGATGATGGTTTTACCCTTTGATATGAAATAAGTTTGATCCAAGGGTTTCATATGATTGAAATATATCTAATACCTATTGAAGGAGTCAAAAATATTTTGTAATTAAGCACAAAAAATGATTGCAAAGGTGTTCATACACCACACATTTCCTAAGAAACTATGACGACTTTACCCTTTGATTTGAATTGAGTTTGATCCAAGGGCTTCATATGGTTTAAATATATATAATACCTATTCAAGCTGTCTTAAATATTTTGTAAATATTCACAACAAAATAATTTGAAAGGTCTTTATATGCTTTAAAATTATCTAATACCTATTCAAGGACTAAAAAAATATTTGGTAATTATTCCCAACAAAATGATTTGAAAGGTGTTCATTCACCACAAATCGCCTAAGAGAATATGACGGTTTTTCCCTTTGATTTGAATTGAGTTTGATCCAAGGGCTTCATATGCTTTACATATATCAAACACATATTCAAGGACTCAAAATTATTTGGTTATTATTCACAACCAAAATAACTTGAAAGGTGTTCATTCACCACAAATCGCCTAACACACTATGACGGTTTTACCCTTTGATTTGAAATAAGTTTGATCCAAATGCTTCATATGATTAAAATATATCTAATACCCATTCAAGGAGTTAAAAATATTTTGGTAATTAAGCACAAACAATGATTTGAAAGGTGTTTATACACCAAAAATCCCCTACGAGACTATGACGGTTTTACCCTTTGATTTGAATTGAGTTTGATCGAAGGAATTCATATGCTTTAAATAGATCTAATACCTATTAAAGGACTCAATGATATTTGGTAATTATTTAAAACAAAATTATTTGAAAGGTGTTCATTCACCACAAATCGTCTAAGAGACTATGACGGTTTTACCCTTTGTTTTGAATTTAGTTTGATCCAAGGGCTTCATATGCTTTAAATAGATCTATTACCTATTCAAGGACTCAAAAATATTTGGAAATTATTCACAACAAAATGATTTGAAAGATGTTCATACACCACATATCGCCAAAGAGACTATGACGGTTTTACCCTTTGATTTAAATTGAGTTTGATCCAAGGGCTTCATATTCTTTAAATATAAATAGTACCTATTCAAGGAGTCTTAAATATTTTGTAAATATTCACAACAAAATAATTTGAAAGGTGATTATTCACCACAAATCGCCTAAGATACTATTACGATTTTACCCTTTAATTTGAATTGAGTTTGATCCAAGGGCTTCCTATGCTTTAAACATATCTAATACATATTCAAGGACTCAAAAATATTTGGTAATTATTCACAACAAAATAATATGAAAGGTGTCCATACACCACAAATCGCCTAAGAGACTATGACGGTTTTACGCTTTGAGTTGAAATAAGTTTAATCCAAGGGCTTCATATGATTGAAATATACCTAATACCAATTCAAAGAGTGAAAAGTATTTGGTAAATAAGCACCAAAAATAATTTGATAGGTGTTCATACACCAAAAATCGCCAAAGAGACTATGACGATTTTACCCTTAGATTGGAATTGAGTTATATCAAAGGGCTTCATATGATTTAAATATATCTAATGTCCATTCAAGGACCGATTTTTTTGGTAATTGTTCAATACAAAATGATTTGAAAGGTTTTCATACACCATAAATCGCCTAAGAGACTATGACAGTTTCACCCTTTGATATGAAATAAGTTTGATTTAAGGGTTTCATATGATTGAAATATATCTAATATGTATTCAAGGAGTCAAAATTATTTGGTAATTAACCACAAAAAATGATTTGAATGGTGTTCATACACAACTAATCCCCAAAGAGACTATGACGGTTTTCCCTTTGATTATAATTGAGGTTGATCCAAGGATTTCATATGCTTTAAAAAGATCTAATACCTATTCAAGGACTCAAAAAATATTTCGTAATTATTCCCAACAAAATGATTTGAAACGTGTTCATTCACCACAATTCGCCTAAGAGACTATGATGGTTTTACCGTTTGATTTGAATTGAGTTAGATCCAAGGGCTTCATATGATTTAAATATATCTAATATCCATTCAAGGACTAATTTTTTTTTGCTAATTATTCAATAAAAAATGATTTGATAGGTTTTCATACACCATAAATTGCCTAAGAAACTATGACGGTTTTACCCTTTGATATAAAATAAGTTTGATCCAAGGGTTTCATATGATTGAAATATATCTAATACCTATTGAAGGAGTCAAAAGTATTTGGTAATTAACCACAAAAAATGATTTGAAAGGTGTTTATACACTACAAATCCCCTAAGAGACTATAACGGTTTTACCCTTTGATTTGAATTGAGTTTGATCTAAGGGCTTCATATGATTTAAATAGACTTAATACCTATTCAAGGACTCAAAAATATTTGGTAATTATTAACAACAAAATGATTTATAGGTGTTCATACACCACAGATCGCCTAAGAGACTATGACTGTTTTACCCTTTGATTTAAATTGATTTTGATCCAAGGGCTTCATATGCTTTAAATATATCTAATACCTATTCAAGGAGTCATAAATATTTTGTAAATATTCACAACAAAATAATTTGAAAGGTGTTCATATACAACAAATCACCTAAGAGACTATGACGGTTTTACCCTTTAATTTGAAATAAGTTTGATCCAAGGGTTTCATATGATTAAAATATATCTAATACCTATTGAAGGATTCAAAAATATTTTGTAATTAAGCACAAAAAATGATTTGAAAGGTGTTCATACACCACAAATCCCCTAAGAGACTATGACGGTTTTACCCTTTGATTTGAATTGAGGTTGATCCAAGGACTTCATATGCTTTAAAAATATCTAATACCTGTTCAACGACACAAAAAATACTTGGTAATTATTCCCAACAAAATGAATTGAAAGGTGTTCATTCACCACACATCGCCTAAGAGACTATGATGGTTTTGCCCTTTGATTTGAATTGAGTTTGATCCAAGGGCTTCATAAGCTTTACATATATCTAACACCTATTCAAGGACTCAAAAATATTTGGTTATTATTCACAACCAAAATAATTTGAAAGGTGTTCATTCACCACAAATCGCCTAAGACACTATGACGGTTTTACCCTTTGATTTGAAATAAGTTTGATCCAAATGCTTCATATGATTAAAATATATCTAATACATATTCAAGGAGTTAAAATATTTTGGTAATTAAGTACAAACAATGATTTGAAAGGTGTTTATACACCACAAATCCCCTACGAGACTGTGACGGTTTTACCCTCTGATTTGAATTGTGTTTGATCGAAGGACTTCATATGCTTTAAATAGATCTAATACCTATTCAAGGACTCAAAAATATTTGGTAATTATATAAAAGAAAATTACTTGAAAGGTGTTCATTCACCACAAATCGTCTAAGAGACTATGACGGTTTTACCCTTTGTTTTGAATTGAGTTTGATACAAGAGCTTCATATGCTTTAAATAGATCTAGTACCAATTCAAGGACTCAAAAATATTTGGTAATTATTCACAACAAAATGATTTGAAAGGTGTTCATACACCACAAATCGCCTAAGAGACTATGACGGTTTTACCCTTTGATTTAAATTGATTTTGATCCAAGGGCTTCATATGCTCTAAATATATATAATACCTAATCAAGGAGTCATAAATATTTTGTAAATATTCACAACAAAATAATTTGAAAGGTGTTTATACACCACAAATCGCCTAAGAGACTATTACAGTTTTACCCTTTAATTTGAATTGAGTTTGATCCAAGGGCTTGATATGATTTAAACATATCTAATACCTATTCAAGGACTAAAAAATATTTGGTAATTATATACAACAAAATGATTTGAAAGGTGTTCATACACCACAAATCCCCTAAGAGACTATTACGGTTTTCCCTTTTATTTGAATTGAGGTTGATCCAAGGACTTCATATGCTTTAAAAAGATCTAACACCTATTCAAGGACTCAAAAAATATTTGGTAATTATTCCCAACAAAATGATTTGAAAGGTGTTTATTCACCACAAATCGCCTAAGAGACTATGACGGTTTTACCCTTTGATTTGAATTGAGTTAGATCCAAGAGCATTATATGATTTAAATAAATATCTAATATCCATTCACGGACTCAATTTTTTTTCGTAATTATTCAATACAAAATGATTTGATAGGTTTTCATACACCATAAATTGCCTAAGAGACTATGACGGTTTTACCCTTTGATATGAAATAAGTTTTTTCCAAGGGTTTCATATGATTGAAATATATCTATTACCTATTCAAGGAGTCAAAAGTATTTGGTAATTAACCACAAAAAATGATTTGAAAGGTTGTTCATACACCATTAATCCCCTAAGAGACTATGACGGTTTTACCCTTTGATTTGAATTGAGTTTTATCTAAGGGCTTCATATGCTTTCAATAGACTTAATACCTATTAAAGGACTCATAAAAATTTGGTAATTATTCACAACAAAATGATTTAAAAGATGTTCATACACCACAGATCGCGTAAGAGACTATGACGGTTTTACCCTTTGATTTAAATTGAGTTTGATTCAAGGGCTTCATATGCTTTAAATATATCTAATACCTATTCAAGGAGTCATAAATATTATGTAAATATTCACAACAAAATGATTTGAAAGGCTTTCATACACCACAAATCGCCTACGAGACTATGACGATTTTACCCTTTGATATGAAATAAGTTTGATCCATGGGTTTCATATGATTGAAATATATCTAATACCTATTGAAGGAGTCAAAAATATTTGGTAATTTAGCACAAAAAATAGATTTAAAAGGTTTTCATAGACCACAAATCCCCTAAGAGACTATGACAGTTTTTCCCTGTGATTTGAATTGAGGTTGATCCAAGCACTTCATATGTTTTAAAAAGATATAATACCTCTTCAAGGACTCATAAATCGCCTTAGAGACTAGGACGGTTTTACCCTTTGATATGAAATAAGTTTTATCCAAGGGTTTCATATTATTGAAATATCTCTAATACCTATTCAAGGAGTCAAAAGTATTTGGTAATTAACCACAAAAAATGATTTGAAAGGTGTTCATACACCACAAATCCCCTAAGAGACTATGACGGTTTTACCCTTTGATTTGAATTGAGTTTAATCTAAGGGCTTCATATGCCTTAAATAGACTTAATACCTATTCAAGGACTCATAAATATTTGGTAATTATTAACAACAAAATGATTTAAAAGGTGTTCATACTCCACAAATCCCCTAAGAGACTATGACGGTTTTACCCTTTGATTTTAATTGAGTTTGATCTAACGGCTTCATATGCCTTAAATAGACTTAATACTTATTCAAGGACTTAAAAATATTTTGTAAATATTCCCAACAAAATAATTTGAAAGGTGTTAATACACCACAAATCGCCTTAGAGACTATGACGGTTTTACCCTTTGATTTGAATCGAGTTAGATCCAAGAGCTTTATATGATTTAAATATATATCTAATATCCATTCACGGACTCAATTTTTTTTCGTAATTATTCAATACAAAATGATTTGATAGGTTTTCATACACCATAAATTGCCTAAGAGACTATGACGGTTTTACCCTTTGATTTGAAATAAGTTTGATCCAAATGCTTCATATGATTAAAATATATCTAATACCCATTCAAGGAGTTAAAAATATTTTGGTAACTAAGCACAAACAATGATTTGAAAGGTGTTTATACACCACAAATCCCCTACGAGACTATGACGGTTTTACCCTTTGATTTGAAATAAGTTTGATCCAAATACTTCATATGATTAAAATATATCTAATACCCATTCAAGGAGTTAAAAATATTTTGGTAATTAAGCACAAACAATGATTTGAAAGGTGTTTATACACCACAAATCCCCTACGAGTCTATGACGGTTTAACCCTTTGATTTGAATTTAGTTTGATCGAAGGACTTCATATGATTTAAATACATCTAATACCTATTCAAGGACTCAAAAATATTTGGTAATTTTTTAAAACAAAATTGTTTGAAAGGTGTTCATTCACCACAAATCGTCTAAGAGACTATGACGGTTTTACCCTTTGTTTCGAATTGAGTTTGATCCAAGGGCTTCATATGCTTTAAATAGATCTAGTACCTATTCAAGGACTCAAAAATATTTGGTAATTATTCACAACAAAATGATTTGAAAGGTGTTCATAAACCACAAAACGCCTAAGAGACTATGACGGTTTTACCCTTTGATTTAAATTGAGTTTGATCCAAGGGCTTCATATGCTTTAAATATATACAATACCTATTCAAGGAGTCATAAATATTCACAATAAAATAATTTGAAAGGTGTTTATACACCATAAATCGTCTAGAGACTTCTACAGTTTTACCCTTTAATTTGAATTGAGTTTGATCCAAGGGCTTCAGGTGCTTTAAACATATCTAATACCTATTCAAGGACTCAAAAATATTTGGTAGTTATTCACAAAAAAATAATATGAAAGGTGTCCATACACCACAAATCGCCTAAGAGACTATGACGGTTTTACCCTTTGATTTGAAATAAGTTTAATCCAAGGGCTTCATATGATTTAAATATATCTAATATCCATTCAAGGACCGAATTTTTTGGTAATTGTTTAATACAAAATGATTTGAAAGGTTTTCATACACCATAAATCGCCTAAGAGACTATGACAGTTTCACTCTTTGATATGACACAAGTTTGATCCAAAGGGTTTCATATGATTGAAATATATCTAATACGTATTCAAGGAGTCAAAAGTATTTGGTAATTAACCACAAAAAATGATTTGAATGGTGTTCATACACCACAAATCCCCTACGAGACTATGACGGTTTTACCCTTAGATTTGAATTGAGTTTGATCTAAGGGCTTCCCATGCTTTAAATAGATTTAATACCTATTCAAGGACTAAAATTTTTTTGGTAATTATTCACAACAAAATGATTTGAAAGGTGTTCATACACCACAAATCCCCTAAGAGACTATGACGGTTTTCCATTTTATTTGAATCGAGGTTGATCCAAGGACTTCATATGCTTTAAAAAGATCTAACACCTATTCAAGGACTCAAAAAATATTTGGTAATTATTCCCAACAAAATGATTTGAAAGGTGTTCATTCACCACAAATCCCCTAAGAGACTATGACGGTTTTACCCTTTGATTTGAATTGAGTTAGATCCAAGAGCTTTATATGATTTAAATATATATCTAATATCCATTCACGGACTCAATTTTTTTTCGTAATTATTTAATACAAAATGATTTGATAGGTTTTCATACACCATAAATTGCCTAAGAGACTATGACGGTTTTATCCTTTGATATGAAATAAGTTTTATCCAAGGGATTCATATGATTGAAATATATCAAACACCTATTCAAGGACTAATAAAATATTTGGTAATTATTCCGAACAAAATGATTTGAAAGGTGTTCATTCACCACAAATCGCCTAAGAGACTATGACGGTTTTGCCCTTTGATTTGAATTGAGTTTGATCCAAGGGCTTCATATGCTTTACATATATCAAACACATATTCAAGGACTCAAAAATATTTGGTTATTATTCACAACCAAAATAATTTGAAAGTTGTTCATTCACCACAATCGCCTAAGACACTATGACGGTTTTACCCTTTGATTTGAAATAAGTTTGATCCAAATGCTTCATATGATTAAAGTATATCTAATACCCATTCAAGGAGTAAAAAATATTTTGGTAATTAAGCACAAACTATGATTTGAAAGGTGTTTATACACCAAAAATCCCCTACGAGACTATGACGATTGTACCCTTTGATTTGAATTGAGTTTGATCGAAGGAATTCATATGCTTTAAATAGCTCTAATACCTATTCAAGGACTCAAAAATATTTGGTAATTATTTAAAACAAAATTATTTGAAAGGTGTTCATTCACCACAAATCGTGTAAGAGACTATGACGGTTTTACCCTTTGTTTTGAATTGAGTTTGATCCGAGGACTTCATATGCTTTAAATAGATCTAACACCTATTCAAGGACTCAAAAAATATTTGGTAATTATTCCCAACAAAATGACTTGAAAGGTGTTCATTCACCACAAATCGCCTAAGAGACAATGACAGTTTTACCCTTTGATTTGAATTGAGTTAGATCCAAGAGCTTTATATGATTTAAATATATATCTATTATCCATTCAAGGACTCAATTTTTTTTTGGTAATTATTCATTACAAAATGATTTGATAGGTTTTCATACACCATAAATTGCCTAAGAGACTTTGACGGTTTTACCCTTTGATATGAAATAAGTTTTATCCAAGGGTTTCATATGATTTAAATATATTTATTACTTATTCAAGGAGTCAAATGTATTTGGTAATTAACCACAAAAAATGATTTGAAAGGTTGTTCATACACCACAAATCTCCTAAGAGACTATGATGGTTTTACCCTTTGATTTGAATTGAGTTTGATCTAAGGGCTTCATATGCTTTAAATAGACTTAATACCTATTCAAGGACTCAAAAATATTTGGTAATTATTCACAACAAAATGATTTAAAAAATGTTCATACACCACAGATCGCCTAAGAGACTATGACGATTTTAGCCTTTGATTTAAATTGAGTTTGATCTAAGGGCTTCATATGATTTAAATATATCTAATACCTATTAAAGGAGTCATAAATATTTTGTAAATATTCACAACAAAATAATTTGAAAGGTGTTCATACACAACAAATCGCCTAAGAGACTATGACGGTTTTACCCTTATATTTGAAATAAGTTTAATCCAAGGGCTTCATATGATTGAAATATACCTAATACAAATTCAAGGAATGAAAAGTATTTGGTAATTAACACCAAAAATGAATTGAAATGCGTTCATCCAACAAAAAACGCCTAAGAGACTATGACGGTTTTACCCTATAATTTGAATTGAGTAGGATCCAAGGGCTTGATAGGATTTAAATATATCTAATATCTATTCAATACAAAACGTTTTGAAAGGTTTTCATACACCACAAATCGCCTAAGTGACTATGATGGTTTTACCCTTTGATATGAAATAAGTTTGATCCAAGGGTTTCATATGATTGAAATATATCTAATACCTATTGAAGGAGTCAAAAATATTTTGTAATTAAGCACAATAAATGATTTCAAAGGTGTTCATACACCACACATTTCCAAAGAAACTATGACGATTTTACCCTTTGATTTGAATTGAGTTTGATCGAAGGGCTTCATATGCTTTAATTATATATAATACCTATTCAAGGAGTCTTAAATATTTTGTAAATATTCACAAAAAAATAATTTAAAAGGTGTTTATATGCTTTAAAAATATCTAATACCTATTCAAGGACTAAAAAAATATTTGGTAATTATTCCGAACAAAATGATTTGAAAGGTGTTCCTTCACCACAAATCGCCTAAGAGACTATGACGGTTTTGCCCTTTGATTTGAATTGAGTTTGATCCAAGGGCTTCATATGCTTTACATATATCAAACACATATTCAAGGACTCAAAAATATTTGGTTATTATTCACAACCAAAATAATTCGAAAGTTGTTCATTCACCACAAATCGCTTAAGACACTATGACGGTTTTACCCTTTGATTTGAAATAAGTTTGATCCAAATGCTTCATATGATTAAAATATATCTAATACCCATTCAAGGAGTAAAAAATATTTTGGTAATTAAGCACAAACAATGATTTGAAAGGTGTTTATACACCAAAAATCCCCTACGAGACTATGACGGTTGTACCCTTTGATTTGAATTGAGTTTGATCGAAGGAATTCATATGCTTTAAATAGCTCTAATACCTATTCAAGGACTAAAAAATATTTGGTAATTATTTAAAACAAAATTATTTGAAAGGTGTTCATTCACCACAAATCGTGTAAGAGACTATGACGGTTTTACCCTTTGTTTTGAATTGAGTTTGATCCAAGGGCTTCATATGCTTTAAATAGATCTAACACCTATTCAAGGACTCAAAAAATATTTGGTAATTATTCCCAACAAAATGACTTGAAAGGTGTTCATTCACCACAAATCGCCTAAGAGACAATGACAGTTTTACCCTTTGATTTGAAATGAGTTAGATCCAAGAGCTTTATATGATTTAAATATATATCTATTATCCATTCAAGGACTCAATTTTTTTTTGGTAATTCTTCAATACAAAATGATTTGATAGGTTTTCATACACCATAAATTGCCTAAGAGACTATGACGGTTTTACCCTTTGATATGAAATAAGTTTTATCCAAGGGTTTCATATGATTGAAATATATCTATTACCTATTCAAGGAGTCAAAAGTATTTGGTAATTAGCCACAAAAAATCATTTGAAAGGTTGTTCATACACTACAAATCTCCTAAGAGACTATAACGGTTTTACCCTTTGATTTGAATTGAGTTTGATCCAAGGGCTTCATATGCTTTAAATAGATCTAACACCTATTCAAGGACTCAAAAATATTTGGTAATTATTCCCAACAAAATGATTTGAAAGGTGTTCATTCACCACAAATCGCCTAAGAGACAATGACAATTTTACTCTTTGATTTGAATTGAATTAGATCCAAGAGCTTTATATGATTTAAATATATATCTAATATCCATTCATGGACTCAATTTTTTTTCGTAATTATTTAATACAAAATGATTTGATAGGTTTTCATACACCATAAATTGCCTAAGAGACTATGACGGTTTTACCCTATGATTTGAATTGAGTTGGATCCAAGGGTTTCATAGGACTTAAATATATCTAATATCTATTCAAGGACTCAATTTTTTTTGGTAATTATTCAATACAAAACGTTTTGAAAGGTTTTCATACACCACAAATCGCCTAAGTGACTATGATGGTTTTACCCTTTGATATGAAATAAGTTTGATCCAAGGGTTTCATATGATTGAAATATATCTAATACCTATTGAAGGAGTCAAAAATATTTTGTAATTAAGCACAATAAATTATTTTAAAGGTGTTCATACACCACACATTTCCAAAGAAACTATGACGATTTTACCCTTTGATTTGAATTGAGTTTGATCGAAGGACTTCATATGCTTTAAATAGCTCTAATACCTATTCAAGGACTCAAAAATATTTGGTAATTATTTAAAATAAAATTATTTGAAAGGTGTTCATTCACCACAAATCGTGTAAGAGACTATGACGGTTTTACCCTTTGTTTTGAATTGAGTTTGATCCAAGGGCTTCATATGCTTTAAATAGATCTAACACCTATTCAAGGACTCAAAAAATATTTGGTAATTATTCCCAACAAAATGACTTGAAAGGTGTTCATTCACCACAAATCGCCTAAGAGTCAATGACAGTTTTACCCTTTGATTTGAAATGAGTTAGATCCAAGAGCTTTATATGATTTAAATATATATCTATTATCCATTCAAGGACTCAATTTTTTTTTGGTAATTCTTCAATACAAAATGATTTGATAGGTTTTCATACACCATAAATTGCCTAAGAGACTATGACGGTTTTACCCTTTGATATGAAATAAGTTTTATCCAAGGGTTTCATATGATTGAAATATATCTATTACCTATTCAAGGAGTCAAAAGTATTTGGTAATTAGCCACAAAAAATGATTTGAAAGGTTGTTCATACACTACAAATCTCCTAAGAGACTATGACGGTTTTACCCTTTGATTTGAATTGAGTTTGATCCAAGGGCTTCATATGCTTTAAATAGATCTAACACCTATTCAAGGACTCAAAAATATTTGGTAATTATTCCCAACAAAATGATTTGAAAGGTGTTCATTCACCACAAATCGCCTAAGAGACAATGACAATTTTACCCTTTGATTTGAATTGAATTAGATCCAAGAGCTTTATATGATTTAAATATATATCTAATATCCATTCACGGACTCAATTTTTTTTCGTAATTATTTAATACAAAATGATTTGATAGGTTTTCATACACCATAAATTGCCTAAGAGACTATGACGGTTTTACCCTATGATTTGAATTGAGTTGGATCCAAGGGCTTCATAGGACTTAAATATATCTAATATCTATTCAAGGACTCAATTTTTTTTGGTAATTATTCAATACAAAACGTTTTGAAAGGTTTTCATACACCACAAATCGCCTAAGTGACTATGATGGTTTTACCCTTTGATATGAAATAAGTTTGATCCAAGGGTTTCATATGATTGAAATATATCTAATACCTATTGAAGGAGTCAAAAATATTTTGTAATTAAGCACAATAAATTATTTTAAAGGTGTTCATACACCACACATTTCCAAAGAAACTATGACGATTTTACCCTTTGATTTGAATTGAGTTTGATCGAAGGACTTCATATGCTTTAAATAGCTCTAATACCTATTCAAGGACTCAAAAATATTTGGTAATTATTTAAAACAAAATTATTTGAAAGGTGTTCATTCACCACAAATCGTGTAAGAGACTATGACGGTTTTACCCTTTGTTTTGAATTGAGTTTGATCCAAGGGATTCATATGCTTTAAATAGATCTAACACCTATTCAAGGACTCAAAAAATATTTGGTAATTATTCCCAACAAAATGACTTCAAAGGTGTTCATTCACCACAAATCGCCTAAGAGACAATGACAGTTTTACCCTTTGATTTGAAATGAGTTAGATCCAAGAGCTTTATATGATTTAAATATATATCTATTATCCATTCAAGGACTCAATTTTTTTTTGGTAATTCTTCAATACAAAATGATTTGATAGGTTTTCATACACCATAAATTGCCTAAGAGACTATGACGGTTTTACCCTTTGATATGAAATAAGTTTTATCCAAGGGTTTCATATGATTGAAATATATCTATTACCTATTCAAGGAGTCAAAAGTATTTGGTAATTAGCCACAAAAAATGATTTGAAAGGTTGTTCATACACTACAAATCTCCTAAGAGACTATGACGGTTTTACCCTTTGATTTGAATTGAGTTTGATCCAAGGGCTTCATATGCTTTAAATAGATCTAACACCTATTCAAGGACTCAAAAATATTTGGTAATTATTCCCAACAAAATGATTTGAAAGGTGTTCATTCACCACAAATCGCCTAAGAGACAATGACAATTTTACCCTTTGATTTGAATTGAATTAGATCCAAGAGCTTTATATGATTTAAATATATATCTAATATCCATTCACGGACTCAATTTTTTTTCGTAATTATTTAATACAAAATGATTTGATAGGTTTTCATACACCATAAATTGCCTAAGAGACTATGACGGTTTTACCCTATGATTTGAATTGAGTTGGATCCAAGGGCTTCATAGGACTTAAATATATCTAATATCTATTCAAGGACTCAATTTTTTTGGTAATTATTCAATACAAAACGTTTTGAAAGGTTTTCATACACCACAAATCGCCTAAGTGACTATGATGGTTTTACCCTTTGATATGAAATAAGTTTGATCCAAGGGTTTCATATGATTGAAATATATCTAATACCTATTGAAGGAGTCAAAAATATTTTGTAATTAAGCACAATAAATTATTTTAAAGGTGTTCATACACCACACATTTCCAAAGAAACTATGACGATTTTACCCTTTGATTTGAATTGAGTTTGATCGAAGGACTTCATATGCTTTAAATAGCTCTAATACCTATTCAAGGACTCAAAAATATTTGGTAATTATTTAAAACAAAATTATTTGAAAGGTGTTCATTCACCACAAATCGTGTAAGAGACTATGACGGTTTTACCCTTTGTTTTGAATTGAGTTAGATCCAAGGGCTTCATATGCTTTAAATAGATCTAACACCTATTCAAGGACTCAAAAAATATTTGGTAATTATTCCCAACAAAATGACTTGAAAGGTGTTCATTCACCACAAATCGCCTAAGAGACAATGGCAGTTTTACCCTTTGATTTGAATTGAGTTAGATCCAAGAGCTTTATATGATTTAAATATATATCTATTATCCATTGAAGGACTCAATTTTTTTTTGGTAATTATTCATTACAAAATGATTTGATAGGTTTTCATACACCATAAATTGCCTAAGAGACTTTGACGGTTTTATCCTTTGATATGAAATAAGTTTTATCCAAGGGTTTCATATGATTTAAATATATTTATTACTTATTGAAGGAGTCAAATGTATTTGGTAATTAACCACAAAAAATGATTTGAAAGGTTGTTCATACACCACAAATCTCCTAAGAGACTATGATGGTTTTACCCTTTGATTTGAATTGAGTTTGATCTAAGGGCTTCATATGCTTTAAATAGACTTAATACCTATTCAAGGACTCAAAAATATTTGGTAATTATTCAAAACAAAATGATTTAAAAAATGTTCATACACCACAGATCGCCTAAGAGACTATGACGATTTTAGCCTTTGATTTAAATTGAGTTTGATCTAAGGGCTTCATATGATTTAAATATATCTAATACCTATTAAAGGAGTCATAAATATTTTGTAAATATTCACAACAAAATAATTTGAAAGGTGTTCATACACAACAAATCGCCTAAGAGACTATGACGGTTTTACCCTTATATTTGAAATAAGTTTAATCCAAGGGCTTCATATGATTGAAATATACCTAATACAAATTCAAGGAATGAAAAGTATTTGGTAATTAACACCAAAAATGAATTGAAATGCGTTCATCCAACAAAAAACGCCTAAGAGACTATGACGGTTTTACCCTATAATTTGAATTGAGTAGGATCCAAGGGCTTGATAGGATTTAAATATATCTAATATCTATTGAAGGGCTCAATTTTTTTTGGTAATTATTCAATACAAAACGTTTTGAAAGGTTTTCATACACCACAAATCGCCTAAGTGACTATGATGGTTTTACCCTTTGATATGAAATAAGTTTGATCCAAGGGTTTCATATGATTGAAATATATCTAATACCTATTGAAGGAGTCAAAAATATTTTGTAATTAAGCACAATAAATGATTTCAAAGGTGTTCATACACCACACATTTCCAAAGAAACTATGACGATTTTACCCTTTGATTTGAATTGAGTTTGATCGAAGGGCTTCATATGCTTTAATTATATATAATACCTATTCAAGGAGTCTTAAATATTTTGTAAATATTCACAAAAAAATAATTTAAAAGGTGTTTATATGCTTTAAAAATATCTAATACCTATTCAAGGACTAAAAAAATATTTGGTAATTATTCCGAACAAAATGATTTGAAAGGTGTTCCTTCACCACAAATCGCCTAAGAGACTATGACGGTTTTGCCCTTTGATTTGAATTGAGTTTGATCCAAGGGATTCATATGCTTTACATATATCAAACACATATTCAAGGACTCAAAAATATTTGGTTATTATTCACAACCAAAATAATTCGAAAGTTGTTCATTCACCACAAATCGCTTAAGACACTATGACGGTTTTACCCTTTGATTTGAAATAAGTTTGATCCAAATGCTTCATATGATTAAAATATATCTAATACCCATTCAAGGAGTAAAAAATATTTTGGTAATTAAGCACAAACAATGATTTGAAAGGTGTTTATACACCAAAAATCCCCTACGAGACTATGACGGTTGTACCCTTTGATTTGAATTGAGTTTGATCGAAGGAATTCATATGCTTTAAATAGCTCTAATACCTATTCAAGGACTCAAAAATATTTGGTAATTATTTAAAACAAAATTATTTGAAAGGTGTTCATTCACCACAAATCGTGTAAGAGACTATGACGGTTTTACCCTTTGTTTTGAATTGAGTTTGATCCAAGGGCTTCATATGCTTTAAATAGATCTAACACCTATTCAAGGACTCAAAAATATTTGGTAATTATTCCCAACAAAATGACTTGAAAGGTGTTCATTCACCACAAATCACCTAAGAGACAATGACAGTTTTACCCTTTGATTTGAAATGAGTTAGATCAGAGAGCTTTATATGATTTAAATATATATATATTATTCATTCAAGGACTCAATTTTTTTTTGGTAATTCTTCAATACAAAATGATTTGATAGGTTTTCATACACCATAAATTGCCTAAGAGACTATGACGGTTTTACCCTTTGATATGAAATAAGTTTTATCCAAGGGTTTCATATGATTGAAATATATCAATTACCTATTCAAGGAGTCAAAAGTATTTGGTAATTAGCCACAAAAAATGATTTGAAAGGTTGTTCATACACTACAAATCTCCTAAGAGACTATGACGGTTTTACCCTTTGATTTGAATTGAGTTTGATCCAAGGGCTTCATATGCTTTAAATAGATCTAACACCTATTCAAGGACTCAAAAATATTTGGTAATTATTCCCAACAAAAAGATTTGAAAGGTGTTCATTCACCACAAATCGCCTAAGAGAAAATGACAATTTTACCCTTTGATTTGAATTGAATTAGATCCAAGAGCTTTATATGATTTAAATATATATCTAATATCCATTCACGGACTCAATTTTTTTTCGTAATTATTTAATACACAATGATTTGATAGGTTTTCATACACCATAAATTGCCTAAGAGACTATGACGGTTTTACCCTATGATTTGAATTGAGTTGGATCCAAGGGCTTCATAGGACTTAAATATATCTAATATCTATTCAAGGACTCATTTTTTTTTGGTAATTATTCAATATAAAACGTTTTGAAAGGTTTTCATACACCACAAATCGCCTAATTGACTATGATGGTTTTACCCTTTGATATGAAATAAGATTGATCCAAGGGTTTCATATGATTGAAATATATCTAATACCTATTGAAGGAGTCAAAAATATTTTGTAATTAAGTACAATAAATTATTTCAAAGGTGTTCATACACCACACATTTCCAAAGAAACTATGACGATTTTACCCTTTGATTTGAATTGAGTTTGATCGAAGGACTTCATATGCTTTAATTATATATAATACCTATTCAAGGACTCTTAAATATTTTGTAAATATTCACAAAAAAATAATTTAAAAGGTGTTTATATGCTTTAAAAATATCTAATACCTATTCAAGGACTAAAAAAATATTTGGTAATTATTCCGAACAAAATGATTTGAAAGGTGTTCATTCACCACAAATCGCCTAAGAGACTATGACGGTTTTGCCCTTTGATTTGAATTGAGTTTGATCCAAGGGCTTCATATGCTTTACATATATAAAACACATATTCAAGGACTCAATTATATTTGGTTATTATTCACAACCAAAATAATTTAAAAGTTGTTCATTCACCACAAATCGCCTAAGACACTATGACGATTTTACCCTTTGATTTGAAATAAGTTTGATCCAAATGCTTCATATGATTAAAATATATCTAATACCCATTCAAGGAGTAAAACATATTTTGGTAATTAAGCACAAACAATGATTTGAAAGGCGTTTATACACCAAAAATCCCCTACGAGACTATGACGGTTGTACCCTTTGATTTGAATTGAGATTGATCGAAGGAATTCATATGCTTTAAATAGATCTAATACCTATTCAAGGACTCAAAAATATTTGGTAATTATTTAAAACAAAATTATTTGAAAGGTGTTCATTCACCACAAATCGTGTAAGAAACTATGACGGTTTTACCCTTTGTTTTGAATTGAGTTTGATCCAAGGGCTTCATATGCTTTAAATAGATCTAACACCTATTCAAGGACTCAAAAAATATTTGGTAATTATTCCCAACAAAATGACTTGAAAGGTTTTCATTCACCACAAATCGCCTAAGAGACAATGACAGTTTTACCCTTTGATTTGAAATGAGTTAGATCCAAGAGCTTTATATGATTTAAATATATATCTATTATCCATTCAAGGACTCAATTAATTTTTGGTAATTCTTCAATACAAAATGATTTGATAAGTTTTCATACACCATAAATTGCCTAAGAGACTATGACGGTTTTACCCTTTGATATGAAATAATTTTTATCCAAGGGTTTCATATGATTGAAATATATCTATTACCTATTCAAGGAGTCAAAAGTATTTGGTAATTAGCCACAAAAAATGATTTGAAAGGTTGTTCATACACTACAAATCTCCTAAGAGACTATGACGGTTTTACCCTTTGATTTGAATTGAGTTTGATCCAAGGGCTTCATATGCTTTAAATAGATCTAAACCCCCATCCAAGGACTCAAAAAATATTTGGAAATTATTCCCAACAAAATGATTTGAAAGGTGTTCATTCACCACAAATCGCCTAAGAGACAATGACAATTTTACCCTTTGATTTGAATTGAATTAGATCCAAGAGCTTTATATGATTTAAATATATATCTATTATCCATTCACGGACTCAATTTTTTTTCGTAATTATTTAATACAAAATGATTTGATAGGTTTTCATACACCATAAATTGCCTAAGAGACTATGACGGTTTTACCCTATGATTTGAATTGAGTTGGATCCAAGGGCTTCATAGGACTTAAATATATCTAATATCTATTCAAGGACTCAATTTTTTTTGGTAATTATTCAATATAAAACGTTTTGAAAGGTTTTCATACACCACAAATCGCCTAAGTGACTATGATGGTTTTACCCTTTGATATGAAATAAGTTTGATCCAAGGGTTTCATATGATTGAAATATATCTAATACCTATTGAAGGAGTCAAAAATATTTTGGAATTAAGCACAATAAATGATTTCAAAGGTGTTCATACACCACACATTTCCAAAGAAACTATGACAATTTTACCCTTTGATTTGAATTGAGTTTGATCGAAGGGCTTCATATGCTTTAATTATATACAATACCTATTCAAGGAGTCTTAAATATTTTGTAAATATTCACAAAAAAATAATCTAAAAGGTGTTTATATGCTTTAAAAATATCTAATACCTATTCAAGGACTAAAAAAATATTTGGTAATTATTCCGAATAAAATGATTTGAAAGGTGTTCATTCACCACAAATCACCTAAGAGACTATGACGGTTTTGCCCTTTGATTTGAATTAAGTTTGATCCAAGGGCTTCATATGCTTTACATATATCAAACACATATTCAAGGACTCAAAAATATTTGGTTATTATTCACAACCAAAATAATTTGAAAGTTGTTCATTCACCACAAATCGCCTAAGACACTATGACGGTTTTACCCTTTGATTTGAAATAAGTTTGATCCAAATGCTTCATATGATTAAAATATATCTAATACCCATTCAAGGAGTAAAACATATTTTGGTAATTAAGCACAAACAATGATTTGAAAGGTGTTTATACACCAAAAATCCCCTACGAGACTATGACGGTTGTACCCTTTGATTTGAATTGAGTTTGATCGAAGGAATTCATATGCTTTAAATAGATCTAATACCTATTCAAGGACTCAAAAATATTTGGTAATTATTTAAAACAAAATTATTTGAAAGGTGTTCATTCACCACAAATCGTGTAAGAAACTATGACGGTTTTACCCTTTGTTTTGAATTGAGTTTGATCCAAGGGCTTCATATGCTTTAAATAGATCTAACACCTATTCAAGGACTCAAAAAATATTTGGTAATTATTCCCAACAAAATGACTTGAAAGGTTTTCATTCACCACAAATCGCCTAAGAGACAATGACAGTTTTACCCTTTGATTTGAAATGAGTTAGATCCAAGAGCTTTATATGATTTAAATATATATCTATTATCCATTCAAGGACTCAATTTTTTTTTGGTAATTCTTCAATACAAAATGATTTGATAGGTTTTCATACACCATAAATTGCCTAAGAGACTATGACGGTTTTACCCTTTGATATGAAATACGTTTTATCCAAGGGTTTCATATGATTGAAATATATCTATTACCTATTCAAGGAGTCAAAAGTATTTGGTAATTAGCCACAAAAAATGATTTGAAAGGTTGTTCATACACTACAAATCTCCTAAGAGACTATGACGGTTTTACCCTTTGATTTGAATTGAGTTTGATCCAAGGGCTTCATATGCTTTAAATAGATCTAAACCCCCATCCAAGGACTCAAAAAATATTTGGAAATTATTCCCAACAAAATGATTTGAAAGGTGTTCATTCACCACAAATCGCCTAAGAGACAATGACAATTTTACCCTTTGATTTGAATTGAATTAGATCCAAGAGCTTTATATGATTTAAATATATATCTATTATCCATTCACGGACTCAATTTTTTTTCGTAATTATTTAATACAAAATGATTTGATAGGTTTTCATACACCATAAATTGCCTAAGAGACTATGACGGTTTTACCCTATGATTTGAATTGAGTTGGATCCAAGGGCTTCATAGGACTTAAATATATCTAATATCTATTCAAGGACTCAATTTTTTTTGGTAATTATTCAATATAAAACGTTTTGAAAGGTTTTCATACACCACAAATCGCCTAAGTGACTATGATGGTTTTACCCTTTGATATGAAATAAGTTTGATCCAAGGGTTTCATATGATTGAAATATATCTAATACCTATTGAAGGAGTCAAAAATATTTTGTAATTAAGCACAATAAATGATTTCAAAGGTGTTCATACACCACACATTTCCAAAGAAACTATGACAATTTTACCCTTTGATTTGAATTGAGTTTGATCGAAGGGCTTCATATGCTTTAATTATATACAATACCTATTCAAGGAGTCTTAAATATTTTGTAAATATTCACAAAAAAATAATCTAAAAGGTGTTTATATGCTTTAAAAATATCTAATACCTATTCAAGGACTAAAAAAATATTTGGTAATTATTCCGAATAAAATGATTTGAAAGGTGTTCATTCACCACAAATCACCTAAGAGACTATGACGGTTTTGCCCTTTGATTTGAATTAAGTTTGATCCAAGGGCTTCATATGCTTTACATATATCAAACACATATTCAAGGACTCAAAAATATTTGGTTATTATTCACAACCAAAATAATTTGAAAGTTGTTCATTCACCACAAATCGCCTAAGACACTATGACGGTTTTACCCTTTGATTTGAAATAAGTTTGATCCAAATGCTTCATATGATTAAAATATATCTAATACCCATTCAAGGAGTAAAACATATTTTGGTAATTAAGCACAAACAATGATTTGAAAGGTGTTTATACACCAAAAATCCCCTACGAGACTATGACGGTTGTACCCTTTGATTTGAATTGAGTTTGATCGAAGGAATTCATATGCTTTAAATAGCTCTAATACCTATTCAAAGACTCAAAAATATTTGGTAATTATTTAAAACAAAATTATTTGAAAGGTGTTCATTCACCACAAATCGTGTAAGAGACTATGACGGTTTTACCCTTTGTTTTGAATTGAGTTTGATCCAAGGGCTTCATATGCTTTAAATAGATCTAACACCTATTCAAGGACTCAAAAAATATTTGGTAATTATTCCCAACAAAATGACTTGAAAGGTGTTCATTCACCACAAATCACCTAAGAGACAATGACAGTTTTACCCTTTGATTTGAAATGAGTTAGATCAGAGAGCTTTATATGATTTAAATATATATATATTATTCATTCAAGGACTCAATTTTTTTTGGTAATTCTTCAATACAAAATGATTTGATAGGTTTTCATACACCATAAATTGCCTAAGAGACTATGACGGTTTTACCCTTTGATATGAAATAAGTTTTATCCAAGGGTTTCATATGATTGAAATATATCTATTACCTATTCAAGGAGTCAAAAGTATTTGGTAATTAGCCACAAAAAATCATTTGAAAGGTTGTTCATACACTACAAATCTCCTAAGAGACTATAACGGTTTTACCCTTTGATTTGAATTGAGTTTGATCCAAGGGCTTCATATGCTTTAAATAGATCTAACACCTATTCAAGGACTCAAAAATATTTGGTAATTATTCCCAACAAAATGATTTGAAAGGGGTTCATTCACCACAAATCGCCTAAGAGACAATGACAATTTTACCCTTTGATTTGAATTGAATTAGATCCAAGAGCTTTATATGATTTAAATATATATCTAATATCCATTCACGGACTCAATTTTTTTTCGTAATTATTTAATACAAAATGATTTGATAGGTTTTCATACACCATAAATTGCCTAAGAGACTATGACGGTTTTACCCTATGATTTGAATTGAGTTGGATCCAAGGGCTTCATAGGACTTAAATATATCTAATATCTATTCAAGGACTCAATTTTTTTTGGTAATTATTCAATACAAAACGTTTTGAAAGGTTTTCATACACCACAAATCGCCTAAGTGACTATGATGGTTTTACCCTTTGATATGAAATAAGTTTGATCCAAGGGTTTCATATGATTGAAATATATCTAATACCTATTGAAGGAGTCAAAAACATTTTGTAATTAAGCACAATAAATGATTTCAAAGGTGTTCATACACCACACATTTCCAAAGAAACTATGACGATTTTACCCTTTGATTTGAATTGAGTTTGATCGAAGGGCTTCATATGCTTTAATTATATATAATACCTATTCAAGGAGTCTTAAATATTTTGTAAATATTCACAAAAAAATAATTTAAAAGGTGTTTATATGCTTTAAAAATATCTAATACCTATTCAAGGACTAAAAAAGTATTTGGTAATTATTCCGAACAAAATGATTTGAAAGGTGTTCATTCACCACAAATCGCCTAAGAGACTATGACGGTTTTGCCCTTTGATTTGAATTGAGTTTGATCCAAGGGCTTCATATGCTTTACATATATCAAACACATATTCAAGGACTCAATTATATTTGGTTATTATTCACAACCAAAATAATTTGAAAGTTGTTCATTCACCACAAATCGCCTAAGACACTATGACGGTTTTACCCTTTGATTTGAAATAAGTTTGATCCAAATGCTTCATATGATTAAAATATATCTAATACCCATTCAAGGAGTAAAACATATTTTGGTAATTAAGCACAAACAATGATTTGAAAGGTGTTTATACACCAAAAATCCCCTACGAGACTATGACGGTTGTACCCTTTGATTTGAATTGAGTTTGATCGAAGGAATTCATATGCTTTAAATAGCTCTAATACCTATTCAAGGACTCAAAAATATTTGGTAATTATTTAAAACAAAATTATTTGAAAGGTGTTCATTCACCACAAATCGTGTAAGAGACTATGACGGTTTTACCCTTTGTTTTGAATTGAGTTTGATCCAAGGGCTTCATATGCTTTAAATAGATCTAACACCTATTCAAGGACTCAAAAAATATTTGGTAATTATTCCCAACAAAATGACTTGAAAGGTGTTCATTCACCACAAATCGCCTAAGAGACTATGACGGTTTTACCCTTTGATTTGAATTGAGTTTGATCGAAGGAATTCATATGCTTTAAATAGATCTAATACCTATTCAAGGACTAAAAAATATTTGTTAATTATTTAAAACAAAATTATTTGAAAGGTGTTCATTCACCACAAATCGTCTAAGAGACTATGACGGTTTTACCCTTTGTTTTGAATTGAGTTTGATCCAAGGGCTTCATATGCTTTAAATAGATCTAACACCTATTCAAGGACTCAAAAAATATTTGGTAATTATTCCCAACAAAATGACTTCAAAGGTGTTCATTCACCACAAATCGCCTAAGAGACAATGACTGTTTTACCCTTTGATTTGAAATGAGTTAGATCCAAGAGCTTTATATGATTTAAATATATATCTATTATCCATTCAAGGACTCAATTTTTTTTTGCTAATTCTTCAATACAAAATGATTTGATAGGTTTTCATACACCATAAATTGCCTAAGAGACTATGACGGTTTTACCCTTTGATATGAAATAATTTTTATCCAAGGGTTTCATATGATTGAAATATATCTATTACCTATTAAAGGAGTCAAAAGTATTTGGTAATTAGCCACAAAAAATGATTTGAAAGGTTGTTCATACACTACAAATCTCCTAAGAGACTATGACGGTTTTACCCTTTGATTTGAATTGAGTTTGATCCAAGGGCTTCATATGCTTTAAATAGATCTAACACCTATTCAAGGACTCAAAAAATATTTGGTAATTATTCCCAACAAAATGATTTGAAAGGTGTTCATTCACCACAAATCGCCTAAGAGACAATGACAATTTTACCCTTTGATTTGAATTGAATTAGATCCAAGAGCTTTATATGATTTAAATATATATCTAATATCCATTCAAGGACTCAATTTTTTTTTGGTAATTATTCAATACAAAATGATTTGATAGGTTTTCATACATCATAAATTTCCTAAGAGACCATGACGGTTTTACCCTATGATTTGAATTGAGTTGGATCCAAGGGCTTCATAGGACTTCAATATATCTAATATCTATTCAAGGACTCAATTTTTTATGGTAATTATTCAATACAAAACGTTTTGAAAGGTTTTCATACACCACAAATCGCCTAAGTGACTATGATGGTTTTACCCTTTGATATGAAATAAGTTTGATCCAAGGGTTTCATATGATTGAAATATATCTAATACCTATTGAAGGAGTAAAAAATATTTAATAATTAAGCACAAAAAATGATTTCAAAGGTGTTCATACACCACACTTTTTCTAAGAGACTATGACGGTTTTGCCCTTTGATTTGAATTGAGTTTGATCCAAGGGCTTCATATGCTTTACATATATCAAACACATATTCAAGGACTCTAAAATATTTTGTTATTATTCACAACCAAAATAATTTGAAAGGTGTTCATTCACCACAAATCGCCTAACACACTATGACGGTTTTACCCTTTGATTTGAAATAAGTTTGATCCAAATGCTTCATATGATTAAAATATATCTAATACCCATTCAAGGAGTAAAACATATTTTGGTAATTAAGCACAAACAATGATTTGAAAGGTGTTTATACACCAAAAATCCCCTACGAGACTATGACGGTTTTACCCTTTGATTTGAATTGAGTTTGATCGAAGGAATTCATATGCTTTAAATAGATCTAATACCTATTCAAGGACTAAAAAATATTTGTTAATTATTTAAAACAAAATTATTTGAAAGGTGTTCATTCACCACAAATCGTCTAAGAGACTATGACGGTTTTACCCTTTGTTTTGAATTGAGTTTGATCCAAGGGCTTCATATGCTTTAAATAGATCTAACACCTATTCAAGGACTCAAAAAATATTTGGTAATTATTCCCAACAAAATGACTTGAAAGGTGTTCATTCACCACAAATCGCATAAGAGACAATGACAGTTTTACCCTTTGATTTGAAATGAGTTAGATGCAAGAGCTTTATATGATTTAAATATATATCTATTATCCATTCAAGGACTCAATTTTTTTTTGGTAATTCTTCAATACAAAATGATTTGATAGGTTTTCATACACCATAAATTGCCTAAGAGACTATGACGGTTTTACCCTTTGATATGAAATAAGTTTTATCCAAGGGTTTCATATGATTGAAGTATATCTATTACCTATTCAAGGAGTCAAAAGTATTTGGTAATTAGCCACAAAAAATGATTTGAAAGGTTGTTCATACACTACAAATCTCCTAAGAGACTATGACGGTTTTACCCTTTGATTTGAATTAAGTTTGATCCAAGGGCTTCATATGCTTTAAATAGATCTAACACCTATTCAAGGACTCAAAAAATATTTGGTAATTATTCCCAACAAAATGATTTGAAAGGTGTTCATTCACCACAAATCGCCTAAGAGACAATGACAATTTTACCCTTTGATTTGAATTGAATTAGATCCAAGAGCTTTATATGATTTAAATATATATCTAATATCCATTCAAGGACTCAATTTTTTTTTGGTAATTATTCAATACAAAATGATTTGATAGGTTTTCATACATCATAAATTTCCTAAGAGACCATGACGGTTTTACCCTATGATTTGAATTGAGTTGGATCCAAGGGCTTCATAGGACTTCAATATATCTAATATCTATTCAAGGACTCAATTATTTATGGTAATTATTCAATACAAAACGTTTTGAAAGGTTTTCATACACCACAAATCGCCTAAGTGACTATGATGGTTTTACCCTTTGATATGAAATAAGTTTGATCCAAGGGTTTCATATGATTGAAATATATCTAATACCTATTGAAGGAGTCAAAAATATTTAATAATTAAGCACAAAAAATGATTTCAAAGGTGTTCATACACCACACTTTTTCTAAGAAACTATGACGATTTTACCCTTTGATTTGAATTGAGTTTGATCCAAGGGCTTCATATGCTTTAAATATATATAATACCCATTCAAGGAGTCTTAAATATTTTGTAAATATTCACAACAAAATAATTTCAAAAGGTGTTTATATGCTTTAAAATTATCTAATACCTATTAAAGGACTAAAAAAATATTTGGTAATTATTCCCAACAAAATGATTTGAAAGGTGTTCGTTCACCACAAATCGCCTAAGAGACTATGACGGTTTTGCCCTTTGATTTGAATTGAGTTTGATCCAAGGGCTTCATATGCTTTACATATATCAAACACATATTCAAGGACTCTAAAATATTTGGTTATTATTCACAACCAAAATAATTTGAAAGGTGTTCATTCACCACAAATCGCCTAACACACTATGACGGTTTTACCCTTTGATTTGAAATAAGTTTGATCCAAATGCTTCATATGATTAAAATATATCTAATACCCATTCAAGGAATTAAATTTTTTTTGGTAATTAAGCACATAACAATGATTTGAAAGGTGTTTATACACCAAAAATCCCCTATGAGACTATGACGGTTTTACCCTTTGATTTGAATTGAGTTTGATAGAAGGAATTCATATGCTTTAAATAGATCTAATACCTATTCAAGGACTAAAAAATATTTGGTAATTATTTAAAACAAAATTATTTGAAAGGTGTTCATTCACCACAAATCGTCTAAGAGACTATGACGGTTTTACCCTTGGTTTTGAATTGAGTTTGATCCAAGGGCTTCCTATGCTTTAAACATATCTAATACATATTCAAGGACTCAAAAATATTTGGTAATTATTCACAACAAAATAATATGAAAGGTGTCCATACACCACAAATCACCTAAGAGACTATGACGGTTTTACGCTTTCAGTTGAAATAAGTTTAATCCAAGGGCTTCATACGATTGAAATATACCTAATACCAATTCAAAGAGTGAAAATTATTTGGTAATTAAGCACGAAAAATAATTTGATAGTTGTTCATACACCAAAAATCGCTAAAGAGACTATGACGATTTTACCCTTATATTGGAATTAAGTTAGATCCAAGGGCTTCATATGATTTAAATATATCTAATATCCATTCAAGGACCGAAGTTTTTTGGTAATTGTTCAATACAAAATGATTTGAAAGGTTTTCATACACCATAAATCGCCTAAGAGACTATGACAGTTTCACCCTTTGATATGAAATAAGTTTGATCCAAGGGTTTCATATGATTGAAATATATCTAATATGTATTCAAGGAGTCAAAATTATTTGGTAATTAACCACAAAAAATGATTTGAATGGTGTTCATACACCACAAATCCCCAAAGAGACTTTGACGGTTTTCCCTTTGATTTTAATTGAGGTTGATCCAAGGACTTCATATGCTTTAGAAAGATCTAATACCTATTCAAGGACTCAAAAAATATTTGGTAATTATTCCCAACAAAATGATTTGAAAGGTGTTCATTCACCACAAATCGCCTAAGAGACTATGACGGTTTTACCGTTTGATTTGAATTGAGTTAGATCCAAGGGCTTCATATAATTTAAATATATCTAATATCCATTCAAGGACTAAATTTATTTTGGTAATTATTCAATACAAAATGATTTGATAGCTTTTCATACACCATAAATTGCCTAAGAGACTATGACGATTTTACCCTTTGATATGAAATAAGTTTGATCCAAGGGTTTCATATGATTGAAATATATCTAATACCTATTGAAGGAGTCAAAAGTATTTGGTAATTAACCACAAAAAATGATTTGAAAGGTGTTTATACACTACAAATCCCCTAAGAGACTATGACGGTTTTACCCTTTGATTTGAATTGAGTTTGATCTAAGGGCTTCATATGCTTTAAATAGAATTAATACCTATTCAAGGAATAAAAATTATTTGGTAATTATTAACAACAAAATGATTTAATAGGTGTTCGTACACCACAGATCGCCTAAGAGACTATGACGTTTTTACCCTTTGATTTAAATTGAGTTTGATCCAAGGGCTTCATATGCTTTAAATATATCTAATACCTATTCAAAGAGTCATAAATATTTTGTAAATATTCACAACAAAATAATTTGAAAGGTGTTCACATAAAACAAATCGCGTAAGAGACTATGACGGTTTTACCCTTTAATTTGAAATACGTTTGATCCAAGGGTTTCATATGATTGAAATATATCTAATACCTATTGAAGGAGTCAAAAATATTTCTTAATTAAGCACAAAAAATGATTTTAAATGTGTTCATACACCACAAATCCCCTAAGAGACTATGACGGTTTTACCCTTTGATTTGAATTGAGGTTGATCCAAGGACTTCATATGCTTTAAAAATATCTAATACCTATTAAAGGACACAAAAAATACTTGGTAATTATTCCCAACAAAATGAATTGTAAGGTGTTCATTCACCACACATTGCCTAAGAGACTATGAAGGTTTTGCCCTTTGATTTCAATTGAGTTTGATCCAAGGGCTTCATAAGCTTTACATATATCTAACACCTATTCAAGGACTCAAAAATATTTGGTTATTTTTCACAACCAAATTAATTTGAAAGGTGTTCATTCACCACAAGTCGCCTAAGACACTATGACGGTTTTACCCTTTGATTTGAAATAAGTTTGATCCAAATGATTCATATGATTAAAATATATCCAATACCCATTCAAGGAGTTAAAAATATTTTGGTAATTAAGTACAAACAATGATTTGAAAGGTGTTTATACACCACAAATCCCCTACGAGACTGTGACGGTTTTACCCTTTGATTTGAATTGAGTTTGATCGAAGGACTTCATATGCTTTAAATAGATCTATTACCTATTCAAGGACTCAAAAATATTTGGTAATTATTTAAAACAAAATTATTTGAAAGGTGTTCATTCACCACAAATCGTCTAAGAGACTATGACGGTTTTACCCTTTGTTTTGAATTGAGTTTGATACAAGGGTTTCATATTCTTCAAATAGATCTAGTACCTATTCAAGGACTCAAAAATATTTTGTAATTATTCACAACAAAATGATTTGAAAGGTGTTCATACACCACAAATCGCCTAAGAGACTATGACGATTTTACCCTTTAATTTAAATTTAGTTTGATCTAAGGGCTTCATATGCTCTAAATATATATAATACCTATTCTAGGAGTCATAATATTTAGTAAATATTCACAACAAAATAATTTGAAAGGTGTTTATACACCACTAATCGTCTAAGAGACTATTACGGTTTTACCCTTTAATTTGTATTGAGTTTGATCCAAGGGTTTGATATGCTTTAAACATAACTAATACATATTCAAGGACTCAAAAATATTTGGTAATTATTGAAAATAAATAATATGAAAGGTGTCCATACACCACAAATCGCCTAAGAGACTATGACGGTTTTACGCTCTGAGTTGAAATAAGTTTAATCCAAGGGCTTGATATGATTGAAATATACCTAATACCAATTCAAAGAGTGAAAAGTATTTGGTAATTAAGCACCAAAAATAATTTGGTAGGTGTTCATACACTAAAAATCGCCAAAGAGACTATGACGATTTTACCCTTAGATTGGAATTGAGTTAGATCCAACGGCTTCATTTGATTTAACTATATCTAATATGCATTCAAGGACTGAATTTTTTGGTAATTGTTCAATATAAAATGATTTGAAAGGTTTTCATACACCATAAATCGCCTAAGAGACTATGAAAGTTTAACCCTTTGATATGAAATAAGTTTGATCCAAGGGTTTCATATGATTGAAATATATCTAATATGTATTCAAGGACGAAAAAGTATTTGGTAATTAACCACAAAAAATGATTTGAATGGTGTTCATACACCATAAATCCCCAAAGAGACTATGACGGTTTTCCCTTTGATTTTAATTGAGGGTGATCCAAGGACTTCATATGCTTTAAAAAGATCTAATACCTATTCAAGGACTCAAAAAATATTTGGTAATTATTCCCAACAAAATGATTTGGAAGGTGTTCATTCACCACAAATCGCCTAAGAGACTATGACGGTTTTACTGTTTGATTTGAATTGAGTTAGATATAAGGGCTTCATATGATTTAAATATATCTAATATCCATTCAAGGACTAAATTTTTTTTGGTAATTATTCAATACAAAATGATTTGATAGGTTTTCATACACAACAAATCGCCTAAGAGACTATGACGGTTTTACCCTTTAATTTGAAATAAGTTTGATCAAAGGGTTTCATATGATTGTAATATATCTAATACCTATTGAAGGAATCAAAAATATTTTATAATTAAGCACAAAAAATGATTTGAAAGGTGTTCATACACCACAAATCCCCTAAGAGACTATGACGATTTTACCCTTTGATTTGAATTGAGGTTGATCCAAGGACTTCATATGGTTTAAATATATCTAATACCTATTCAAGGACACAAAAAATACTTGGTAATTATTCCCAACAAAATGAATTGAAAGGTGTTCATTCACCACAAATTGCCTAAGAGACTATGAAGGTTTTGCCCTTTGATTTGAATTGAGTTTGATCCAAGGGCTTCATAAGCTTTACATATATCTAACACCTATTCAAGGACTCAAAAATATTTGGTTATTATTCACAACCAAAATAATTTGAAAGGTGTTCATACACCGCAAATCGCCTAAGACACTATGACGGTTTTACCCTTTGATTTGAAATAAGTTTGATCCAAATGATTCATATGATTAAAATATATCCAATACCCATTCAAGGAGTTAAAAATATTTTGGTAATTAAGTATAAACAATAATTTGAAAGGTGTTTATACACCACAAATCCCCTACGAGACTGTGACGGTTTTACCCTTTGATTTGAATTGAGTTTGATCGAAGGACTTCATATGCTTTAAATAGATCTAATACCTATTCAAGGACTCAAAAATATTTGGTAATTATTTAAAACAAAATTATTTGAAAGGTGTTCATTCACCGCAAATCGTCTAAGAGACTATGACGGTTTTACCTTTGTTTTGAATTGAGTTTGATACAAGGGCTTCATATGCTTTAAGTAGATCTAGTACCTATTCAAGGACTCAAAAATATTTGGTAATTATTCACAACAAAATGATTTGAAAGTTGTTCATACACCACAAATCGCCTAAGAGACTATGACGGTTTTACCCTTTGATTTAAATTGAGTTTGATCCAAGGGCTTCATATGATTTAAATATTTCTAATACCTATTCAAGGAGTCATAAATATTTTGTAAATATTCACAACAAAATAATTTGAAAGGTGTTTATACACCACAAATCGCCTAAGAGAATATTACGGTTTTACCCTTTAATTTGAATTGAGTTTGATCCAAGGGCTTGATATGCTTTAAACATATCTAATACATATTCAAGGACTCAAAAATATTTGGTAATTATTCACAACAAAATAATATGAAAGGTGTCCATACACCACAAATCGCCTAAGAGACTATGACGGTTTTTCCCTTTGATTTGAAATAAGTTTAATCCAAGGGTTTCATATGATTGAAATATACCTAATACCAATTCAAGGAGTTAAAAGTATTTGGTAATTAAGAACCAAAAATGATTTGAAAGGTGTTCATACACCAAAAATCGCCTAAGAGACTATGACGGTTTTACCCTTTGATTGGAATTAAGTTAGATCCAAGGGCTTCACATGATTTAAATATATCTTATATCCATTCAAGGACTGATTTTTTTTTGGTAATTGTTCAATACCAAATGATTTGAAAGGTTTTCATAGACCATAAATCGCCTAAGAGACAATGACAGTTTTACCCTTTGATATGAAATAAGTTTGATCCAAGGGTTTCATATGATTGAAATATATCTAATACCTATTCAAGGAGTCAAAAGAATTTGGTAATTAACCACAAAAAATGATTTGAAAGGTGTTCATACACCACAAATCCCCTAAGAGACTATGATGGTTTTACCCTTTGATTTGAATTGAGTTTGATCTAAGGGCTGCATATGCTTTAAATAGACTTAATACCTATTCAAGGCCTCAAAAATATTTGGTAAATATTCACAACAAAATAATATGAAAGGTGTTCATACACCACAAATCCCCTAAGTGACTATGATGGTTTTACCCTTTAGTTTGAAATAAGTTTAATCCAAGGGCTTCATATGCTTGAAATATACCTAATACCAATTCAAGGAGTGAAAAGTATTTGGTAATCAAGCACCAAAAAATGATTTTAAATGTGTTCATACACCAAAACTCGCCTAAGAGACTATGATATCTCGTATTTATATAGAGTTTTCTCCCTTATTTACAAGCTAATTTATGCGTCATTGGAGCTCTTCGGAGCTATTTTGTGCTAACTATCGTATATAGTTGTGGTTTTGTTGTTTTAGTGTTGAATTGCAGGTTTTAGGGAGCTTTCTCCTTATTCCCGAGCTAATTTGAAGCAACCACGACTTTACGAGATGTTACGAGGCACGTAGGACGGCTCACGAGCTTTATGGGTAGTTTAGGAGGTTCCAAGACCTCTAAACGTGAAAGATTGAGAGCTAAAGAGTCAAAAAAGAGTTTATTCGTACTCTGATCGCGAAAAAATGGCCCGATCGGGCGAAGAATTAATGATCGAGTGTGCGAGTTGCGGAACCGATCGGGCGAGAAACCAAAAGTTACGTGTTAGCTATTTCTGTCCCAGACCCGATCGGGTGTATTGTACCCGACCCGATCGGGCGAGCTCCATTTATGTTGCTGCTATGCTGCTACGCCAAGACAAAGCTGGGCCAAGCAATATGCGTGGACTCGATGAGCCACCCGATCGGGCAGCCCATCGGGTGGGCCCAGTTTTGTGCTCCAAGCTCTTGGACTGCTGCTGCCATGATCCAAAGAGCGTTGATGAAATTTTCACTATGGGCCCGATTGGGTGGCCCTGTGCCCGATCGGGTCCCATGCCCGTAAATGCGGTTTTTCTTTATTTTATTCCATTTTTAATTAGGCTTTTGAGGGGTATTATAAATACCTTTTCCTCATTATTTCAGAGACATCTTTACTCTAGTTTTATTTCCCAAAAGTCCTTAGCTTAGTTTTATTTAGTTTAATCACTTTAGATTAGATTAAAGGTGACTGAACCTATTCGATTTCACTAAAAGTTCTTGCTTTCTGTCAATTGGTATTCTTCTCTAATCTAATCTCTTTTATTATTCTTAATTGCTTAGCTTAAGTATTTAATTATTCATGATGCAATTATTAGGGTTTCCAATTAGTTTTGTTATTGTTAATTCAATTATGAGTGAGTAGTTCTCTTTCTAGGGTGTTAGATAGGGAAGCCATGTTTATACCATGATTGTTATTTAGACTCATATCGATTTCTAGGGCTTGATTAGAGTGATTGTGGTGTGGTTTATTCTTAATTAGTGATTAATGTTAGTGGCCAATTTCATTATTGCTTGTGGTTAATAGTTGTTTGCACAGATCCGTCTTACGATTAGAGGCCTAGGACACATCAGTAGTTCTGATTACGTTAGTGAACATGTGGCGTATGTTGAACTATGAGCGTTGAGTCTTCACCATAGCTCAACACATGCTCTATCCACTTGACTTATAACTTAGGTTTTGATAGTAGTTGACCTTATTTGATTGGTATAAGCATGGTAGACCGACCTAATACCCTAGGCTTTTATTCCATAGTTAAACCCTCAATTTAGCTCGTTTTCCTCAGTTTAATTATTAGTTCAGTTAATCTTCCCTGATTTCATCTGAAGTAGCTAATTGATTGAATATTAATTTAGAAACTCTGTCTCCCTGTGTGATTCAACCCTGCTTCCATGGACTACCTTAGTTAAAGCACTGTAGGTTTATCTTTAATTAGGTGATACGACTAAATCCTATCAAATTTTGCCAGGGCAACCTACACATAGGGAGCAAGCAAACGCCGTTACTCTTTGTAGTGGCACTGCTTATGCTGCTCCTCCTATGCCCATTGATGATGATACTGTCCCTAGCAAGGAGAAGGAGGTAGTAGAGAAGGAATTGGAGAAGAATTCGACGTCTGATGTCGAAATATCTAAAACAGCTGAACAGGCAGAAAAGAAGAAGGAGAAGGAGAAGGTTTCTGATACACCTTTTACACCAACGTTGCCTTTTCCTCATCGAATGCAAAAGTCCAAGGTTGACCAAAACTTGGTAAGTTCTTGGCTATGGTCAAGAACCTTGAGGTAACGGTTCCTTTCACTGAACTTATTTCTCAAGTGCCTGCTTATGCTAAGTTTTTGAATGAGATGATCACCAAAAAGAGAGATTTTGGTGGGTTAGATAGAGTCGCACTCACTGAAGAGTGTAGTGCCGTTTTGCAAAATAAATCTCCACCTAAATTGAAAGATCCTGGTAGCTTTTCCATCCCTTGTCATGTAGGTGCACTTTTAATAATAAAGCTTTATGTGATTTAGGTGCATCATGCCTTTGTCTGTCTGTACTAAACTGAATATGGGGGCAATTAAGTACACTCAAATTATTTTGCAGATGGCTGACCGTTCTATAAAATACCCTCTAGGTGTTTTAGAAGACGTCCCTGTTAGGGTGGGAAAGTTTTACATTCCTGTGGATTTTGTTGTGTTGGATATGTAAGAGGATGCCCAAATTCCTATTACATTGGGCAGACCATTTTTGTGCACTGTAGGTTCTGTTATTGATGTCAAGTCAGGGTCTTTGACTTTGAGTGTTGGTGATGATACTGTCACTTTTAAACTAACCAATGCTATGAAGTCTCCTATGCTTGAAGAGTCTTGTTGCAGGATAGATGTGGTAGACAAAGTTGTGATGTCGTCATTTCAGCAGATACGTGATGCTGACCCATTGGAGGTAGCATTGACTGAGAGTGACTCCTTAGGCATCGATACTGATGTTGATGCCTACCTTGCTGATTTAGAGGGTCATGAAACTGTGGTACTTGATAGTGTATTCTCTAGTTCTACTCCTCAGGAAACTAAGGTGGAACTCAAACCACTACCCTCTCATTTCAAGTATGCATTTTTAGATGATAAGGAAGAATGTCCTGTGATTGTCAGTACTAAACTCACAGATATCCAATTGAAAAGCTTGCTTATTGTGCTTCGTATACACAAGAAGGCTATTGGGTATAGTATTGATGATCTGAAGGGCATTAGTCCTGATTTTTTTATGCATCGTATTAATCTTGAAGAGGATCACCGCCCTTGCATTCAACCTCAGAGACGTTTGAATCCTAATATGCAAGAGGTGGTGAAGAAAGAAATTATGAAACTGTTAGATGCAGGGATCATTTATCCCATTGCTGATTCGAAGTGGGTCAGTCCTGTGCAAGTGGTTCCCAAGAAGGAGGGACCACTGTTGTTGAAAATGAAAAAGGTGATTTGATTCCCATTAGGACTGTCAAAGGGTGGCGTATGTGCATTGATTATCGTAGACTTAATAATGCCACTCTGAAAGACCATTTCCCCCCTCCCCTTTATTGATCAGATGTTGGAAAGGCTAGCCAAACATAGCTACTTCTGTTATCTGGATGGATATTCTGGTTTTTTTCCAAATTCCCATCCATCCTGATGATCAGGAAAAGACTACGTTTACATGTCCTTATGGCACCTTAGCATATCGTAGGATGCCATTTGGATTGTGTAACGCTCCTGCTACTTTCCAACTCTGCATAATGGCCATATTCTCTGATTTTATTGAAAATATCATGGAAGTGTTTATGGATGATTTCAGTGTTTATGGTTCTGATTTTGATGTTTGCCTGCATAATTTGTCCAAAGTGCTTAAAAGATGTGTTGAGGCAAACCTCGTGCTTAATTGGGAAAAATGTCACTTCATGGTGAATGAAGGTGTTTTTTTGGGACATTTAATTTCTGAGCGTGGCATCCAAGTGGATAGAGCAAAGATTGAGGTGATCGAGAAACTTCCCCCTCCAATGAATGTCAAAGGAGTGAGGAGTTTCCTTGGTTACGTTGGGTTTTATCGCAGGTTTATCAAAGATTTTTCAAAAATTGTGAAACCCCTCACTCAATTGTTGCTCAAGGGTGCCACGTTCGATTTTACTAATGATTGTTTGGAGTCTTTTGACAGGATAAAGACAGCTTTGATCACTGCCCCTATTATACAACCTCCGGATTGGAATCTCCCTTTCGAGATCATGTGTGATGCTAGTTATTATTCAATAGGGGCAGTACTTGGTCAGCGGAAGGATAAGCTACTTCATGTTATTCACTATTCCAGCAAAACCTTGGATCCAGCCCAGGTCAATTATGCTACGACAGAGAAGGAGTTGCTAGCCATAGTCTATGCATTGGACAAATTTCGAACCTATCTGATAGGTTCGAAAGTCATAGTACACACTGATCATGCTGCTTTGAAGTACTTGATGGCCAAGAAGGAGGCCAAACCTAGACTCATCAGATGGATTCTTTTGCTGCAAGAGTTTGACTTGGAAATCAAAGATAAGAAGGGTGCTGAGAATGTGGTTGCCGACCACCTTTCTAGGTTGAGGTTTGGATCACCTTCTGACCCTCCTATAGATGACTCTTTTCCTGATGATCATTTGTTTTCTGTGTCCTCTAAATATCCTTGGTATGCTGATTTTGCAAACTATTGTGTTAGTGGTTCTCATCCTCCCAATCTTACATATCAGCAGCGCAAAAAGTTTCATCTTGAGGCTAGAATGTATTTTTGGGAGGACCCTTTCCTATATAAGAAGTGCTCCGACAGGATGTTTCGTCGTTGCATTCCTTATTGGGAAATAGAAGGTGTTTTGCTACATTGTCATAGTATGCCTTCTAGTGGTCATCTAGGTTCCCAAGCGACTGGTTTTAGAGTCTTACATAGTGGTTTCTATTGGCCTTTGATTTTCAAAGATGTCCGTGCCTTTTGTTTGTCTTGTGATGCTTGTCAAAGGACGGGTAATATTTGAAAAACGCAAGAGATGCCACAGAGTGGGATTTTAGAGGTCGAACCTTTTGATGTGTGGGGAATTGATTTTATGGGACCCTTTCCTACCCCTTGTAGGAATAGGTATATTTTAGTGGTCGTCGACTATGTGACTAAATGGGTAGAAGCTATAGCATCACCAACCCATGATTCCAAGGTTGTGATGAAGATGTTTAAGAAAATAAACTTTCCTCGTTTTGGTGTCCCCCGTGTTATAATTAGTGATGGAGGTTATCACTTTCATAAGAGCACCTTCAAGGCCCTATTGAAAAAACATGGAGTCACCCACAAGGTCGGTCTTGCCTATCACCCTCAAACTAGTGGCCAAGTAGAAGTGTCTAATAGGCAAATTAAGAAGATCCTTGAGAAAGTTGTCACTAAAGCTAGAAAAGATTGGTCTTTTAAACTTGATGATACTCTTTGGGCGCTCCGCACTGCTTTTAGGACTCCTTTGGGTACCACACCCTATCGACTAGTTTATGGCCAAGCTTGCCATCTACCAGTTGAGATGGAGTATCTTTCTGCGTCGGCGGTCAAAGAGATTAACCTTGATTTGACAGCTGCAGACGAAGCACGACTTCTTCAACTCAATGAGTTGGATGAGCTCCGTTTGGATGTTTATGAGAATCACAGGCTCTATAAAGAGCAAACTAAGAAGCTGCATGATAAGATGATAGGAAAAAGAGAGTTCAAGGTTGGCGAGAAGGCCTTATTGTTCAATTCCAGGTTGAGACTGTTTCCTTGAAAGCTCAAATCTCGATGGTCTGGACCATTCGAGGTGACAGAAGTAAAGGCACATGGTGCCATCGAGGTTATCAACCAAAAAGGATAGAATTTTAAGGAAAATGGACAGCGTCTGAAGATGTACCATGAGGGTGCCTTTGTTGGTTGTGTGGAGGAAATCTGCTTTAATTCCTCCCCACTTGATTCATCTGTCTAGAGAGGTAATATGGTCGTGCGGGACCTTCATAAACCAGCACTTTGCGGGAGGCAACCCGTATCCCTTAGTTAGTTTTTCTTTTCCTTTGTTTCGTAGTTTGTAGCATGTGAGAGAGCGTGAGGGTACTAATGTGTTCCTAGATCTTGTGTGTTTTGATGTGCATATATGCTATTTGAGGAGAAAATTGAGCCATGCTTGCCCCATACTTATAAAAAGGCGAGCTAGTTACTGAACAGTAGCTCACCCGATGAGATCGGGCGGGCGTAAAATTTTGCTGAGGAAAGAAAAGGAGGAGCACCCGATCCAATCGGGCGAGGTGTGCCCGATCGGGTGCGCAACCCTGGCACCCGATCAAAAATACCTTGCCCCATAGGGTGCACGATCGGGTGAACGTGCAAAAGTCAAAACCAGAAAAGTCAAAAAGTACCTTCGCCCGATGGCGTCGGGCGACCGCTGCCCGATCGGGTGCGCAACCCTGGCACCCGATCAACAATTCATCACCCGATAGGTTGCCCGATCGGGTGGACTGCAGAAAAGGCAATGCTCAGAAATTACCTCCGCCCGATCGGATTGGGCGACAGTTGCTCGATCAGGCGGAGCCACAGAAAAACACGGATTAAAATCCGCCCTTCCTTTCTCACCATCCATTTCTTATCTTTCCACATTCAACACTCTCTCTCTCTCTTCACTCATCTTCAACCTCTCAAACCCCAAAACCCCAACCTCCATTAAAACTCAATTTTTCTACCTCAAATCTTCATCCTTTCTCCTCCAAACTCCATAAAATCTCTTCCTTTTCTCTTTTCACCCTCCATCTCACAAATTTACACTCACAAAAATCATCCTCACTTCTCCTTTCTCTTCACCACTCACCCAAAACTCCATCCTTTGTGTTAGAAAAGGGTTACAAAGTTCAAATTCACCATGGCAAGCAAGTTTAGAAGGCTTATTAGAGGTGAAGGCTCGCAAACTAGGAGGGAAGCTACTCCTCCACCACCACCACCACCACAAGTCCCACAGGATCCCCAACACCCGGAAATTATTTTCCGGGATGATGAGGACCGCGAAAAGTTCCTTCATTTTAAAAAACGTGAGGTACTCCCTACTCGTTTTTTCGATTTTAGACTTTTATCTAAATTGGGATTAACTGAGGATTTTAAGGAATTTATGAAAATTTTGGGCATGGAGTTGTTATATAATGTGCATGTTAATACATATCCTCCATTAATTTATGAATTTTTCACCTGTTTTAGTCTGACTAAGCCCCAGGCCGGTCCAGTTACCCACGTCCATTTCAGACTACTAAACCAAGAACACTCACTCACCTTTAGGGACTTTGCGGGGGTTCTTAGGTTACATGTATGGGGTGACTATTACCTACCAGACCACTTCAATATGGCCCATAATTATTTCATGCTTACAGGGGACACTGCGCCTTTTGACATCCAGCATTGTCATTGGGCGAATTTTTATCACCCAATTATTAGCATTTGGCTAAGGTTCATGGCCTAGACTCTTTTAGGGCGGTATGAGAGTCACTTGGTCCGGGGGGCCGAGTTAGTCGCCATAGGTAGCTACATTGCCAAGGGCTCCAGGGAAACATTTCAGTACAACTTGGCCCACGACGTAGCTATTCAGTTCGAGCGTATCTCGAACTCGCTCCCTAAGAGTAGGGAAGACGGTACTTGGACCTCTAGGAGGCTAGTCAACGGGGGGTTGATCACTTTGTTTGCCCGGCGAATTACCGGCTTTGACGAGACCCAGCGTACCCCCGTCCTCGCCCCTACCCTCATCGACCTCACATACCTCAACACCCTCAAAGTCCTAAACCTCTTGCCTGACCAGAGATTTCAGTGGATGATTAAATCAAAAAAATCCATCACCTTACCCGACCCTAGAGCCCGCATGCGGCCCCGTCAGGAGAACTACCTACTCCCTATAGAGGGAGTTGACCTTATTGTACCCGACCCCGAGCCCCCTCGTCGTTCATACCATAGGCGTCATACGCCGACCCTAGACGAGGGCGCCTCCACTTATACTCCTCCCCCCCCCCGCACACCTTTGACTTCACTTCTATGATGTCGACCCTAGGTCGCATGGAGACGGGGGATGGGACGGATGGAAGGGATGATCAACGCGAACACCGCTACCCTAGCGGGATATGGCACTCGCATTGATCAACTCTACACCCGTGTTGATGCGATGGGAGGACGGATCGATACCTTGGCCCAAGATCAGCACTTCGCCCTTTATCCTCTCCATGTCGACTATTGTAGGCGCGCCATTGTTGAGCAGACTGCTCAACACCCCTCGTGGTACCATTAGAACCCGAGTTATGGCCAGCCTGCCGGTCCGACTGATGACATGGCAGAGGATGAGGAGGAGGAGCCTGCTAGACAGTCCGTCTCTTTAGGAGACTTTGGTCTAAGGCCTAGTGTTTTGGTGGTGGTTTTGATGCAGGTACTAGCGGTTCTGGTGGAGGGATGAGTGGTTTTTTAGGTGATCCCTCAAGTGGTGGTTACACAGATGGTGGTGGTACTTCTAATGGTGGTTTCTTTGGTGCCCCCACGGATGATGATATGGGCGGCTGATGCCCTTGTTCTCTCCTCTCCCTCGTTGCAATGAGGACATTGCCTCGTTCAGCTTGGGGGAGGATCTCTCACTCTGAGTACTCTCTTTACTGCTTTCTAGTATAGTTTACTGGTTTCTAGTGTAGTTTAAAGCTTTGATATAATAGTTTACAGCTTTGAAAAAAATTGAAAAAATGAAAAAAATATGATTGATCATGACTGGTTTGATTGCCTCCCTGTGCCCCTCGTTGTGCTTTGATTGAAAATGATTTGACTATGTTTTCTAGATAGCTGGGCATTTGTGATTTTAAGGCTTTGATTTGATGTTCGACTACTTTGATTTTGAGCGATTTCTGACTATACTATACTACTTTGTGCTGCATACCTGAATTGGTTAGACTGTGAGGCCTTTTCTAGCCTATTGGATTCATATTATTATCCAGTCTATTTTTGGTGTGTTAGTTCCTCTTTAGCGGATTGATCTTGACTTTTACTTCGTACTCTTCTAATGTTTGGTGACTTGTTACATTTGCTATGATAGAGGCGTTCTTTTGACCTACTCTCGAGCCCCAAAGTTTAATTTCATTATATTTTTATCCTCCTTAACCCCGCTAAGCCGAATGACTTGTTTCGTGCTACTGACCCTTATTACATGCCCATGGCTTTCATATACTTATTATTCCCAAGCTTAGGTTGGGGAGCATTTGTGTGGGTTTAGTTTGGAATTTGTTCTATGGTTTGCGTTGCTTGAGGAATAAGAGTGTATTATTTATGGCTTCGAGTGTGTGAAAATAAAAGAAAATTCGAGTATTCAGGTACGTAGATGTTGGTTCGAAAATAAAAGAGTAGAAAGAAAAAAAATGAGGAATCAAAGCTTCAAAGACAATAAAATCCCCTCATTCACGTTATCTACAAAGAAAGAAAATTTTATGCCTCATTGCTTGAAGATTGGGTTGTTGTGAGTTTTCATCATTGTATGAGAGTTGGGATTCATCTTGTGGTTACTTGACATTGTTGGGAGTTGTTTCTTCAATCTTCGGCCTTGATATGGATTACTTTTGCTCCCTCATGCTCGGTTTTCCACCACATTTCCTAGAATATTTCCCTACCCTTACCTAAACCCCATTACAACCCTGAAAAGTCCTCTTGAGCTTGTGCCTACAATGTCTATTGGATTGATTTTGAGTCAGTTTGTCAAAGTTAAAGAGTATGTCTTCTAGTTGAGTCGACTTGATTAGGATGAGCGACATTTTACCTTCTTAAACACATGAGAGTGTGAGTGGGAAGTGACATTTATGGTCGGGTCGGTGAGTGTTCGGGCGTATTCTTTGCCTGCCACAAAATTGAGAGGAGTGACACTTGAACTTGATGAATTGCTTGGATGATTGGTTGTTGGATGGATTTGATTTGCGGAACTTGAATTATGCCTTCTTGAACGATTCTTAGTCTTGAAAATATTTTTTGAGCTTGGATTGTTTTATCTATGGGGTGAGGCAATCTATTCCATGATCATGTTCTATTTGCTTGAGGACAAGCTAGCAAAGGTTTAACTTAGGGGAATTTGATATATTGATTTCTTATAGAGTTTTTCCCTTTCTTTACAAGCTAAATTGTGCGATATTGACGCTCTTAGGAGCTATTTATGCTAACTATTTCGATATAGTTGTGGTTTGTGTGTTCCATATCGTTTTGCAGGTTTTTAGGGAAAAAAACTCCCTATTTACTTGATGTTTTGATCACCACATTATAGAGGAAGGTTATGAGGCATATTGGCGGTCTCGAGATGGTATTCGGACCCCCGTTGTGAAGAAGAATTATCAAGGACTTGGCGTCTGAAGCCAAGCCAGAAGCTAGAAAGAAAGAAGCTTCGCCCGATCGGGTCGGGCAACCACCGCCTGATCGGGTACGAGTAATTTGGCCAAAACTTGAGATCTTCCGCCCGATCGGGCAGCCTTGCCCTATCCCGTCGGGCGGAGTTTTACTTAGGCATTTTACTGCATTTTCTGAGAAGATGAAGAAGGCATTTACCCGATGGCATCAGGCAGTCTTGCCCGATCGGGTGCTAGTGTTGCGGCCCCGATCGGGTGACCTTTTCCAGATCTCATCGGGCGCTCATAAATTTACAGCTGCTGAATGATTGTTCCCATGCCTGATCGGGCGGCCCTTTGCCCGATCGGGTGGACGACACGGGGGACGCGATTTTGCGTTTTTTTCCCTCTATCTTATTGCTTTCTTAGAAGCTATAAACACTTTAGAGGTTATTTTTATTTGTATCTTTTATTATATTGAACATTTTAGAGAGCTCTTAGTCTAGTTCTTCATAGTTTTCCATTGTATAAGAGATTTGAATACTATTTCAATTCAATTAAAGTTCCCGCTTTCCGTCAATTTGGTAATCATCTTTCTTTTTCCTTTATTCTTATCTCTTGATTGCTTTAGTTTATCTGTTTATTACTCGATTAGTTCATAATGCAATTCTTAGGGTTTCCAATTAGTTTTATTATTGTCAATTCGATCATGTCTGAGTAGTCCAATTAATTTGGTAATCCATCTTTATACCATGATTGTTATTTAGACTCCTATTGATTCCTAGGGCTTGATTAGAGTGATTGTGGTGTGGTTTGTTCTTAATTAGTGATTAATGTTAGTGGCCAATTTCATTGATTGATTGTGGTTAATAGTTGTTTGCACAGATCCGTCTTACGATTAGAGGCCTAGGACACATCAGTAATTCTGATTACGTTAGTGAACATGCAGCGTATGTTGAACTATGAGCATCGAGTCTTAACCATAGCTCAACACATGCTCTAATCACTTGACTCATGAATTAGGTTTTGATAGTAGTTGAACTTATTTGATTGGTATAAGCATGGTGGACCGACTTAATACCCTAGGTTTTTATTCCATAGTTAAATCCTCGGTTTAATTCGTCTTCCTTAGTTTAATTATTAGTTCAGTTAATTCTCCCTGATTTCATCTGAAGTAGTTAGTTGATTGAATATTAATATAGATACTCTGTCTCCCTGCAGATTCGACCCTGCTTCCATGGCCTACCTTAGTTAGAGGATTGTAGGTTTATCTTTGAATAGGTGATACGACTAAATCCTATCAGACTATGACGGTTTTACCCTTTGATTTAAATTGAATTAGAACCAAGGGCTTCATATGATTTAAATATAACTAATATCTATTCAAGGACTCCATTTTTTGTGGTAATATTCAATACAAAATGATTTGAAAGGTTTTCATACACCACAAATCGCCTAAGACACTATGACGGTTTTACCCTTTGATATGAAATAAGTTTGATCCAAGGGATTCATATGATTGAAATATATCTAATACCTATTGAAGGAGTCAAAAATATTTTGTAATTAAGCACAAAAAATGATTTAAAAGGTGTTCATACACCAAAAATCCCCGAAGAGACTATGACGGTTTTACCCTTTGATTAGAATTGAGGTTGATCGAAGGACTTCATAAGCTTTAAAAAGATCTAATACCTATTCAAGGCCTCAAAAAATATTTGGTAATTATTCCCAACAAAATGATTTGAAAAGTGTTCATTCACCACAAATCGCCTAAGACACTATGACGATTTTACCCTTTGATTTGAAATAAGTTTGATCCAAATGCTTTATATGATTAAAATATATCTAATATCTATTCAAGGAGTTAAAAATATTTTGGTAATTAAACACAACCAATGATTTGAAAGGTGTTTATACACCACAAATCCCCTACCAGACTCTGACGGTTTTACCCTTTCATTTGAATTGAGTTTGATCGAAGGACTTCATATGCTTTAAATATATCTAATACCTATTCAAGGACTCAAAAATATTTGGTAATTATTTAAAACAAAATGATTTGAAAGGTGTTCATTCACCACAAATAGTCTAAGAGACTATGACGGTTTTACCCTTTGTTTTGAATTGACTTTGATCCAAGGGCTTCATATTCTTTAAATAGATCTAGTATCTATTCAAGGACTCAAAAATATTTGGTAATTATTCACAACAAAATGATTTGAAAGGTGTTCATACACCACAAATCGCCTAAGAGACTATGATGGTTTTACCCTTTGATTTAAATTGAGTTTGATCCAAGGGCTTCATATGCTTTAAATATATATTATAAATATTCAAGGAGGCATAAATATTTTGTAAATATTCACAACAAAATAATTTGAAAGGTGTTCATACACCACAAATCGCCTAAGAGACTATAACGATTTTACCCTTTAATTTGAATTGAGTTTGATCCAAGAGGTTCATATGCTTTAAAAATATCTAATACCTATTCATGGACTCAATACAATTTGGTAATTATTCACAACAAAATAATATGAAAGGTGTCCATAGAACACAAATCGCCTAAGAGACTATGACGATTTTACCCTTTCATTTGAAATAATTATAATCCAACGGCTTCGTATGATTGAAATATACCTAATTACAATTTAAGGAGTGAAAAGTATTTGGTAATTAAGCATCAAAAATGATTTGAAAGGTGTTCAAACACCAAAAATCGCCTAAGAGACTATGACGGTTTTACCCTTTGATTTGAATTAAGTTAGATCCAAGCGCTACATATGATTTAAATATATCTAATATCCATTCAAGGACACAATTATTTTTTGTAATTATTCAATACAAAATGATTTGAAAGGTTTTCATACACCATAAATCACCTAAGAGACTATGACAGTTTTACCCTTTGATATGAAATAAGTTTGATCCAAGGTTGCATATGATTGAAATATATTTAATACCTATTCAAGGAGAAAAAAGTATTTTGTAATTAACCACAAAAAATTATTTGAAAGGTGTTCATACACCACATATCTCCTAAGAGACTATGACGGTTTTACCCTTTGATTTGAATTGAGGTTGATCCAAGGACTTCATATGCTTTAAAAAGATCTAATACCTATTCAAGGACTCAAAAAATATTTGGTAATTATTCCCAACAAAATGATTTGAAAGGTGTTCATTCACCAGAAATCGCCTAAGAGACTATTACGGTTTTGCCCTTTGATTTGAATTGAGTTTGATCGAAGGGCTTCGTATGATTGAAATATACCTAATTCCAATTTAAGGAGTGAAAAGTATTTGGTAATTAAGCATCAAAAATGATTTGAAAGGTGTTCAAACACCAAAAATCGCCTAAGAGACTATGACGGTTTTACCCTTTGATTTGAATTAAGTTAGATCCAAGCACTACATATGATTTAAATATATCTAATATCCATTCAAGGACACAATTATTTTTTGTAATTATTCAATACAAAATGATTTGAAAGGTTATCATACACCATAAATCGCCTAAGAGACTATGACAGTTTTACCCTTTGATATGAAATAAGTTTGATCCAAGGTTGCATATGATTGAAATATATTTAATACCTATTCAAGGAGTCAAAAGTATTTTATAATTAACCACAAAAAATGATTTGAAAGGTGTTCATACACCACAAATCCCCTAAGAGCCTATGACGGTTTTACCCTTTGATGTGAATTGAGGTTGATCCAAGGACTTCATATGCTTTAAAAAGATCTAATACCTATTCAAGGACTTAAAAAATATTTGGTAATTATTCCCAACAAAATGATTTGAAAGGTGTTCATTCACCAGAAATCGCCTAAGAGAATATGAGGTTTTGCCCTTTGATTTGAATTGAGTTTGATCCAAGGGCTTCATATCCTTTAAATATATCTAACACCTATTCAAGGACTCAAAAATACTTGGTAATTATTCACAACCAAAATAATTTGAAAGGTGTTCATACACCACAAATCGCCTGACACAATATGACGGTTTTACCCTTTGATTTGAAATAAGTTTGATCCAAATGCTTCATATGATTAAAATATATCTAATACCTATTCAAGGAGTTAAAAATATTTTGGTAATTAAGCACAAACAATGATTTGAAAGGTGTTTATACACCACAAATCCCCTACGAGACTATGACGGTTTTACCCTTTAATTTTAATTGAGTTTGATCGAAGGACTTCATATGCTTTAAATAGATCATATACCTATTAAAGGACTCCGAAATATTTGGTAATTTTTCAAAACAAAATGATTTGAAGGTGTTCATTCACCACAATTCGTCAAAGAGACTATGACCGTTTTACCCTTTGTTTTGAATTGAGTTTGATCCAAGGGCTTCATATTCTTTAAATAGATCTAGTACCTATTCAAGGACTCAAAAATATTTGGTAATTATTCACAACAAAAAGATTTGAAAGGTACTTATACACCACAAATCGCCTAAGAGACTATGACGGTTTTACCCTTTGATTTAAATTGAGTTTGATCCAACGGCTTCTTATCCTTTAAATATATATAATACATATTCAAGGAGTCATAAATATTTTGTAAATATTCACAATGAGATAATTTGAAAGGTGTTCATACACCACAAATCGCCTAAGAGACTATGACGGTTTTACCCTTTAATTTGAATTGAGTTTGATCCAAGGGGTTCATATGCTTTAAACATATCTAATACCTATTCATGGACTCAAAACAATTTGGTAATTATTCACAACAAAATAATATGAAAGGTGTCCATACAACAGAAATCGCCTAAGAGACTATGACGATTTTACCCTTTTATTTGAAATAAGTATAATCCAAGGGCTTCGTATGATTGAAATATACCTAATTCCAATTTAAGGAGTGAAAAGTATTTGGTAATTAAGCATCAAAAATGATATGAAAGGTGTTCAAACACCAAAAATCGCCTAAGAGTCTATGACGGTTTTACCCTTTGATTTGAATTAAGTTAGATCCAAGCGCTACATATGATTTAAATATATCTAATATCCATTCAAGGACACAATTATTTTTTGTAATTATTCAATACAAAATGATTTGAAAGGTTTTCATACACCATAAATCGCCTAAGAGACTATGACAGTTTTACCCTTTGATATGAAATAAGTTTGATCCAAGGTTGCATATGATTGAAATATATTTAATACCTATTCAAGGATTCAAAAGTATTTTGTAATTAACCACAAAAAATGATTTGAAAGGTGTTCATACACCACAAATCCCCTAAGAGACTATGACGGTTTTACCCTTTGATGTGAATTGAGGGTTATCCAAGGACTTCATATGCTTTAAAAAGATCTAATACCTATTCAAGGACTCAAAAAATATTTGGTAATTATTCCCAACAAAATGATTTGAAAGGTGTTCATTCACTAGAAATCGCCTAAGAGACTATGACGGTTTTGCACTCTGATTTGAATTGAGTTTGATCCAAGGGCTTCATATCCTTTAAATATATCTAACACCTATTCAAGGACTCAAAAATACTTGGTATTTATTCACAACAAAAATAATTTGAAAGGTGTTCATACACCACAAATCTCCTAACACACTATGACAGTTTTACCCTTTGATATGAAATAAGTTTGATCCAAGGTTGCATATGATTGAAATATATTTAATACCTATTCAAGGAGTCAAATGTATTTTGTAATTAACCACAAAAAATGATTTGAAAGGTGTTCATACACCACATATCTCCTAAGAGACTATGACGGTTTTACCCTTTGATTTGAAATGAGGTTGATCCAAGGACTTCATATGCTTTAAAAAGATCTAATGCCTAATCAAGGACTCAAAAAATATTTGGTTATTATTCCTAACCAAAATAATTTGAAAGGTTTTCATACACCACAAATCGCCTAAGACACTATGACTGTTTTACCCTTTGATTTGAAATAAGTTTGATCCAAATGCTTTAGATGATTAAAATATATCTAATACCCATTCAAGGACTTAAAACTATTTTGGTAATTAAGCATAAACAATGATTTTAAATGTGTTTATACACCACAAATCCCATACGAGACTATGACGGTTTTACCCTTTGATTTGAATTGAGTTTGATCGAAGGACTTCATATGCTTTAAATAGAGCTAATACCTATTCAAGGACTGAAAAATATTTGGTAATTATTCAAAACAAAATGATTTGAAAGGTGTTCATCCACCACAAATCGTCTAAAAGACTATGACGGTTTTACCCTTTGATTTAAATTGAGTTTGATCCAAGGGCTTCATATGCTTTAAATATATATAATACCTATTCAAGGAGTCAGAAATATTGTGTAAATATTCACAATAAAATGATTTGAAAGGTGTTCATACACCACAAATCGCCTAAGAGATTATGACGGTTTTACCCTTTAATTTGAATTGAGTTTGATCCAAGGGCTTCATATGCTTTAAACATATCTAATACCTATTAAAGGACTCAAAAATATTTGGAAATTATTCACAACAAAATAATATGAAAGGTGTCCATACACCACAAATCGCTTAAGAGACTATGACGGTTTTACCCTTTGATTTGAAATAAGTTTAATCCTAGGGATTCATATGATTGAAATATACCTAATACCAATTCAAGTAGTGAAAAGTATTTGGTAATTAAGCACCAAAAATGATTTGAAAGGTGTTCATACACCAAAAATCGCCTAAGAGACTATGACGGTTTTACCCTTTGAATGGAATTTAGTTACATCCAAGGGCATCATATGATTTAAATATATCTAATATCTATTCAAGGACTCAATTTTTTTTGGTAATTATTCAATACAAAATGATTTGAAAGGTTTTCATACACCATAAATTGCGTAAGAGACTATGACGGTTTTACCCTTTGATATGAAATAAGTTTGATCCAAGGGTTTCATATGATTGAAATATATCTAAAACCTATTGAATAAGTCAAAAATATTTGGTAATTAAGCACAAAAAATGATTTGAAAGGTGTTCATACACCAGAAATCCCCTAAGAGACTATGATGGTTTTACCTTTTGATTTGAATGGAGGTTGATCCAAGGACTTCATATGCTTTAAAAATATCTAATACCTATTCAAGGACTCAAAAAATATTTGGTAATTATTCCCCACAAAATGATTTGAAAGGTTTTCATTCACCACAAATAGCCTAAGAAACTATGACGATTTTGCCCTTTAATTTGAATTGAGTTTGATCCTAGGGCTTCATATGATTTAAATATATCTAACACCTATTCAAGGACTCAAAAATATTTGGTTACTATTCACAACCAAAGTAATTTGAAAGGTGTTTATACACCACAAATCGCCTAAGAGACTATGACGGTTTTACCCTTTGATTTGAAATAAGTTTGATCCAAATGCTTCATATGATGAAATTATATCTAATACCCATTCAAGAAGTAAAAAATATTTTGGTAGTTAAGCATAAACAATGATTTGAAAGGTGTTTATACACGACAAATCCCCTACGAGACTATGACGGTGTTACCCTTTGATTTGAATTGAGTTTCATCGAAGGATTTCATATGCTTTAAATAGATCTAATACCTATTCAAACACAGAAAAATATTTGGTAATTATTCAAAACAAAATGATTTGAACGGTGTTCGTTCACCACAAATAGTCTAAGAGACTATGACGGTTTTACCCTTTGATTTAAATTGACTTTGATCCAAGGGCTTCATATGGTTTAAATATGTATAATACCTATTCAAGGAGTCATAAATATTTTGTAAATATTCACAACAAAATAATTTGAAAGGTGTTCATACACCACAAATCGCCTAAGAGACTATGACGGTTTTACCCTTTAATTTGAATTGAGTTTGATCCAAGGGGTTCATATGCTTTAAACATATCTAATACCTATTAAAGGACTAAAAAATATTGTGTAATTATTCACAACAAAAAAATATGAAAGGTGTCCATACACCACAAATCGCCTAAGAGACTATGACGGTTTTACCCTTTGATTTGAAATAAGTTTAATCCAAGGGCTTCATATGATTGAAATATACCTAATACCAATTCAAGGAGTGAAAAGTATTTGGTAATTAAGCACCAAAAATGATTTGAAAGGTGTTCATACACCAAAAATCGCCTAAGAGACTACGACGGTTTTACCCTTTGATTTGAATTGAGTTAGATCGAAGGGCTTCATATGATTTAAATATATCTAATATCCCTTCAAGGACTCAATTTTTTTGGTAATTATTCAATACAAAATGATTTGAAAGGTTTTCATACACCATAAATCGCCTAAGAGACTATGACGGTTTTAGACTTTGATATGAAATAAGTTTTATTCAAGGGTTTAATATGATTGAAATATATCTAATACCTAATCAAAGAGTTAAAAGTATTTGGTAATTAACCACGAAAAATGATTTGAAAGGTGTTCATACACCACAAATCCCCTACGAGACTATGACGGTTTTACCCTTTGATTTGAATTGAGTTTGATCTAAGGGCTTCATATGCTTTAAATAGACTTAATACCTATTCAAGGACTCAAAACTATTTGGTAATTATTCACAACAAAATGATTTGAAAGGTGTTCATACGCCACGAATTGCCTAAGAGACTATGACGGTTTTACCCATTGATTTAAATTGAGTTTGATCCAAGGGCTTCATATGCTTTAAATATATCTAATACCTATTCAAGGAGTAATAAATATTTTGTAAATATTCACAACAAAATAATTTGAAAAGTGTTCATACACAACAAATCGCCTAAGAGACTATGACGGTTTTACCCTTTGATTTGAAATAAGTTTAATCCAAGGGCTTCACATGATTTAAATATACCTAATACCAATTCAAGGAATGAAAAGTATTTGGTAATTAACCACCAAAAATGATTTGAAAGGTGTTCATACACCAAAAATCGCCTAAGAGACTATGACGGTTTTATCCTTTGAGTTGAATTGAGTTAGATCCAAGGGCTTCATATGATATAAATATATCTAATATCTATTCAAGGACTCAATTTTTTTTGGTAATTATTCAATACAAAATGATTTGAAAGGTTTTCATACACCACAAATCGCCTTAGTGACTATGACGGTTTTACCCTTTGATATGAAATAAGTTTGATCCAAGGGTTTCATATGATTGAAATATATCTAATACTTATTGAAGGAGTCAAAATTATTTGGTAATTAAGCATAAAATATGATTTGAAAGGTGTTCATACACCACAAATACCCTAAGAGACTATGACGGTTTTACCTTTTGATTTGAATTGAGGTTGATCCTAGGGCTTCATATGCTGTAAAAATATCTAATACCTATTCAAGGACTCAAAAATATTTGGTTATTATTCACAACCAAAATAATTTGAAAGGTGTTCATACACCACAAATCGTCTAAGAGACTATGACGGTTTTACCCTTTGATTTGAAATAAGTTTGACCTAAATGCTTCATATGATGAAATTACATCTAATACCCATTCACAAAGTAAAAAATATTTTGGTAATTAAGCATAAACAATGATTTGAAAGGTGTTTATACACCACAAATCCCCTACGAGACTATGACGGTTTTACCCTTTGATTTGAAATAAGTTTAATACAAGGGCTTCACATGATTGAAATATTCCTAATACAAATTCAAGGAGTGAAAATTATTTGGTTATTAAGCACCAAAAATGATTTGAAAGGTGTTCATACACCAAAAATCGCCAAAGAGACTAGGACGATTTTACCCTTTTAATTGAATTGAGTTAGATCCAAGGGCTTCATATGATTTAAATATATCTAATATCAATTCAAGGACACAATTTTTTTTTGTAATTATTCAATACAAAATGATTTGAAAGGTTTTCATACACCACAAATCGCCTAAGAGACTATTATGGTTTTACCCTTTGATATGAATTAAGTTTGATCCAAGGGTTTCATATGATTGAAATATATCTAATACTATTGAAGGAGTCAAAAATACTTGGTAATTAAGCACAAAAAATGATTTGAAAGGTGTTCATACACCACAAATCCCCTAAGAGACTATGACGGTTTTACCCTTTGATTTGAATTGAGGTTGATCCAACGAATTCATATGCTTTAAAAAGATCTATTACCTACTCAAGGACTCAAAAAATATTTGGTAATTATTCCCAAAAAAATGATTTGAAACGTGCTCATTCACCACAAATCGCCTAAAAGACTATAATGGTTTTGCCCTTTGATTTGAATTTAGTTCGATCCAAGGGCTTCATATGCTTTAAATATATATCTAACACCTATTCAAGGACTCAAAAATATTTTGTTATTATTCCTAACCAAAATAATTTGAAAGGTGTTCATACACCACAAATCGCCTAAGACACTATGACGGTTTTACCCTTTGATTTGAAATAAGTTTGATCCAAATGCTTTAGATGATTAAAATATATCTAATACCCATTCAAGGACTTAAAACTATTTTGGTAATTAAGCATAAACAATGATTTTAAAGGTGTTTATACACCACAAATCCCATACGAGACTATGACGGTTTTACCCTTTGATTTGAATTGAGTTTGATCGAAGGACTTCATATGCTTTAAATAGAGCTAATACCTATTCAAGGACTGAAAAATATTTGGTAATTATTCAAAACCAAATGATTTGAAAGGTGTTCATTCACCACAAATCGTCTAAAAGACTATGACGGTTTTACCCTTTGATTTAAATTGAGTTTGATCCAAGGGCTTCATATGCTTTAAATATATATAATACCTATTCAAGGAGTCATAAATATTGTGTAAATATTCACATTAAAATGATTTGAAAGGTGTTCATACACCACAAATCGCCTAAGAGATTATGACGGTTTTACCCTTTAATTTGAATTGATTTTGATCCAAGGGCTTCATATGCTTTAAACATATCTAATACCTATTAAAGGACTCAAAAATATTTGGAAATTATTCACAACAAAATAATATGAAAGGTGTCCATACACCACAAATCGCTTAAGAGACTATGACGGTTTTACCCTTTGATTTGAAATAAGTTTAATCCAAGGGATTCATATGATTGAAATATACCTAATACCAATTCAAGGAGTGAAAAGGATTTGGTAATTAAGCACCAAAAATGATTTGAAAGGTGTTCATACACCAAAAATCGCCTAAGAGACTATGACGGTTTTACCGTTTGAATGGAATTTAGTTACATCCAAGGGCATCATATGATTTAAATATATCTAATATCTATTCAAGGACTCAATTTTTTTTGGTAATTATTCAATACAAAATGATTTGAAAGGTTTTCATACACCATAAATTGCCTAAGAGACTATGACGGTTTTACCCTTTGATATGAAATAAGTTTGATCCAAGGGTTTCATATGATTGAAATATATCTAAAACCTATTGAAGAAGTCAAAAATATTTGGTAATTAAGCACAAAAAATGATTTGAAAGGTGTTCATACACCACAAATCCCCTAAGAGACTATGACGGTTTTACCTTTTGATTTGAATGGAGGTTGATCCAAGGACTTTATATGCTTTAAAAATATCTAATACCTATTCAAGGACTCAAAAAATATTTGGTAATTATTCCCAACAAAATGATTTGAAAGGTTTTCATTCACCACAAATAGCCTAAGAAACTATGACGATTTTGCCCTTTAATTTGAATTGAGTTTGATCCTAGGGCTTCATATGCTTTAAATATATCTAACACCTATTCAAGGACTCAAAAATATTTGGTTACTATTCACAACCAAAGTAATTTGAAAGGTGTTTATACACCACAAATCGCCTAAGAGACTATGACGGTTTTACCCTTTGATTTGAAATAAGTTTGATCCAAATGCTTCATATGATGAAATTATATCTAATACCCATTCAAGAAGTAAAAAATATTTTGGTAGTTAAGCATAAACAATGATTTGAAAGGTGTATATACACGACAAATCCCCTACGAGACTATCACGATTTTACCCTTTGATTTGAATTGAGTTTCATCGAAGGATTTCATATGCTTTAAATAGATCTAGTACCTATTCAAACACAGAAAAATATTTGGTAATTATTCAAAACAAAATGATTTGAACGGTGTTCGTTCACCACAAATAGTCTAAGAGACTATGACGGTTTTACCCTTTGATTTAAATTGACTTTGATCCAAGGGCTTCATATGGTTTAAATATGTATAATACCTATTCAAGGAGTCATAAATATTTTGTAAATATTCACAACAAAATAATTTGAAAGGTGTTCATACACTACAAATCGCCTAAGAGACTATGACGGTTTTACCCTTTAATTTGAATTGAGTTTGATCCAAGGGGTTCATATGATTTAAACATATCTAATACCTATTAAAGGACTAAAAAATATTTGGTAATTATTCACAACAAAATAATATGAAAGGTGTCCATACACCACAAATCGCCTAAGAGACTATAACGGTTTTACCCTTTGATTTGAAATAAGTTTAATCCAAGGGCTTCATATGATTGAAATATACCTAATACCAATTCAAGGAGTGAAATGTATTTGGTAATTAAGCACCAAAAATGATGTGAAAGGTGTTCATACACCAAAAATCGCCTAAGAGACTACGACAGTTTTACCCTTTGATTTGAATTGAGTTAGATCGAAGGGCTTCATATGATTTAAATATATCTAATATCCCTTCAAGGACTCAATTTTTTTGGTAATTATTCAATACAAAATGATTTGAAAGGTTTTCATACATCTTAAATCGCCTAAGAGACTATGACGGTTTTAGACTTTGATATGAAATAAGTTTTATTCAAGGGTTTAATATGATTGAAATATATCTAATACCTAATCAAAGAGTTAAAAGTATTTGGTAATTAACCACGAAAAATGATTTGAAAGGTGTTCATACACCACAAATCCCCTACGAGACTATGACGGTTTTACCCTTTGATTTGAATTGAGTTTGATCTAAGGGCTTCATATGCTTTAAATAGACTTAATACCTATTCAAGGACTCAAAACGATTTGGTAATTATTCACAACAAAATGATTTGAAAGGTGTTCATACGCCACGAATTGCCTAAGAGACTATGACGATTTTACCCATTGATTTAAATTGAGTTTGATCCAAGGGCTTCATATGCTTTAAATATATCTAATACCTATTCAAGGAGTAATAAATATTTTGTAAATATTCACAACAAAATAATTTGAAAAGTGTTCATACACAACAAATCGCCTAAGAGACTATGACGGTTTTACCCTTTGATTTGAAATAAGTTTAATCCAAGGGCTTCACATGATTGAAATATACCTAATACCAATTCAAGGAATGAAAAGTATTTGGTAATTAACCACCAAAAATGATTTGAAAGGTGTTCATACACCAAAAATCGGCTAAGAGACTACGACGGTTTTACCCTTTGATTTGAATTGAGTTAGATCGAAGGGCTTCATATGATTTAAATATATCTAATATCCCTTCAAGGACTCAATTTTTTTGGTAATTATTCAATACAAAATGATTTGAAAGGTTTTCATACACCATAAATCGCCTAAGAGACTATGACGGTTTTAGACTTTGATATGAAATAAGTTTTATTCAAGGGTTTAATATGATTGAAATATATCTAATACCTATTCAAAGAGTTAGAAGTATTTGGTAATTAACCACTAAAAATGATTTGAAAGGTGTTCATACACCACAAATCCCCTACGAGACTATGACGGTTTTATCCTTTGATTTGAATTGAGTTTGATCTAAGGGCTTCATATGCTTTAAATAGACTTAATACCTATTCAAGGACTCAAAACAATTTGGTAATTATTCACAACAAAATGATTTGAAAGGTGTTCATACGCCACGAAGTTCCTAAGAGACTATGACGGTTTACCCATTGATTTAAATTGAGTTTGATCCAAGGGCTTCATATGCTTTAAATATATCTAATACCTATTCAAGGAGTAATAAATATTTTGTAAATATTCACAACAAAATAATTTGAAAAGTGTTCATACACAACAAATCGCCTAAGAGACTATGACGGTTTTACCCTTTGATTTGAAATAAGTTTAATCCAAGGGCTTCACATGATTGAAATATACCTAATACCAATTCAAGGAATGAAAAGTATTTGGTAATTAACCACCAAAAATGATTTGAAAGGTGTTCATACACCAAAAATCGCCTAAGAGACTATGACGTTTTGTCCTTTGAGTTGAATTGAGTTAGATCCAAGGGCTTCATATGATATAAATATATCTAATATGTATTCAAGGACTCAATTTTTTTTGGTAATTATTCAATACAAAATGATTTGAAAGGTTTTCATACACCACAAATCGCCTAAGTGACTATGACGGTTTTACCCTTTGATATGAAATAAGTTTGATCCAAGGGTTTCATATGATTGAAATATATCTAATACTTATTGAAGGAGTCAAAAATATTTGGTAATTAAGCATAAAAAATGATTTGAAAGGTGCTCATACACCACAAATACCCTAAGAGACTATGACGGTTTTACCTTTTGATTTGAATTGAGGTTGATCCTATGGCTTCATATGCTTTAAAAATATCTAATACCTTTTCAAGGACTCAAAAATATTTGGTTATTATTCACAACCAAAATAATTTGAAAGGTGTTCATACACCACAAATCGTCTAAGAGACTATGACGGTTTTACCCTTTGATTTGAAATAAGTTTGATCCAAATGCTTCATATGATGAAATTATATCTAATAACCATTCAAAAAGTTAAAAATATATTTGTAATTAAGCATAAACAATGATTTGAAAGGTGTTTATACACCACAAATCCCCTACGAGACTATGACGGTTTTACCCTTTGATTTGAAATAAGTTTAATCCAAGGGCTTCACATGATTGAAATATACCTAATACAAATTCAAGGAGTGAAAATTATTTGGTTATTAAGCACCAAAAATGATTTGAAAGGTGTTCATACACCAAAAATCGCCAAAGAGACTAGGACGATTTTGCCCTTTTTATTGAATTGAGTTAGATCCAAGGGCTTCATATGATTTAAATATATCTAATATCAATTCAAGGACACAATTTTTTTTTGTAATTATTCAATACAAAATGATTTGAAAGGTTTTCATACACCACAAATCGCCTAAGAGACTATTACGGTTTTACCCTTTGATATGAATTAAGTTTGATCCAAGGGTTTCATATGATTGAAATAGATCTAATACATATTCAAGGACTCAAAAAATACTTGGTAATTATTCACAACAAAATGATTTGAAAGGTGTTCATACACCACAAATCCCCTAAGAGACTATGACGGTTTTACCCTTTGATTTGAATTTAGGTTGATCCAACGAATTCATATGCTTTAAATAGATCTAGTACCTATTCAAGGACAAAAAAATATTTGGTAATTATTCCCAACAAAATGATTTGAAAGGTGTTCATACACCACAAATCGCCTGAGAGACTATGACGGTTTTGCCCTATGATTTGAATTGAGTTTGATCCAAGGGCTTCATATGCTTTAAATATATCTAATACCTATTCAAGGAGTCATAAATATTTTGTAAATATTCACAAAAAAATAATTTGAAAGGTGATCATACACCACAAATCGCCTAAGAGACTATGATGGTTTTACCCTTTGATTTGATATAGTTTTAATCCAAGGGCTTCATATGATTGAAATATACCTAATACCAATTCAAGGATTGAAAAGTATTTGGTAATTAAGAAACAAAAATGATTTTAAAGGTGTTCATACACCAAAAATAGCCTAAGAGACTATGATAGTTTTACCCTTTGATTTGAATTGAGTTAGATCTAAGGGCTTCATATGATTTAAATATATCTAATATCTATTCAAGGACTCAATTTTTTTTGGTAATTATTCAATACAAAATGATTTGAAAAGTTTTCATACACCACCAATCGCCTAAGAGACTATGACGGTTTTACCCTTTGATTTGCAATAAGTTTAATCCAAGGGCTTCATATGATTGAAATATACCTAATACCAATTCAAGGAGTGAAAAGTATTTGGTAATTAAGCACCAAAAATGATTTGAAAGGTGTTCATACACCAAAAATCGCCTAAGAGACTATGACTGTCTTACCCTTTGATTTGAATTGAGTCAGATCCAAGGGCTTCATATGATTTAAATATATCTAATATCTATTCAAGGACTCAAATTTTTTGTGTAATTATTCAATACAAAATGATTTGAAATGTTTTCATACACCACAAATCGCCTAAGAGACTATGACGGTTTTACCCTTTGATATGAAATAAGTTTGATCCAAGGGTTTCATATGATTGAAATATATCGAATATCTATTCAAGGAATCAAAAATATTTGGTAATTAAGCACAAGAAATTATTTGAAAGGTGTTCATACACCACAAATCAACTAAGAGACTATGACGGTTTTACCCTTTGATTTGAATTGAGGTTGATCGAAGGACTTCATATGATTTAAAAAGATCTAATACCTATTCAAGGAGTGAAAATTATTTGATAATTAAGCACCAAAAATGATTTTAAAGGTGTTCATACACCAAAAATCGCCTAAGAGACTATGACAGTTTTACCCTTTGATTTGAATTGAGTCAGATCCAAGGGCTTCATATGATTAAAATATATCTAATATCTATTCAAGGACTCAAATTTTTTTGGTAATTATTCAATACAAAATGATTTGAAATCTTTTCATACACCACAAATCGCCTAAGAGACTGACGGTTTTACCCTTTGATATAAAATAAGTTTTATCCAATGGTTTCATATGATTGAAATATATCTAATATCTTTTCAAGGAGTCAAAAATATTTGGTAATTAAGCAAGAAAAATTATTTGAAAGGTGTTCATACACCACAAATCAACTAAGAGACAATGACGGTTTTACCCTTTGATTTAAATTGAGTTTGTTCCAAGGGCTTCATATGCTTTAAATATATCTAATACCTATTCAAGGAGTCATCAATATTTTGTAAATATTCACAACAAAATAATTTGAAAGGTGTTCATACACCACAAATTGCCTAAGAGACTATGACAGTCTTACCCTTTAATTTGAAATAAGTTTAGTCCAAGGGCTTCATATGATTGAAATATACCTAATACCAATTAAAGGAGTGAAAAGTATTTGGTAATTAAGCACCAAAAATTATTTGAAAGGTGTTCATACACCAAAAATTGCTTAAGAGACAATGACTGTCTTACCCTTTGATTTGAATTGAGTCAGATCCAAGGGCTTCATATGATTTAAATATATCTAATATCTATTCAAGGACTCAAATTTTTTGTGTAATTATTCAATACAAAATGATTTGAAATGTTTTCATACACCACAAATCGCCTAAGAGACTATGACGGTCTTACCGTTTTATTTAAATTGAGTTTGATCCAAGGGCTTCATATGCGTTAAATATATCTAATACCTATTCAAGGAGTCATAAATATTTTGTAAATATTCACAACAAAATAATTTTAAAGTTGTTCATGCACCACAAATCGCCTAAGTGACTATGACGGTTTTACCCTTTAATTTGAATTGAGTATTATCCAAGGGCTTCATATGCTTTAAACATATCTAATACCTATTCAAGGACTCAAAAATATTTGGTAATTATTCACAACAATATAATATGAAAGGTGTTTAGACACCACAAATCGCCTAAGAGACTATGACGGTTTTACCCTTTGATTTGAAATAAGTTTAATCCCAGGGCTTCATATGATTGAAAAATACCTAATACCAATTCAAGGAGTGAAAAGTATTTGGTAATTAAGCACCAAAAATGATTTGAAAGGTGCTCATACACCAAAAATCGCCTAAGAGACTATGACAGTTTCACCCTTTGATTTGAATTGAGTCAGATCCAAGGGTTTCATATGCTTTAAATATATCTAATACCTATTCAAGGAGTCAAAAATATTTGGTAATTATTCACAACAAAATGATTTGAAAGGTGTTCATACACCACAAATCGCCTAAGAGACTATGACGGTTTTACCCTTTGATTTGAAATAAGTTTGATCCAAGGGCTTCATATGATTGAAATATATCTAATACCTATTCAAGGAGTCAAAAATATTTGGTAATTAAGCACAAAAATGATTTGAAAGGTGTTCATACACCACAAATCGCCTAAGAGACTATGACGGTTTTACCCTTTGATTTGAATTGAGTTTGATCCAAGGGCTTCATATGCTTTAAATATATCTAATACCTATTCAAGGACTCAAAAATATTTGGTAATTATTCACAACAAAATGATTTGAAAGGTGTTCATACACCACAAATCGCCTAAGAGACTATGACGGTTTTACCCTTTGATTTGAATTGAGTTTGATCCAAGGGCTTCATATGATTTAAATATATCTAATACCTATTCAAGGAGTCAAAAATATTTGGTAATTATTCACAACAAAATGATTTGAAAGGTGTTCATACACCACAAATCGCCTAAGAGACTATGACGGTTTTACCCTTTGATTTGAATTGAGTTTGATCCAAGGGCTTCATATGCTTTAAATATATCTAATACCTATTCAAGGAGTCAAAAATATTTGGTAATTATTCAAACAAAATGATTTGAAAGGTGTTCATACACCACAAATCGCCTAAGAGACTATGACGGTTTTACCCTTTGATTTGAATTGAGTTTGATCCAAGGGCTTCATATGATTTAAATATATCTAATACCTATTCAAGGAGTCAAAAATATTTGGTAATTAAGCACAAAATGATTTGAAAGGTGTTCATACACCACAAATCGCCTAAGAGACTATGACGGTTTTACCCTTTGATTTGAATTGAGTTTGATCCAAGGGCTTCATATGCTTTAAATATATCTAATACCTATTCAAGGACTCAAAAATATTTGGTAATTATTCACAACAAAATGATTTGAAAGGTGTTCATACACCACAAATCGCCTAAGAGACTATGACGGTTTTACCCTTTGATTTGAAATAAGTTTGATCCAAGGGCTTCATATGATTTAAATATATCTAATACCTATTCAAGGAGTCAAAAATATTTGGTAATTAAGCACAAAATGATTTGAAAGGTGTTCATACACCACAAATCGCCTAAGAGACTATGACGGTTTTACCCTTTGATTTGAATTGAGTTTGATCCAAGGGCTTCATATGCTTTAAATATATCTAATACCTATTCAAGGAGTCAAAAATATTTGGTAATTATTCACAACAAAATGATTTGAAAGGTGTTCATACACCACAAATCGCCTAAGAGACTATGACGGTTTTACCCTTTGATTTGAATTGAGTTTGATCCAAGGGCTTCATATGCTTTAAATATATCTAATACCTATTCAAGGAGTCAAAAATATTTGGTAATTATTCACAAAAAATGATTTGAAAGGTGTTCATACACCACAAATCGCCTAAGAGACTATGACGGTTTTACCCTTTGATTTGAATTGAGTTTGATCCAAGGGCTTCATATGAAATATATCTAATACCTATTCAAGGAGTCAAAAATATTTGGTAATTATTCACAACAAAATGATTTGAAAGGTGTTCATACACCACAAATCGCCTAAGAGACTATGACGGTTTTACCCTTTGATTTGAATTGAGTTTGATCCAAGGGCTTCATATGCTTTAAATATATCTAATACCTATTCAAGGAGTCAAAAATATTTGGTAATTATTCACAAAAAATGATTTGAAAGGTGTTCATACACCACAAATCGCCTAAGAGACTATGACGGTTTTACCCTTTGATTTGAATTGAGTTTGATCCAAGGGCTTCATATGCTTTAAATATATCTAATACCTATTCAAGGAGTCAAAAATATTTGGTAATTATTCACAAAAAATGATTTGAAAGGTGTTCATACACCACAAATCGCCTAAGAGACTATGACGGTTTTACCCTTTGATTTGAATTGAGTTTGATCCAAGGGCTTCATATGCTTTAAATATATCTAATACCTATTCAAGGAGTCAAAAATATTTGGTAATTATTCACAACAAAATGATTTGAAAGGTGTTCATACACCACAAATCGCCTAAGAGACTATGACGGTTTTACCCTTTGATTTGAATTGAGTTTGATCCAAGGGCTTCATATGCTTTAAATATATCTAATACCTATTCAAGGAGTCAAAAATATTTGGTAATTATTCACAAAAATGATTTGAAAGGTGTTCATACACCACAAATCGCCTAAGAGACTATGACGGTTTTACCCTTTGATTTGAATTGAGTTTGATCCAAGGGCTTCATATGCTTTAAATATATCTAATACCTATTCAAGGAGTCAAAAATATTTGGTAATTATTCACAACAAAATGATTTGAAAGGTGTTCATACACCACAAATCGCCTAAGAGACTATGACGGTTTTACCCTTTGATTTGAATTGAGTTTGATCCAAGGGCTTCATATGCTTGAAATATATCTAATACCTATTCAAGGACTCAAAAATATTTGGTAATTATTCACAAAAAATGATTTGAAAGGTGTTCATACACCACAAATCGCCTAAGAGACTATGACGGTTTTACCCTTTGATTTGAATTGAGTTTGATCCAAGGGCTTCATATGATTTAAATATATCTAATACCTATTCAAGGAGTCAAAAATATTTGGTAATTAAGCACAAAAAATGATTTGAAAGGTGTTCATACACCACAAATCGCCTAAGAGACTATGACGGTTTTACCCTTTGATTTGAATTGAGTTTGATCCAAGGGCTTCATATGATTTAAATATATCTAATACCTATTCAAGGAGTCAAAAATATTTGGTAATTAAGCACAAAAAATGATTTGAAAGGTGTTCATACACCACAAATCGCCTAAGAGACTATGACGGTTTTACCCTTTGATTTGAATTGAGTTTGATCCAAGGGCTTCATATGCTTTAAATATATCTAATACCTATTCAAGGAGTCAAAAATATTTGGTAATTATTCACAACAAAATGATTTGAAAGGTGTTCATACACCACAAATCGCCTAAGAGACTATGACGGTTTTACCCTTTGATTTGAATTGAGTTTGATCCAAGGGCTTCATATGATTTAAATATATCTAATACCTATTCAAGGAGTCAAAAATATTTGGTAATTAAGCACAAAAAATGATTTGAAAGGTGTTCATACACCACAAATCGCCTAAGAGACTATGACGGTTTTACCCTTTGATTTGAATTGAGTTTGATCCAAGGGCTTCATATGCTTTAAATATATCTAATACCTATTCAAGGAGTCAAAAATATTTGGTAATTATTCACAACAAAATGATTTGAAAGGTGTTCATACACCACAAATCGCCTAAGAGACTATGACGGTTTTACCCTTTGATTTGAATTGAGTTTGATCCAAGGGCTTCATATGCTTTAAATATATCTAATACCTATTCAAGGAGTCAAAAATATTTGGTAATTATTCACAAAAAATGATTTGAAAGGTGTTCATACACCACAAATCGCCTAAGAGACTATGACGGTTTTACCCTTTGATTTGAATTGAGTTTGATCCAAGGGCTTCATATGCTTTAAATATATCTAATACCTATTCAAGGAGTCAAAAATATTTGGTAATTATTCACAACAAAATGATTTGAAAGGTGTTCATACACCACAAATCGCCTAAGAGACTATGACGGTTTTACCCTTTGATTTGAATTGAGTTTGATCCAAGGGCTTCATATGCTTTAAATATATCTAATACCTATTCAAGGAGTCAAAAATATTTGGTAATTATTCACAAAAAATGATTTGAAAGGTGTTCATACACCACAAATCGCCTAAGAGACTATGACGGTTTTACCCTTTGATTTGAATTGAGTTTGATCCAAGGGCTTCATATGCTTTAAATATATCTAATACCTATTCAAGGAGTCAAAAATATTTGGTAATTAAGCACAAAAAATGATTTGAAAGGTGTTCATACACCACAAATCGCCTAAGAGACTATGACGGTTTTACCCTTTGATTTGAATTGAGTTTGATCCAAGGGCTTCATATGCTTTAAATATATCTAATACCTATTCAAGGAGTCAAAAATATTTGGTAATTATTCACAACAAAATGATTTGAAAGGTGTTCATACACCACAAATCGCCTAAGAGACTATGACGGTTTTACCCTTTGATTTGAATTGAGTTTGATCCAAGGGCTTCATATGCTTTAAATATATCTAATACCTATTCAAGGAGTCAAAAATATTTGGTAATTATTCACAACAAAATGATTTGAAAGGTGTTCATACACCACAAATCGCCTAAGAGACTATGACGGTTTTACCCTTTGATTTGAATTGAGTTTGATCCAAGGGCTTCATATGATTTAAATATATCTAATACCTATTCAAGGAGTCAAAAATATTTGGTAATTAAGCACAAAAATGATTTGAAAGGTGTTCATACACCACAAATCGCCTAAGAGACTATGACGGTTTTACCCTTTGATTTGAATTGAGTTTGATCCAAGGGCTTCATATGCTTTAAATATATCTAATACCTATTCAAGGAGTCAAAAATATTTGGTAATTATTCACAACAAAATGATTTGAAAGGTGTTCATACACCACAAATCGCCTAAGAGACTATGACGGTTTTACCCTTTGATTTGAATTGAGTTTGATCCAAGGGCTTCATATGCTTTAAATATATCTAATACCTATTCAAGGAGTCAAAAATATTTGGTAATTATTCACAACAAAATGATTTGAAAGGTGTTCATACACCACAAATCGCCTAAGAGACTATGACGGTTTTACCCTTTGATTTGAATTGAGTTTGATCCAAGGGCTTCATATGCTTTAAATATATCTAATACCTATTCAAGGAGTCAAAAATATTTGGTAATTATTCACAACAAAATGATTTGAAAGGTGTTCATACACCACAAATCGCCTAAGAGACTATGACGGTTTTACCCTTTGATTTGAATTGAGTTTGATCCAAGGGCTTCATATGCTTTAAATATATCTAATACCTATTCAAGGAGTCAAAAATATTTGGTAATTATTCACAACAAAATGATTTGAAAGGTGTTCATACACCACAAATCGCCTAAGAGACTATGACGGTTTTACCCTTTGATTTGAATTGAGTTTGATCCAAGGGCTTCATATGCTTTAAATATATCTAATACCTATTCAAGGAGTCAAAAATATTTGGTAATTATTCACAAAAAATGATTTGAAAGGTGTTCATACACCACAAATCGCCTAAGAGACTATGACGGTTTTACCCTTTGATTTGAATTGAGTTTGATCCAAGGGCTTCATATGATTTAAATATATCTAATACCTATTCAAGGAGTCAAAAATATTTGGTAATTATTCACAACAAAATGATTTGAAAGGTGTTCATACACCACAAATCGCCTAAGAGACTATGACGGTTTTACCCTTTGATTTGAATTGAGTTTGATCCAAGGGCTTCATATGATTTAAATATATCTAATACCTATTCAAGGAGTCAAAAATATTTGGTAATTATTCACAACAAAATGATTTGAAAGGTGTTCATACACCACAAATCGCCTAAGAGACTATGACGGTTTTACCCTTTGATTTGAATTGAGTTTGATCCAAGGGCTTCATATGCTTTAAATATATCTAATACCTATTCAAGGACTCAAAAATATTTGGTAATTATTCACAACAAAATGATTTGAAAGGTGTTCATACACCACAAATCGCCTAAGAGACTATGACGGTTTTACCCTTTGATTTGAATTGAGTTTGATCCAAGGGCTTCATATGCTTTAAATATATCTAATACCTATTCAAGGAGTCAAAAATATTTGGTAATTATTCACAACAAAATGATTTGAAAGGTGTTCATACACCACAAATCGCCTAAGAGACTATGACGGTTTTACCCTTTGATTTGAATTGAGTTTGATCCAAGGGCTTCATATTTAAATATATCTAATACCTATTCAAGGAGTCAAAAATATTTGGTAATTATTCACAACAAAATGATTTGAAAGGTGTTCATACACCACAAATCGCCTAAGAGACTATGACGGTTTTACCCTTTGATTTGAAATGAGTTTGATCCAAGGGCTTCATATGATTTAAATATATCTAATACCTATTCAAGGAGTCAAAAATATTTGGTAATTAAGCACAACAAAATGATTTGAAAGGTGTTCATACACCACAAATCGCCTAAGAGACTATGACGGTTTTACCCTTTGATTTGAATTGAGTTTGATCCAAGGGCTTCATATGCTTTAAATATATCTAATACCTATTCAAGGAGTCAAAAATATTTGGTAATTATTCACAACAAAATGATTTGAAAGGTGTTCATACACCACAAATCGCCTAAGAGACTATGACGGTTTTACCCTTTGATTTGAATTGAGTTTGATCCAAGGGCTTCATATGATTTAAATATATCTAATACCTATTCAAGGAGTCAAAAATATTTGGTAATTATTCACAAAAAATGATTTGAAAGGTGTTCATACACCACAAATCGCCTAAGAGACTATGACGGTTTTACCCTTTGATTTGAATTGAGTTTGATCCAAGGGCTTCATATGCTTTAAATATATCTAATACCTATTCAAGGAGTCAAAAATATTTGGTAATTAACAAAAAATGATTTGAAAGGTGTTCATACACCACAAATCGCCTAAGAGACTATGACGGTTTTACCCTTTGATTTGAATTGAGTTTGATCCAAGGGCTTCATATGCTTTAAATATATCTAATACCTATTCAAGGAGTCAAAAATATTTGGTAATTAAGCACAACAAAATGATTTGAAAGGTGTTCATACACCACAAATCGCCTAAGAGACTATGACGGTTTTACCCTTTGATTTGAATTGAGTTTGATCCAAGGGCTTCATATGATTTAAATATATCTAATACCTATTCAAGGAGTCAAAAATATTTGGTAATTATTCACAACAAAATGATTTGAAAGGTGTTCATACACCACAAATCGCCTAAGAGACTATGACGGTTTTACCCTTTGATTTGAAATGAGTTTGATCCAAGGGCTTCATATGATTTAAATATATCTAATACCTATTCAAGGAGTCAAAAATATTTGGTAATTATTCACAAAAAATGATTTGAAAGGTGTTCATACACCACAAATCGCCTAAGAGACTATGACGGTTTTACCCTTTGATTTGAATTGAGTTTGATCCAAGGGCTTCATATGCTTTAAATATATCTAATACCTATTCAAGGAGTCAAAAATATTTGGTAATTATTCACAAAAAATGATTTGAAAGGTGTTCATACACCACAAATCGCCTAAGAGACTATGACGGTTTTACCCTTTGATTTGAATTGAGTTTGATCCAAGGGCTTCATATGCTTTAAATATATCTAATACCTATTCAAGGAGTCAAAAATATTTGGTAATTATTCACAACAAAATGATTTGAAAGGTGTTCATACACCACAAATCGCCTAAGAGACTATGACGGTTTTACCCTTTGATTTGAAATGAGTTTGATCCAAGGGCTTCATATGATTTAAATATATCTAATACCTATTCAAGGAGTCAAAAATATTTGGTAATTATTCACAAAAATGATTTGAAAGGTGTTCATACACCACAAATCGCCTAAGAGACTATGACGGTTTTACCCTTTGATTTGAATTGAGTTTGATCCAAGGGCTTCATATGCTTTAAATATATCTAATACCTATTCAAGGAGTCAAAAATATTTGGTAATTATTCACAACAAAATGATTTGAAAGGTGTTCATACACCACAAATCGCCTAAGAGACTATGACGGTTTTACCCTTTGATTTGAATTGAGTTTGATCCAAGGGCTTCATATGCTTTAAATATATCTAATACCTATTCAAGGAGTCAAAAATATTTGGTAATTATTCACAAAAAATGATTTGAAAGGTGTTCATACACCACAAATCGCCTAAGAGACTATGACGGTTTTACCCTTTGATTTGAATTGAGTTTGATCCAAGGGCTTCATATGCTTTAAATATATCTAATACCTATTCAAGGAGTCAAAAATATTTGGTAATTATTCACAACAAAATGATTTGAAAGGTGTTCATACACCACAAATCGCCTAAGAGACTATGACGGTTTTACCCTTTGATTTGAATTGAGTTTGATCCAAGGGCTTCATATGCTTTAAATATATCTAATACCTATTCAAGGAGTCAAAAATATTTGGTAATTATTCACAACAAAATGATTTGAAAGGTGTTCATACACCACAAATCGCCTAAGAGACTATGACGGTTTTACCCTTTGATTTGAATTGAGTTTGATCCAAGGGCTTCATATGATTTAAATATATCTAATACCTATTCAAGGAGTCAAAAATATTTGGTAATTAAGCACAAAAAATGATTTGAAAGGTGTTCATACACCACAAATCGCCTAAGAGACTATGACGGTTTTACCCTTTGATTTGAATTGAGTTTGATCCAAGGGCTTCATATGCTTTAAATATATCTAATACCTATTCAAGGAGTCAAAAATATTTGGTAATTATTCACAACAAAATGATTTGAAAGGTGTTCATACACCACAAATCGCCTAAGAGACTATGACGGTTTTACCCTTTGATTTGAATTGAGTTTGATCCAAGGGCTTCATATGATTTAAATATATCTAATACCTATTCAAGGAGTCAAAAATATTTGGTAATTATTCACAAAAAATGATTTGAAAGGTGTTCATACACCACAAATCGCCTAAGAGACTATGACGGTTTTACCCTTTGATTTGAATTGAGTTTGATCCAAGGGCTTCATATGCTTTAAATATATCTAATACCTATTCAAGGAGTCAAAAATATTTGGTAATTAAGCACAAAAAATGATTTGAAAGGTGTTCATACACCACAAATCGCCTAAGAGACTATGACGGTTTTACCCTTTGATTTGAATTGAGTTTGATCCAAGGGCTTCATATGATTTAAATATATCTAATACCTATTCAAGGAGTCAAAAATATTTGGTAATTATTCACAAAAAATGATTTGAAAGGTGTTCATACACCACAAATCGCCTAAGAGACTATGACGGTTTTACCCTTTGATTTGAATTGAGTTTGATCCAAGGGCTTCATATGCTTTAAATATATCTAATACCTATTCAAGGAGTCAAAAATATTTGGTAATTATTCACAACAAAATGATTTGAAAGGTGTTCATACACCACAAATCGCCTAAGAGACTATGACGGTTTTACCCTTTGATTTGAATTGAGTTTGATCCAAGGGCTTCATATGATTTAAATATATCTAATACCTATTCAAGGAGTCAAAAATATTTGGTAATTATTCACAAAAAATGATTTGAAAGGTGTTCATACACCACAAATCGCCTAAGAGACTATGACGGTTTTACCCTTTGATTTGAATTGAGTTTGATCCAAGGGCTTCATATGCTTTAAATATATCTAATACCTATTCAAGGAGTCAAAAATATTTGGTAATTATTCACAACAAAATGATTTGAAAGGTGTTCATACACCACAAATCGCCTAAGAGACTATGACGGTTTTACCCTTTGATTTGAATTGAGTTTGATCCAAGGGCTTCATATGCTTTAAATATATCTAATACCTATTCAAGGAGTCAAAAATATTTGGTAATTATTCACAAAAAATGATTTGAAAGGTGTTCATACACCACAAATCGCCTAAGAGACTATGACGGTTTTACCCTTTGATTTGAATTGAGTTTGATCCAAGGGCTTCATATGATTTAAATATATCTAATACCTATTCAAGGAGTCAAAAATATTTGGTAATTATTCACAACAAAATGATTTGAAAGGTGTTCATACACCACAAATCGCCTAAGAGACTATGACGGTTTTACCCTTTGATTTGAATTGAGTTTGATCCAAGGGCTTCATATGATTTAAATATATCTAATACCTATTCAAGGAGTCAAAAATATTTGGTAATTATTCACAAAAATGATTTGAAAGGTGTTCATACACCACAAATCGCCTAAGAGACTATGACGGTTTTACCCTTTGATTTGAATTGAGTTTGATCCAAGGGCTTCATATGATTTAAATATATCTAATACCTATTCAAGGAGTCAAAAATATTTGGTAATTAAGCACAACAAAATGATTTGAAAGGTGTTCATACACCACAAATCGCCTAAGAGACTATGACGGTTTTACCCTTTGATTTGAATTGAGTTTGATCCAAGGGCTTCATATGCTTTAAATATATCTAATACCTATTCAAGGAGTCAAAAATATTTGGTAATTATTCACAACAAAATGATTTGAAAGGTGTTCATACACCACAAATCGCCTAAGAGACTATGACGGTTTTACCCTTTGATTTGAATTGAGTTTGATCCAAGGGCTTCATATGATTTAAATATATCTAATACCTATTCAAGGAGTCAAAAATATTTGGTAATTATTCACAAAAAATGATTTGAAAGGTGTTCATACACCACAAATCGCCTAAGAGACTATGACGGTTTTACCCTTTGATTTGAATTGAGTTTGATCCAAGGGCTTCATATGATTTAAATATATCTAATACCTATTCAAGGAGTCAAAAATATTTGGTAATTAACAACAAAATGATTTGAAAGGTGTTCATACACCACAAATCGCCTAAGAGACTATGACGGTTTTACCCTTTGATTTGAATTGAGTTTGATCCAAGGGCTTCATATGCTTTAAATATATCTAATACCTATTCAAGGAGTCAAAAATATTTGGTAATTATTCACAAAAATGATTTGAAAGGTGTTCATACACCACAAATCGCCTAAGAGACTATGACGGTTTTACCCTTTGATTTGAATTGAGTTTGATCCAAGGGCTTCATATGCTTTAAATATATCTAATACCTATTCAAGGAGTCAAAAATATTTGGTAATTATTCACAACAAAATGATTTGAAAGGTGTTCATACACCACAAATCGCCTAAGAGACTATGACGGTTTTACCCTTTGATTTGAATTGAGTTTGATCCAAGGGCTTCATATGATTTAAATATATCTAATACCTATTCAAGGAGTCAAAAATATTTGGTAATTAAGCACAAAAATGATTTGAAAGGTGTTCATACACCACAAATCGCCTAAGAGACTATGACGGTTTTACCCTTTGATTTGAATTGAGTTTGATCCAAGGGCTTCATATGATTTAAATATATCTAATACCTATTCAAGGAGTCAAAAATATTTGGTAATTATTCACAACAAAATGATTTGAAAGGTGTTCATACACCACAAATCGCCTAAGAGACTATGACGGTTTTACCCTTTGATTTGAATTGAGTTTGATCCAAGGGCTTCATATGATTTAAATATATCTAATACCTATTCAAGGAGTCAAAAATATTTGGTAATTATTCACAAAAAATGATTTGAAAGGTGTTCATACACCACAAATCGCCTAAGAGACTATGACGGTTTTACCCTTTGATTTGAATTGAGTTTGATCCAAGGGCTTCATATGATTTAAATATATCTAATACCTATTCAAGGAGTCAAAAATATTTGGTAATTATTCACAACAAAATGATTTGAAAGGTGTTCATACACCACAAATCGCCTAAGAGACTATGACGGTTTTACCCTTTGATTTGAATTAAGTTTGATCCAAGGGCTTCATATGATTTAAATATATCTAATACCTATTCAAGGAGTCAAAAATATTTGGTAATTAAGCACAAAAATGATTTGAAAGGTGTTCATACACCACAAATCGCCTAAGAGACTATGACGGTTTTACCCTTTGATTTGAATTGAGTTTGATCCAAGGGCTTCATATGCTTTAAATATATCTAATACCTATTCAAGGAGTCAAAAATATTTGGTAATTATTCACAACAAAATGATTTGAAAGGTGTTCATACACCACAAATCGCCTAAGAGACTATGACGGTTTTACCCTTTGATTTGAATTGAGTTTGATCCAAGGGCTTCATATGATTGAAATATATCTAATACCTATTCAAGGAGTCAAAAATATTTGGTAATTAAGCACAAAAATGATTTGAAAGGTGTTCATACACCACAAATCGCCTAAGAGACTATGACGGTTTTACCCTTTGATTTGAATTGAGTTTGATCCAAGGGCTTCATATGCTTTAAATATATCTAATACCTATTCAAGGAGTCAAAAATATTTGGTAATTATTCACAACAAAATGATTTGAAAGGTGTTCATACACCACAAATCGCCTAAGAGACTATGACGGTTTTACCCTTTGATTTGAATTGAGTTTGATCCAAGGGCTTCATATGCTTTAAATATATCTAATACCTATTCAAGGAGTCAAAAATATTTGGTAATTATTCACAAAAAATGATTTGAAAGGTGTTCATACACCACAAATCGCCTAAGAGACTATGACGGTTTTACCCTTTGATTTGAATTGAGTTTGATCCAAGGGCTTCATATGATTTAAATATATCTAATACCTATTCAAGGAGTCAAAAATATTTGGTAATTATTCACAACAAAATGATTTGAAAGGTGTTCATACACCACAAATCGCCTAAGAGACTATGACGGTTTTACCCTTTGATTTGAAATGAGTTTGATCCAAGGGCTTCATATGATTTAAATATATCTAATACCTATTCAAGGAGTCAAAAATATTTGGTAATTAAGCACAAAAATGATTTGAAAGGTGTTCATACACCACAAATCGCCTAAGAGACTATGACGGTTTTACCCTTTGATTTGAATTGAGTTTGATCCAAGGGCTTCATATGCTTTAAATATATCTAATACCTATTCAAGGAGTCAAAAATATTTGGTAATTATTCACAACAAAATGATTTGAAAGGTGTTCATACACCACAAATCGCCTAAGAGACTATGACGGTTTTACCCTTTGATTTGAATTGAGTTTGATCCAAGGGCTTCATATGATTTAAATATATCTAATACCTATTCAAGGAGTCAAAAATATTTGGTAATTATTCACAACAAAATGATTTGAAAGGTGTTCATACACCACAAATCGCCTAAGAGACTATGACGGTTTTACCCTTTGATTTGAATTGAGTTTGATCCAAGGGCTTCATATGATTTAAATATATCTAATACCTATTCAAGGAGTCAAAAATATTTGGTAATTAAGCACAAAAAATGATTTGAAAGGTGTTCATACACCACAAATCGCCTAAGAGACTATGACGGTTTTACCCTTTGATTTGAATTGAGTTTGATCCAAGGGCTTCATATGCTTTAAATATATCTAATACCTATTCAAGGAGTCAAAAATATTTGGTAATTATTCAACAAAATGATTTGAAAGGTGTTCATACACCACAAATCGCCTAAGAGACTATGACGGTTTTACCCTTTGATTTGAATTGAGTTTGATCCAAGGGCTTCATATGATTGAAATATATCTAATACCTATTCAAGGAGTCAAAAATATTTGGTAATTAAGCACAAAAATGATTTGAAAGGTGTTCATACACCACAAATCGCCTAAGAGACTATGACGGTTTTACCCTTTGATTTGAATTGAGTTTGATCCAAGGGCTTCATATGCTTTAAATATATCTAATACCTATTCAAGGAGTCAAAAATATTTGGTAATTATTCACAACAAAATGATTTGAAAGGTGTTCATACACCACAAATCGCCTAAGAGACTATGACGGTTTTACCCTTTGATTTGAATTGAGTTTGATCCAAGGGCTTCATATGCTTTAAATATATCTAATACCTATTCAAGGAGTCAAAAATATTTGGTAATTATTCACAAAAAATGATTTGAAAGGTGTTCATACACCACAAATCGCCTAAGAGACTATGACGGTTTTACCCTTTGATTTGAATTGAGTTTGATCCAAGGGCTTCATATGATTTAAATATATCTAATACCTATTCAAGGAGTCAAAAATATTTGGTAATTATTCACAAAAAATGATTTGAAAGGTGTTCATACACCACAAATCGCCTAAGAGACTATGACGGTTTTACCCTTTGATTTGAATTGAGTTTGATCCAAGGGCTTCATATGCTTTAAATATATCTAATACCTATTCAAGGAGTCAAAAATATTTGGTAATTATTCACAACAAAATGATTTGAAAGGTGTTCATACACCACAAATCGCCTAAGAGACTATGACGGTTTTACCCTTTGATTTGAATTGAGTTTGATCCAAGGGCTTCATATGCTTTAAATATATCTAATACCTATTCAAGGAGTCAAAAATATTTGGTAATTATTCACAAAAAATGATTTGAAAGGTGTTCATACACCACAAATCGCCTAAGAGACTATGACGGTTTTACCCTTTGATTTGAATTGAGTTTGATCCAAGGGCTTCATATGATTTAAATATATCTAATACCTATTCAAGGAGTCAAAAATATTTGGTAATTAAGCACAACAAATGATTTGAAAGGTGTTCATACACCACAAATCGCCTAAGAGACTATGACGGTTTTACCCTTTGATTTGAATTGAGTTTGATCCAAGGGCTTCATATGCTTTAAATATATCTAATACCTATTCAAGGAGTCAAAAATATTTGGTAATTATTCACAACAAAATGATTTGAAAGGTGTTCATACACCACAAATCGCCTAAGAGACTATGACGGTTTTACCCTTTGATTTGAATTGAGTTTGATCCAAGGGCTTCATATGCTTTAAATATATCTAATACCTATTCAAGGAGTCAAAAATATTTGGTAATTATTCACAAAAAATGATTTGAAAGGTGTTCATACACCACAAATCGCCTAAGAGACTATGACGGTTTTACCCTTTGATTTGAATTGAGTTTGATCCAAGGGCTTCATATGATTTAAATATATCTAATACCTATTCAAGGAGTCAAAAATATTTGGTAATTATTCACAACAAAATGATTTGAAAGGTGTTCATACACCACAAATCGCCTAAGAGACTATGACGGTTTTACCCTTTGATTTGAAATGAGTTTGATCCAAGGGCTTCATATGATTTAAATATATCTAATACCTATTCAAGGAGTCAAAAATATTTGGTAATTATTCACAAAAATGATTTGAAAGGTGTTCATACACCACAAATCGCCTAAGAGACTATGACGGTTTTACCCTTTGATTTGAATTGAGTTTGATCCAAGGGCTTCATATGCTTTAAATATATCTAATACCTATTCAAGGAGTCAAAAATATTTGGTAATTATTCACAACAAAATGATTTGAAAGGTGTTCATACACCACAAATCGCCTAAGAGACTATGACGGTTTTACCCTTTGATTTGAATTGAGTTTGATCCAAGGGCTTCATATGATTTAAATATATCTAATACCTATTCAAGGAGTCAAAAATATTTGGTAATTAAGCACAAAAATGATTTGAAAGGTGTTCATACACCACAAATCGCCTAAGAGACTATGACGGTTTTACCCTTTGATTTGAATTGAGTTTGATCCAAGGGCTTCATATGCTTTAAATATATCTAATACCTATTCAAGGAGTCAAAAATATTTGGTAATTATTCACAAAAATGATTTGAAAGGTGTTCATACACCACAAATCGCCTAAGAGACTATGACGGTTTTACCCTTTGATTTGAATTGAGTTTGATCCAAGGGCTTCATATGCTTTAAATATATCTAATACCTATTCAAGGAGTCAAAAATATTTGGTAATTATTCACAAAAAATGATTTGAAAGGTGTTCATACACCACAAATCGCCTAAGAGACTATGACGGTTTTACCCTTTGATTTGAATTGAGTTTGATCCAAGGGCTTCATATGATTTAAATATATCTAATACCTATTCAAGGAGTCAAAAATATTTGGTAATTATTCACAACAAAATGATTTGAAAGGTGTTCATACACCACAAATCGCCTAAGAGACTATGACGGTTTTACCCTTTGATTTGAATTGAGTTTGATCCAAGGGCTTCATATGCTTTAAATATATCTAATACCTATTCAAGGAGTCAAAAATATTTGGTAATTATTCACAAAAATGATTTGAAAGGTGTTCATACACCACAAATCGCCTAAGAGACTATGACGGTTTTACCCTTTGATTTGAATTGAGTTTGATCCAAGGGCTTCATATGCTTTAAATATATCTAATACCTATTCAAGGAGTCAAAAATATTTGGTAATTATTCACAACAAAATGATTTGAAAGGTGTTCATACACCACAAATCGCCTAAGAGACTATGACGGTTTTACCCTTTGATTTGAATTGAGTTTGATCCAAGGGCTTCATATGCTTTAAATATATCTAATACCTATTCAAGGAGTCAAAAATATTTGGTAATTATTCACAACAAAATGATTTGAAAGGTGTTCATACACCACAAATCGCCTAAGAGACTATGACGGTTTTACCCTTTGATTTGAATTGAGTTTGATCCAAGGGCTTCATATGATTTAAATATATCTAATACCTATTCAAGGAGTCAAAAATATTTGGTAATTATTCACAAAAAATGATTTGAAAGGTGTTCATACACCACAAATCGCCTAAGAGACTATGACGGTTTTACCCTTTGATTTGAATTGAGTTTGATCCAAGGGCTTCATATGATTTAAATATATCTAATACCTATTCAAGGAGTCAAAAATATTTGGTAATTAAGCACAAAAAATGATTTGAAAGGTGTTCATACACCACAAATCGCCTAAGAGACTATGACGGTTTTACCCTTTGATTTGAAATGAGTTTGATCCAAGGGCTTCATATGATTTAAATATATCTAATACCTATTCAAGGAGTCAAAAATATTTGGTAATTAAGCACAAAAATGATTTGAAAGGTGTTCATACACCACAAATCGCCTAAGAGACTATGACGGTTTTACCCTTTGATTTGAATTGAGTTTGATCCAAGGGCTTCATATGCTTTAAATATATCTAATACCTATTCAAGGAGTCAAAAATATTTGGTAATTATTCACAACAAAATGATTTGAAAGGTGTTCATACACCACAAATCGCCTAAGAGACTATGACGGTTTTACCCTTTGATTTGAATTGAGTTTGATCCAAGGGCTTCATATGATTTAAATATATCTAATACCTATTCAAGGAGTCAAAAATATTTGGTAATTAAGCACAAAAATGATTTGAAAGGTGTTCATACACCACAAATCGCCTAAGAGACTATGACGGTTTTACCCTTTGATTTGAATTGAGTTTGATCCAAGGGCTTCATATGCTTTAAATATATCTAATACCTATTCAAGGAGTCAAAAATATTTGGTAATTATTCACAACAAATGATTTGAAAGGTGTTCATACACCACAAATCGCCTAAGAGACTATGACGGTTTTACCCTTTGATTTGAATTGAGTTTGATCCAAGGGCTTCATATGCTTTAAATATATCTAATACCTATTCAAGGAGTCAAAAATATTTGGTAATTATTCACAACAAAATGATTTGAAAGGTGTTCATACACCACAAATCGCCTAAGAGACTATGACGGTTTTACCCTTTGATTTGAATTGAGTTTGATCCAAGGGCTTCATATGCTTTAAATATATCTAATACCTATTCAAGGAGTCAAAAATATTTGGTAATTATTCACAACAAAATGATTTGAAAGGTGTTCATACACCACAAATCGCCTAAGAGACTATGACGGTTTTACCCTTTGATTTGAATTGAGTTTGATCCAAGGGCTTCATATGCTTTAAATATATCTAATACCTATTCAAGGAGTCAAAAATATTTGGTAATTATTCACAACAAAATGATTTGAAAGGTGTTCATACACCACAAATCGCCTAAGAGACTATGACGGTTTTACCCTTTGATTTGAAATGAGTTTGATCCAAGGGCTTCATATGCTTTAAATATATCTAATACCTATTCAAGGAGTCAAAAATATTTGGTAATTATTCACAAAAAATGATTTGAAAGGTGTTCATACACCACAAATCGCCTAAGAGACTATGACGGTTTTACCCTTTGATTTGAATTGAGTTTGATCCAAGGGCTTCATATGCTTTAAATATATCTAATACCTATTCAAGGAGTCAAAAATATTTGGTAATTATTCACAACAAAATGATTTGAAAGGTGTTCATACACCACAAATCGCCTAAGAGACTATGACGGTTTTACCCTTTGATTTGAATTGAGTTTGATCCAAGGGCTTCATATGCTTTAAATATATCTAATACCTATTCAAGGAGTCAAAAATATTTGGTAATTATTCACAAAAAATGATTTGAAAGGTGTTCATACACCACAAATCGCCTAAGAGACTATGACGGTTTTACCCTTTGATTTGAATTGAGTTTGATCCAAGGGCTTCATATGATTGAAATATATCTAATACCTATTCAAGGAGTCAAAAATATTTGGTAATTAAGCACAAATGATTTGAAAGGTGTTCATACACCACAAATCGCCTAAGAGACTATGACGGTTTTACCCTTTGATTTGAATTGAGTTTGATCCAAGGGCTTCATATGATTTAAATATATCTAATACCTATTCAAGGAGTCAAAAATATTTGGTAATTAAGCACAAAAATGATTTGAAAGGTGTTCATACACCACAAATCGCCTAAGAGACTATGACGGTTTTACCCTTTGATTTGAATTGAGTTTGATCCAAGGGCTTCATATGCTTTAAATATATCTAATACCTATTCAAGGAGTCAAAAATATTTGGTAATTATTCACAACAAAATGATTTGAAAGGTGTTCATACACCACAAATCGCCTAAGAGACTATGACGGTTTTACCCTTTGATTTGAATTGAGTTTGATCCAAGGGCTTCATATGATTGAAATATATCTAATACCTATTCAAGGAGTCAAAAATATTTGGTAATTAAGCACAAAAAATGATTTGAAAGGTGTTCATACACCACAAATCGCCTAAGAGACTATGACGGTTTTACCCTTTGATTTGAATTGAGTTTGATCCAAGGGCTTCATATGATTTAAATATATCTAATACCTATTCAAGGAGTCAAAAATATTTGGTAATTATTCACAACAAATGATTTGAAAGGTGTTCATACACCACAAATCGCCTAAGAGACTATGACGGTTTTACCCTTTGATTTGAATTGAGTTTGATCCAAGGGCTTCATATGCTTTAAATATATCTAATACCTATTCAAGGAGTCAAAAATATTTGGTAATTATTCACAAAATGATTTGAAAGGTGTTCATACACCACAAATCGCCTAAGAGACTATGACGGTTTTACCCTTTGATTTGAATTGAGTTTGATCCAAGGGCTTCATATGATTTAAATATATCTAATACCTATTCAAGGAGTCAAAAATATTTGGTAATTATTCACAAAAAATGATTTGAAAGGTGTTCATACACCACAAATCGCCTAAGAGACTATGACGGTTTTACCCTTTGATTTGAATTGAGTTTGATCCAAGGGCTTCATATGCTTTAAATATATCTAATACCTATTCAAGGAGTCAAAAATATTTGGTAATTATTCACAACAAAATGATTTGAAAGGTGTTCATACACCACAAATCGCCTAAGAGACTATGACGGTTTTACCCTTTGATTTGAATTGAGTTTGATCCAAGGGCTTCATATGATTTAAATATATCTAATACCTATTCAAGGAGTCAAAAATATTTGGTAATTAAGCACAAAAATGATTTGAAAGGTGTTCATACACCACAAATCGCCTAAGAGACTATGACGGTTTTACCCTTTGATTTGAATTGAGTTTGATCCAAGGGCTTCATATGCTTTAAATATATCTAATACCTATTCAAGGAGTCAAAAATATTTGGTAATTATTCACAACAAAATGATTTGAAAGGTGTTCATACACCACAAATCGCCTAAGAGACTATGACGGTTTTACCCTTTGATTTGAATTGAGTTTGATCCAAGGGCTTCATATGCTTTAAATATATCTAATACCTATTCAAGGAGTCAAAAATATTTGGTAATTATTCACAAAAAATGATTTGAAAGGTGTTCATACACCACAAATCGCCTAAGAGACTATGACGGTTTTACCCTTTGATTTGAATTGAGTTTGATCCAAGGGCTTCATATGCTTTAAATATATCTAATACCTATTCAAGGAGTCAAAAATATTTGGTAATTATTCACAAAAAATGATTTGAAAGGTGTTCATACACCACAAATCGCCTAAGAGACTATGACGGTTTTACCCTTTGATTTGAATTGAGTTTGATCCAAGGGCTTCATATGCTTTAAATATATCTAATACCTATTCAAGGAGTCAAAAATATTTGGTAATTATTCACAACAAAATGATTTGAAAGGTGTTCATACACCACAAATCGCCTAAGAGACTATGACGGTTTTACCCTTTGATTTGAATTGAGTTTGATCCAAGGGCTTCATATGCTTTAAATATATCTAATACCTATTCAAGGAGTCAAAAATATTTGGTAATTATTCACAAAAAATGATTTGAAAGGTGTTCATACACCACAAATCGCCTAAGAGACTATGACGGTTTTACCCTTTGATTTGAATTGAGTTTGATCCAAGGGCTTCATATGCTTTAAATATATCTAATACCTATTCAAGGAGTCAAAAATATTTGGTAATTATTCACAAAAATGATTTGAAAGGTGTTCATACACCACAAATCGCCTAAGAGACTATGACGGTTTTACCCTTTGATTTGAATTGAGTTTGATCCAAGGGCTTCATATGATTTAAATATATCTAATACCTATTCAAGGAGTCAAAAATATTTGGTAATTATTCACAACAAAATGATTTGAAAGGTGTTCATACACCACAAATCGCCTAAGAGACTATGACGGTTTTACCCTTTGATTTGAAATGAGTTTGATCCAAGGGCTTCATATGATTTAAATATATCTAATACCTATTCAAGGAGTCAAAAATATTTGGTAATTATTCACAAAAATGATTTGAAAGGTGTTCATACACCACAAATCGCCTAAGAGACTATGACGGTTTTACCCTTTGATTTGAATTGAGTTTGATCCAAGGGCTTCATATGCTTTAAATATATCTAATACCTATTCAAGGAGTCAAAAATATTTGGTAATTATTCACAACAAAATGATTTGAAAGGTGTTCATACACCACAAATCGCCTAAGAGACTATGACGGTTTTACCCTTTGATTTGAATTGAGTTTGATCCAAGGGCTTCATATGATTTAAATATATCTAATACCTATTCAAGGAGTCAAAAATATTTGGTAATTAAGCACAAAAATGATTTGAAAGGTGTTCATACACCACAAATCGCCTAAGAGACTATGACGGTTTTACCCTTTGATTTGAATTGAGTTTGATCCAAGGGCTTCATATGCTTTAAATATATCTAATACCTATTCAAGGAGTCAAAAATATTTGGTAATTAGCACAAAAATGATTTGAAAGGTGTTCATACACCACAAATCGCCTAAGAGACTATGACGGTTTTACCCTTTGATTTGAATTGAGTTTGATCCAAGGGCTTCATATGCTTTAAATATATCTAATACCTATTCAAGGAGTCAAAAATATTTGGTAATTATTCACAACAAAATGATTTGAAAGGTGTTCATACACCACAAATCGCCTAAGAGACTATGACGGTTTTACCCTTTGATTTGAAATGAGTTTGATCCAAGGGCTTCATATGATTGAAATATATCTAATACCTATTCAAGGAGTCAAAAATATTTGGTAATTAAGCACAAAAATGATTTGAAAGGTGTTCATACACCACAAATCGCCTAAGAGACTATGACGGTTTTACCCTTTGATTTGAATTGAGTTTGATCCAAGGGCTTCATATGCTTTAAATATATCTAATACCTATTCAAGGAGTCAAAAATATTTGGTAATTAAGCACAACAAAATGATTTGAAAGGTGTTCATACACCACAAATCGCCTAAGAGACTATGACGGTTTTACCCTTTGATTTGAATTGAGTTTGATCCAAGGGCTTCATATGCTTTAAATATATCTAATACCTATTCAAGGAGTCAAAAATATTTGGTAATTATTCACAACAAAATGATTTGAAAGGTGTTCATACACCACAAATCGCCTAAGAGACTATGACGGTTTTACCCTTTGATTTGAATTGAGTTTGATCCAAGGGCTTCATATGATTTAAATATATCTAATACCTATTCAAGGAGTCAAAAATATTTGGTAATTATTCACAAAAAATGATTTGAAAGGTGTTCATACACCACAAATCGCCTAAGAGACTATGACGGTTTTACCCTTTGATTTGAATTGAGTTTGATCCAAGGGCTTCATATGCTTTAAATATATCTAATACCTATTCAAGGAGTCAAAAATATTTGGTAATTATTCACAACAAAATGATTTGAAAGGTGTTCATACACCACAAATCGCCTAAGAGACTATGACGGTTTTACCCTTTGATTTGAATTGAGTTTGATCCAAGGGCTTCATATGCTTTAAATATATCTAATACCTATTCAAGGAGTCAAAAATATTTGGTAATTATTCACAACAAATGATTTGAAAGGTGTTCATACACCACAAATCGCCTAAGAGACTATGACGGTTTTACCCTTTGATTTGAATTGAGTTTGATCCAAGGGCTTCATATGCTTTAAATATATCTAATACCTATTCAAGGAGTCAAAAATATTTGGTAATTATTCACAAAAATGATTTGAAAGGTGTTCATACACCACAAATCGCCTAAGAGACTATGACGGTTTTACCCTTTGATTTGAATTGAGTTTGATCCAAGGGCTTCATATGCTTTAAATATATCTAATACCTATTCAAGGAGTCAAAAATATTTGGTAATTATTCACAACAAAATGATTTGAAAGGTGTTCATACACCACAAATCGCCTAAGAGACTATGACGGTTTTACCCTTTGATTTGAATTGAGTTTGATCCAAGGGCTTCATATGATTTAAATATATCTAATACCTATTCAAGGAGTCAAAAATATTTGGTAATTAAGCACAAAAAATGATTTGAAAGGTGTTCATACACCACAAATCGCCTAAGAGACTATGACGGTTTTACCCTTTGATTTGAATTGAGTTTGATCCAAGGGCTTCATATGCTTTAAATATATCTAATACCTATTCAAGGAGTCAAAAATATTTGGTAATTATTCACAACAAAATGATTTGAAAGGTGTTCATACACCACAAATCGCCTAAGAGACTATGACGGTTTTACCCTTTGATTTGAATTGAGTTTGATCCAAGGGCTTCATATGCTTTAAATATATCTAATACCTATTCAAGGAGTCAAAAATATTTGGTAATTATTCACAACAAAATGATTTGAAAGGTGTTCATACACCACAAATCGCCTAAGAGACTATGACGGTTTTACCCTTTGATTTGAATTGAGTTTGATCCAAGGGCTTCATATGATTTAAATATATCTAATACCTATTCAAGGAGTCAAAAATATTTGGTAATTATTCACAACAAAATGATTTGAAAGGTGTTCATACACCACAAATCGCCTAAGAGACTATGACGGTTTTACCCTTTGATTTGAATTGAGTTTGATCCAAGGGCTTCATATGCTTTAAATATATCTAATACCTATTCAAGGAGTCAAAAATATTTGGTAATTATTCACAAAAAATGATTTGAAAGGTGTTCATACACCACAAATCGCCTAAGAGACTATGACGGTTTTACCCTTTGATTTGAATTGAGTTTGATCCAAGGGCTTCATATGCTTTAAATATATCTAATACCTATTCAAGGAGTCAAAAATATTTGGTAATTATTCACAAAAATGATTTGAAAGGTGTTCATACACCACAAATCGCCTAAGAGACTATGACGGTTTTACCCTTTGATTTGAATTGAGTTTGATCCAAGGGCTTCATATGATTTAAATATATCTAATACCTATTCAAGGAGTCAAAAATATTTGGTAATTAAGCACAAAAATGATTTGAAAGGTGTTCATACACCACAAATCGCCTAAGAGACTATGACGGTTTTACCCTTTGATTTGAATTGAGTTTGATCCAAGGGCTTCATATGCTTTAAATATATCTAATACCTATTCAAGGAGTCAAAAATATTTGGTAATTATTCACAACAAAATGATTTGAAAGGTGTTCATACACCACAAATCGCCTAAGAGACTATGACGGTTTTACCCTTTGATTTGAATTGAGTTTGATCCAAGGGCTTCATATGATTTAAATATATCTAATACCTATTCAAGGAGTCAAAAATATTTGGTAATTAAGCACAACAAATGATTTGAAAGGTGTTCATACACCACAAATCGCCTAAGAGACTATGACGGTTTTACCCTTTGATTTGAATTGAGTTTGATCCAAGGGCTTCATATGCTTTAAATATATCTAATACCTATTCAAGGAGTCAAAAATATTTGGTAATTATTCACAACAAAATGATTTGAAAGGTGTTCATACACCACAAATCGCCTAAGAGACTATGACGGTTTTACCCTTTGATTTGAATTGAGTTTGATCCAAGGGCTTCATATGATTTAAATATATCTAATACCTATTCAAGGAGTCAAAAATATTTGGTAATTAAGCACAAAAATGATTTGAAAGGTGTTCATACACCACAAATCGCCTAAGAGACTATGACGGTTTTACCCTTTGATTTGAATTGAGTTTGATCCAAGGGCTTCATATGATTTAAATATATCTAATACCTATTCAAGGAGTCAAAAATATTTGGTAATTATTCACAACAAAATGATTTGAAAGGTGTTCATACACCACAAATCGCCTAAGAGACTATGACGGTTTTACCCTTTGATTTGAAATGAGTTTGATCCAAGGGCTTCATATGATTTAAATATATCTAATACCTATTCAAGGAGTCAAAAATATTTGGTAATTAAGCACAAAAATGATTTGAAAGGTGTTCATACACCACAAATCGCCTAAGAGACTATGACGGTTTTACCCTTTGATTTGAATTGAGTTTGATCCAAGGGCTTCATATGCTTTAAATATATCTAATACCTATTCAAGGAGTCAAAAATATTTGGTAATTATTCACAACAAAATGATTTGAAAGGTGTTCATACACCACAAATCGCCTAAGAGACTATGACGGTTTTACCCTTTGATTTGAATTGAGTTTGATCCAAGGGCTTCATATGCTTTAAATATATCTAATACCTATTCAAGGAGTCAAAAATATTTGGTAATTATTCACAAAAAATGATTTGAAAGGTGTTCATACACCACAAATCGCCTAAGAGACTATGACGGTTTTACCCTTTGATTTGAATTGAGTTTGATCCAAGGGCTTCATATGCTTTAAATATATCTAATACCTATTCAAGGAGTCAAAAATATTTGGTAATTATTCACAACAAAATGATTTGAAAGGTGTTCATACACCACAAATCGCCTAAGAGACTATGACGGTTTTACCCTTTGATTTGAAATGAGTTTGATCCAAGGGCTTCATATGCTTTAAATATATCTAATACCTATTCAAGGAGTCAAAAATATTTGGTAATTATTCACAAAAATGATTTGAAAGGTGTTCATACACCACAAATCGCCTAAGAGACTATGACGGTTTTACCCTTTGATTTGAATTGAGTTTGATCCAAGGGCTTCATATGCTTTAAATATATCTAATACCTATTCAAGGAGTCAAAAATATTTGGTAATTATTCACAACAAAATGATTTGAAAGGTGTTCATACACCACAAATCGCCTAAGAGACTATGACGGTTTTACCCTTTGATTTGAATTGAGTTTGATCCAAGGGCTTCATATGATTTAAATATATCTAATACCTATTCAAGGAGTCAAAAATATTTGGTAATTAAGCACAAAAATGATTTGAAAGGTGTTCATACACCACAAATCGCCTAAGAGACTATGACGGTTTTACCCTTTGATTTGAATTGAGTTTGATCCAAGGGCTTCATATGATTTAAATATATCTAATACCTATTCAAGGAGTCAAAAATATTTGGTAATTATTCACAACAAAATGATTTGAAAGGTGTTCATACACCACAAATCGCCTAAGAGACTATGACGGTTTTACCCTTTGATTTGAATTGAGTTTGATCCAAGGGCTTCATATGCTTTAAATATATCTAATACCTATTCAAGGAGTCAAAAATATTTGGTAATTAAGCACAAAAATGATTTGAAAGGTGTTCATACACCACAAATCGCCTAAGAGACTATGACGGTTTTACCCTTTGATTTGAATTGAGTTTGATCCAAGGGCTTCATATGCTTTAAATATATCTAATACCTATTCAAGGAGTCAAAAATATTTGGTAATTATTCACAAAAAATGATTTGAAAGGTGTTCATACACCACAAATCGCCTAAGAGACTATGACGGTTTTACCCTTTGATTTGAAATGAGTTTGATCCAAGGGCTTCATATGATTGAAATATATCTAATACCTATTCAAGGAGTCAAAAATATTTGGTAATTAAGCACAAAAATGATTTGAAAGGTGTTCATACACCACAAATCGCCTAAGAGACTATGACGGTTTTACCCTTTGATTTGAATTGAGTTTGATCCAAGGGCTTCATATGCTTTAAATATATCTAATACCTATTCAAGGAGTCAAAAATATTTGGTAATTATTCACAACAAAATGATTTGAAAGGTGTTCATACACCACAAATCGCCTAAGAGACTATGACGGTTTTACCCTTTGATTTGAATTGAGTTTGATCCAAGGGCTTCATATGCTTTAAATATATCTAATACCTATTCAAGGAGTCAAAAATATTTGGTAATTATTCACAACAAAATGATTTGAAAGGTGTTCATACACCACAAATCGCCTAAGAGACTATGACGGTTTTACCCTTTGATTTGAATTGAGTTTGATCCAAGGGCTTCATATGCTTTAAATATATCTAATACCTATTCAAGGAGTCAAAAATATTTGGTAATTATTCACAACAAAATGATTTGAAAGGTGTTCATACACCACAAATCGCCTAAGAGACTATGACGGTTTTACCCTTTGATTTGAATTGAGTTTGATCCAAGGGCTTCATATGCTTTAAATATATCTAATACCTATTCAAGGAGTCAAAAATATTTGGTAATTATTCACAACAAAATGATTTGAAAGGTGTTCATACACCACAAATCGCCTAAGAGACTATGACGGTTTTACCCTTTGATTTGAATTGAGTTTGATCCAAGGGCTTCATATGCTTTAAATATATCTAATACCTATTCAAGGAGTCAAAAATATTTGGTAATTATTCACAACAAATGATTTGAAAGGTGTTCATACACCACAAATCGCCTAAGAGACTATGACGGTTTTACCCTTTGATTTGAATTGAGTTTGATCCAAGGGCTTCATATGCTTTAAATATATCTAATACCTATTCAAGGAGTCAAAAATATTTGGTAATTATTCACAACAAAATGATTTGAAAGGTGTTCATACACCACAAATCGCCTAAGAGACTATGACGGTTTTACCCTTTGATTTGAATTGAGTTTGATCCAAGGGCTTCATATGATTTAAATATATCTAATACCTATTCAAGGAGTCAAAAATATTTGGTAATTAAGCACAAAAAATGATTTGAAAGGTGTTCATACACCACAAATCGCCTAAGAGACTATGACGGTTTTACCCTTTGATTTGAATTGAGTTTGATCCAAGGGCTTCATATGCTTTAAATATATCTAATACCTATTCAAGGAGTCAAAAATATTTGGTAATTATTCACAAAAAATGATTTGAAAGGTGTTCATACACCACAAATCGCCTAAGAGACTATGACGGTTTTACCCTTTGATTTGAATTGAGTTTGATCCAAGGGCTTCATATGCTTTAAATATATCTAATACCTATTCAAGGAGTCAAAAATATTTGGTAATTAAGCACAAAAAATGATTTGAAAGGTGTTCATACACCACAAATCGCCTAAGAGACTATGACGGTTTTACCCTTTGATTTGAATTGAGTTTGATCCAAGGGCTTCATATGCTTTAAATATATCTAATACCTATTCAAGGAGTCAAAAATATTTGGTAATTATTCACAACAAAATGATTTGAAAGGTGTTCATACACCACAAATCGCCTAAGAGACTATGACGGTTTTACCCTTTGATTTGAAATGAGTTTGATCCAAGGGCTTCATATGATTGAAATATATCTAATACCTATTCAAGGAGTCAAAAATATTTGGTAATTAAGCACAAAAATGATTTGAAAGGTGTTCATACACCACAAATCGCCTAAGAGACTATGACGGTTTTACCCTTTGATTTGAATTGAGTTTGATCCAAGGGCTTCATATGCTTTAAATATATCTAATACCTATTCAAGGAGTCAAAAATATTTGGTAATTATTCACAACAAAATGATTTGAAAGGTGTTCATACACCACAAATCGCCTAAGAGACTATGACGGTTTTACCCTTTGATTTGAATTGAGTTTGATCCAAGGGCTTCATATGCTTTAAATATATCTAATACCTATTCAAGGAGTCAAAAATATTTGGTAATTATTCACAAAAAATGATTTGAAAGGTGTTCATACACCACAAATCGCCTAAGAGACTATGACGGTTTTACCCTTTGATTTGAATTGAGTTTGATCCAAGGGCTTCATATGCTTTAAATATATCTAATACCTATTCAAGGAGTCAAAAATATTTGGTAATTATTCACAACAAAATGATTTGAAAGGTGTTCATACACCACAAATCGCCTAAGAGACTATGACGGTTTTACCCTTTGATTTGAATTGAGTTTGATCCAAGGGCTTCATATGCTTTAAATATATCTAATACCTATTCAAGGAGTCAAAAATATTTGGTAATTATTCACAAAAAATGATTTGAAAGGTGTTCATACACCACAAATCGCCTAAGAGACTATGACGGTTTTACCCTTTGATTTGAATTGAGTTTGATCCAAGGGCTTCATATGCTTTAAATATATCTAATACCTATTCAAGGAGTCAAAAATATTTGGTAATTATTCACAAAAAATGATTTGAAAGGTGTTCATACACCACAAATCGCCTAAGAGACTATGACGGTTTTACCCTTTGATTTGAATTGAGTTTGATCCAAGGGCTTCATATGCTTTAAATATATCTAATACCTATTCAAGGAGTCAAAAATATTTGGTAATTATTCACAAAAATGATTTGAAAGGTGTTCATACACCACAAATCGCCTAAGAGACTATGACGGTTTTACCCTTTGATTTGAATTGAGTTTGATCCAAGGGCTTCATATGCTTTAAATATATCTAATACCTATTCAAGGAGTCAAAAATATTTGGTAATTATTCACAACAAAATGATTTGAAAGGTGTTCATACACCACAAATCGCCTAAGAGACTATGACGGTTTTACCCTTTGATTTGAATTGAGTTTGATCCAAGGGCTTCATATGATTTAAATATATCTAATACCTATTCAAGGAGTCAAAAATATTTGGTAATTAAGCACAAAAATGATTTGAAAGGTGTTCATACACCACAAATCGCCTAAGAGACTATGACGGTTTTACCCTTTGATTTGAATTGAGTTTGATCCAAGGGCTTCATATGCTTTAAATATATCTAATACCTATTCAAGGAGTCAAAAATATTTGGTAATTATTCACAACAAAATGATTTGAAAGGTGTTCATACACCACAAATCGCCTAAGAGACTATGACGGTTTTACCCTTTGATTTGAATTGAGTTTGATCCAAGGGCTTCATATGCTTTAAATATATCTAATACCTATTCAAGGAGTCAAAAATATTTGGTAATTATTCACAAAAAATGATTTGAAAGGTGTTCATACACCACAAATCGCCTAAGAGACTATGACGGTTTTACCCTTTGATTTGAATTGAGTTTGATCCAAGGGCTTCATATGATTTAAATATATCTAATACCTATTCAAGGAGTCAAAAATATTTGGTAATTAAGCACAAAAAATGATTTGAAAGGTGTTCATACACCACAAATCGCCTAAGAGACTATGACGGTTTTACCCTTTGATTTGAATTGAGTTTGATCCAAGGGCTTCATATGCTTTAAATATATCTAATACCTATTCAAGGAGTCAAAAATATTTGGTAATTATTCACAAAAAATGATTTGAAAGGTGTTCATACACCACAAATCGCCTAAGAGACTATGACGGTTTTACCCTTTGATTTGAATTGAGTTTGATCCAAGGGCTTCATATGCTTTAAATATATCTAATACCTATTCAAGGAGTCAAAAATATTTGGTAATTAAGCACAAAATGATTTGAAAGGTGTTCATACACCACAAATCGCCTAAGAGACTATGACGGTTTTACCCTTTGATTTGAATTGAGTTTGATCCAAGGGCTTCATATGATTTAAATATATCTAATACCTATTCAAGGAGTCAAAAATATTTGGTAATTAAGCACAAAAATGATTTGAAAGGTGTTCATACACCACAAATCGCCTAAGAGACTATGACGGTTTTACCCTTTGATTTGAATTGAGTTTGATCCAAGGGCTTCATATGCTTTAAATATATCTAATACCTATTCAAGGAGTCAAAAATATTTGGTAATTATTCACAAAATGATTTGAAAGGTGTTCATACACCACAAATCGCCTAAGAGACTATGACGGTTTTACCCTTTGATTTGAATTGAGTTTGATCCAAGGGCTTCATATGCTTTAAATATATCTAATACCTATTCAAGGAGTCAAAAATATTTGGTAATTATTCACAACAAAATGATTTGAAAGGTGTTCATACACCACAAATCGCCTAAGAGACTATGACGGTTTTACCCTTTGATTTGAATTGAGTTTGATCCAAGGGCTTCATATGATTTAAATATATCTAATACCTATTCAAGGAGTCAAAAATATTTGGTAATTATTCACAACAAATGATTTGAAAGGTGTTCATACACCACAAATCGCCTAAGAGACTATGACGGTTTTACCCTTTGATTTGAATTGAGTTTGATCCAAGGGCTTCATATGCTTTAAATATATCTAATACCTATTCAAGGAGTCAAAAATATTTGGTAATTATTCACAACAAAATGATTTGAAAGGTGTTCATACACCACAAATCGCCTAAGAGACTATGACGGTTTTACCCTTTGATTTGAATTGAGTTTGATCCAAGGGCTTCATATGCTTTAAATATATCTAATACCTATTCAAGGAGTCAAAAATATTTGGTAATTATTCACAAAAAATGATTTGAAAGGTGTTCATACACCACAAATCGCCTAAGAGACTATGACGGTTTTACCCTTTGATTTGAATTGAGTTTGATCCAAGGGCTTCATATGCTTTAAATATATCTAATACCTATTCAAGGAGTCAAAAATATTTGGTAATTATTCACAACAAAATGATTTGAAAGGTGTTCATACACCACAAATCGCCTAAGAGACTATGACGGTTTTACCCTTTGATTTGAAATGAGTTTGATCCAAGGGCTTCATATGCTTTAAATATATCTAATACCTATTCAAGGAGTCAAAAATATTTGGTAATTATTCACAAAAATGATTTGAAAGGTGTTCATACACCACAAATCGCCTAAGAGACTATGACGGTTTTACCCTTTGATTTGAATTGAGTTTGATCCAAGGGCTTCATATGCTTTAAATATATCTAATACCTATTCAAGGAGTCAAAAATATTTGGTAATTATTCACAACAAAATGATTTGAAAGGTGTTCATACACCACAAATCGCCTAAGAGACTATGACGGTTTTACCCTTTGATTTGAATTGAGTTTGATCCAAGGGCTTCATATGATTTAAATATATCTAATACCTATTCAAGGAGTCAAAAATATTTGGTAATTATTCACAAAAATGATTTGAAAGGTGTTCATACACCACAAATCGCCTAAGAGACTATGACGGTTTTACCCTTTGATTTGAATTGAGTTTGATCCAAGGGCTTCATATGCTTTAAATATATCTAATACCTATTCAAGGAGTCAAAAATATTTGGTAATTATTCACAACAAAATGATTTGAAAGGTGTTCATACACCACAAATCGCCTAAGAGACTATGACGGTTTTACCCTTTGATTTGAAATGAGTTTGATCCAAGGGCTTCATATGATTTAAATATATCTAATACCTATTCAAGGAGTCAAAAATATTTGGTAATTAAGCACAAAAATGATTTGAAAGGTGTTCATACACCACAAATCGCCTAAGAGACTATGACGGTTTTACCCTTTGATTTGAATTGAGTTTGATCCAAGGGCTTCATATGCTTTAAATATATCTAATACCTATTCAAGGAGTCAAAAATATTTGGTAATTATTCACAAAAAATGATTTGAAAGGTGTTCATACACCACAAATCGCCTAAGAGACTATGACGGTTTTACCCTTTGATTTGAATTGAGTTTGATCCAAGGGCTTCATATGATTTAAATATATCTAATACCTATTCAAGGAGTCAAAAATATTTGGTAATTAAGCACAAAAATGATTTGAAAGGTGTTCATACACCACAAATCGCCTAAGAGACTATGACGGTTTTACCCTTTGATTTGAATTGAGTTTGATCCAAGGGCTTCATATGCTTTAAATATATCTAATACCTATTCAAGGAGTCAAAAATATTTGGTAATTATTCACAACAAAATGATTTGAAAGGTGTTCATACACCACAAATCGCCTAAGAGACTATGACGGTTTTACCCTTTGATTTGAATTGAGTTTGATCCAAGGGCTTCATATGCTTTAAATATATCTAATACCTATTCAAGGAGTCAAAAATATTTGGTAATTAAGCACAAAAATGATTTGAAAGGTGTTCATACACCACAAATCGCCTAAGAGACTATGACGGTTTTACCCTTTGATTTGAATTGAGTTTGATCCAAGGGCTTCATATGCTTTAAATATATCTAATACCTATTCAAGGAGTCAAAAATATTTGGTAATTAAGCACAAAAATGATTTGAAAGGTGTTCATACACCACAAATCGCCTAAGAGACTATGACGGTTTTACCCTTTGATTTGAATTGAGTTTGATCCAAGGGCTTCATATGCTTTAAATATATCTAATACCTATTCAAGGAGTCAAAAATATTTGGTAATTATTCACAACAAAATGATTTGAAAGGTGTTCATACACCACAAATCGCCTAAGAGACTATGACGGTTTTACCCTTTGATTTGAATTGAGTTTGATCCAAGGGCTTCATATGCTTTAAATATATCTAATACCTATTCAAGGAGTCAAAAATATTTGGTAATTAAGCACAAAAAATGATTTGAAAGGTGTTCATACACCACAAATCGCCTAAGAGACTATGACGGTTTTACCCTTTGATTTGAATTGAGTTTGATCCAAGGGCTTCATATGCTTTAAATATATCTAATACCTATTCAAGGAGTCAAAAATATTTGGTAATTATTCACAACAAAATGATTTGAAAGGTGTTCATACACCACAAATCGCCTAAGAGACTATGACGGTTTTACCCTTTGATTTGAATTGAGTTTGATCCAAGGGCTTCATATGCTTTAAATATATCTAATACCTATTCAAGGAGTCAAAAATATTTGGTAATTAAGCACAAAAATGATTTGAAAGGTGTTCATACACCACAAATCGCCTAAGAGACTATGACGGTTTTACCCTTTGATTTGAATTGAGTTTGATCCAAGGGCTTCATATGCTTTAAATATATCTAATACCTATTCAAGGAGTCAAAAATATTTGGTAATTATTCACAACAAAATGATTTGAAAGGTGTTCATACACCACAAATCGCCTAAGAGACTATGACGGTTTTACCCTTTGATTTGAATTGAGTTTGATCCAAGGGCTTCATATGCTTTAAATATATCTAATACCTATTCAAGGAGTCAAAAATATTTGGTAATTATTCACAACAAAATGATTTGAAAGGTGTTCATACACCACAAATCGCCTAAGAGACTATGACGGTTTTACCCTTTGATTTGAATTGAGTTTGATCCAAGGGCTTCATATGCTTTAAATATATCTAATACCTATTCAAGGAGTCAAAAATATTTGGTAATTATTCACAACAAAATGATTTGAAAGGTGTTCATACACCACAAATCGCCTAAGAGACTATGACGGTTTTACCCTTTGATTTGAATTGAGTTTGATCCAAGGGCTTCATATGCTTTAAATATATCTAATACCTATTCAAGGAGTCAAAAATATTTGGTAATTATTCACAAAAAATGATTTGAAAGGTGTTCATACACCACAAATCGCCTAAGAGACTATGACGGTTTTACCCTTTGATTTGAATTGAGTTTGATCCAAGGGCTTCATATGCTTTAAATATATCTAATACCTATTCAAGGAGTCAAAAATATTTGGTAATTATTCACAACAAAATGATTTGAAAGGTGTTCATACACCACAAATCGCCTAAGAGACTATGACGGTTTTACCCTTTGATTTGAATTGAGTTTGATCCAAGGGCTTCATATGCTTTAAATATATCTAATACCTATTCAAGGAGTCAAAAATATTTGGTAATTATTCACAAAAAATGATTTGAAAGGTGTTCATACACCACAAATCGCCTAAGAGACTATGACGGTTTTACCCTTTGATTTGAATTGAGTTTGATCCAAGGGCTTCATATGCTTTAAATATATCTAATACCTATTCAAGGAGTCAAAAATATTTGGTAATTATTCACAACAAAATGATTTGAAAGGTGTTCATACACCACAAATCGCCTAAGAGACTATGACGGTTTTACCCTTTGATTTGAATTGAGTTTGATCCAAGGGCTTCATATGATTTAAATATATCTAATACCTATTCAAGGAGTCAAAAATATTTGGTAATTAAGCACAAAAATGATTTGAAAGGTGTTCATACACCACAAATCGCCTAAGAGACTATGACGGTTTTACCCTTTGATTTGAATTGAGTTTGATCCAAGGGCTTCATATGCTTTAAATATATCTAATACCTATTCAAGGAGTCAAAAATATTTGGTAATTATTCACAACAAAATGATTTGAAAGGTGTTCATACACCACAAATCGCCTAAGAGACTATGACGGTTTTACCCTTTGATTTGAATTGAGTTTGATCCAAGGGCTTCATATGATTTAAATATATCTAATACCTATTCAAGGAGTCAAAAATATTTGGTAATTAAGCACAAAAATGATTTGAAAGGTGTTCATACACCACAAATCGCCTAAGAGACTATGACGGTTTTACCCTTTGATTTGAATTGAGTTTGATCCAAGGGCTTCATATGATTTAAATATATCTAATACCTATTCAAGGAGTCAAAAATATTTGGTAATTAAGCACAAAAATGATTTGAAAGGTGTTCATACACCACAAATCGCCTAAGAGACTATGACGGTTTTACCCTTTGATTTGAATTGAGTTTGATCCAAGGGCTTCATATGCTTTAAATATATCTAATACCTATTCAAGGAGTCAAAAATATTTGGTAATTAAGCACAAAAAATGATTTGAAAGGTGTTCATACACCACAAATCGCCTAAGAGACTATGACGGTTTTACCCTTTGATTTGAATTGAGTTTGATCCAAGGGCTTCATATGCTTTAAATATATCTAATACCTATTCAAGGAGTCAAAAATATTTGGTAATTATTCACAACAAAATGATTTGAAAGGTGTTCATACACCACAAATCGCCTAAGAGACTATGACGGTTTTACCCTTTGATTTGAATTGAGTTTGATCCAAGGGCTTCATATGCTTTAAATATATCTAATACCTATTCAAGGAGTCAAAAATATTTGGTAATTATTCACAAAAAATGATTTGAAAGGTGTTCATACACCACAAATCGCCTAAGAGACTATGACGGTTTTACCCTTTGATTTGAATTGAGTTTGATCCAAGGGCTTCATATGCTTTAAATATATCTAATACCTATTCAAGGAGTCAAAAATATTTGGTAATTATTCACAAAAATGATTTGAAAGGTGTTCATACACCACAAATCGCCTAAGAGACTATGACGGTTTTACCCTTTGATTTGAATTGAGTTTGATCCAAGGGCTTCATATGCTTTAAATATATCTAATACCTATTCAAGGAGTCAAAAATATTTGGTAATTAAGCACAAAAAATGATTTGAAAGGTGTTCATACACCACAAATCGCCTAAGAGACTATGACGGTTTTACCCTTTGATTTGAATTGAGTTTGATCCAAGGGCTTCATATGCTTTAAATATATCTAATACCTATTCAAGGAGTCAAAAATATTTGGTAATTATTCACAACAAAATGATTTGAAAGGTGTTCATACACCACAAATCGCCTAAGAGACTATGACGGTTTTACCCTTTGATTTGAATTGAGTTTGATCCAAGGGCTTCATATGCTTTAAATATATCTAATACCTATTCAAGGAGTCAAAAATATTTGGTAATTATTCACAAAAAATGATTTGAAAGGTGTTCATACACCACAAATCGCCTAAGAGACTATGACGGTTTTACCCTTTGATTTGAATTGAGTTTGATCCAAGGGCTTCATATGATTTAAATATATCTAATACCTATTCAAGGAGTCAAAAATATTTGGTAATTAAGCACAAAAATGATTTGAAAGGTGTTCATACACCACAAATCGCCTAAGAGACTATGACGGTTTTACCCTTTGATTTGAATTGAGTTTGATCCAAGGGCTTCATATGCTTTAAATATATCTAATACCTATTCAAGGAGTCAAAAATATTTGGTAATTATTCACAACAAAATGATTTGAAAGGTGTTCATACACCACAAATCGCCTAAGAGACTATGACGGTTTTACCCTTTGATTTGAATTGAGTTTGATCCAAGGGCTTCATATGATTTAAATATATCTAATACCTATTCAAGGAGTCAAAAATATTTGGTAATTAAGCACAAAAAATGATTTGAAAGGTGTTCATACACCACAAATCGCCTAAGAGACTATGACGGTTTTACCCTTTGATTTGAATTGAGTTTGATCCAAGGGCTTCATATGCTTTAAATATATCTAATACCTATTCAAGGAGTCAAAAATATTTGGTAATTATTCACAACAAAATGATTTGAAAGGTGTTCATACACCACAAATCGCCTAAGAGACTATGACGGTTTTACCCTTTGATTTGAATTGAGTTTGATCCAAGGGCTTCATATGCTTTAAATATATCTAATACCTATTCAAGGAGTCAAAAATATTTGGTAATTAAGCACAAAAAATGATTTGAAAGGTGTTCATACACCACAAATCGCCTAAGAGACTATGACGGTTTTACCCTTTGATTTGAATTGAGTTTGATCCAAGGGCTTCATATGCTTTAAATATATCTAATACCTATTCAAGGAGTCAAAAATATTTGGTAATTATTCACAAAATGATTTGAAAGGTGTTCATACACCACAAATCGCCTAAGAGACTATGACGGTTTTACCCTTTGATTTGAATTGAGTTTGATCCAAGGGCTTCATATGCTTTAAATATATCTAATACCTATTCAAGGAGTCAAAAATATTTGGTAATTATTCACAAAAAATGATTTGAAAGGTGTTCATACACCACAAATCGCCTAAGAGACTATGACGGTTTTACCCTTTGATTTGAATTGAGTTTGATCCAAGGGCTTCATATGCTTTAAATATATCTAATACCTATTCAAGGAGTCAAAAATATTTGGTAATTATTCACAAAAAATGATTTGAAAGGTGTTCATACACCACAAATCGCCTAAGAGACTATGACGGTTTTACCCTTTGATTTGAATTGAGTTTGATCCAAGGGCTTCATATGATTTAAATATATCTAATACCTATTCAAGGAGTCAAAAATATTTGGTAATTAAGCACAAAAATGATTTGAAAGGTGTTCATACACCACAAATCGCCTAAGAGACTATGACGGTTTTACCCTTTGATTTGAATTGAGTTTGATCCAAGGGCTTCATATGCTTTAAATATATCTAATACCTATTCAAGGAGTCAAAAATATTTGGTAATTATTCACAACAAAATGATTTGAAAGGTGTTCATACACCACAAATCGCCTAAGAGACTATGACGGTTTTACCCTTTGATTTGAATTGAGTTTGATCCAAGGGCTTCATATGATTTAAATATATCTAATACCTATTCAAGGAGTCAAAAATATTTGGTAATTAAGCACAAAAATGATTTGAAAGGTGTTCATACACCACAAATCGCCTAAGAGACTATGACGGTTTTACCCTTTGATTTGAATTGAGTTTGATCCAAGGGCTTCATATGCTTTAAATATATCTAATACCTATTCAAGGAGTCAAAAATATTTGGTAATTATTCACAACAAAATGATTTGAAAGGTGTTCATACACCACAAATCGCCTAAGAGACTATGACGGTTTTACCCTTTGATTTGAATTGAGTTTGATCCAAGGGCTTCATATGCTTTAAATATATCTAATACCTATTCAAGGAGTCAAAAATATTTGGTAATTATTCACAAAAAATGATTTGAAAGGTGTTCATACACCACAAATCGCCTAAGAGACTATGACGGTTTTACCCTTTGATTTGAATTGAGTTTGATCCAAGGGCTTCATATGCTTTAAATATATCTAATACCTATTCAAGGAGTCAAAAATATTTGGTAATTATTCACAAAAATGATTTGAAAGGTGTTCATACACCACAAATCGCCTAAGAGACTATGACGGTTTTACCCTTTGATTTGAATTGATTTTGATCCAAGGGCTTCATATGCTTTAAATAGATCTAATACCTATTCAAGGACTCAAAAATATTTGGTAATTATTCACAACAAAATGATTCGAAAGGTGTTCATTAACCACAAATCGTCTAAGAGACTATGACGGTTTTACCCTTTGATTTGAATTGAGTTTGATCCAAGGGCTTCATATGATTGAAATATATCTAATACCTATTCAAGGAGTCAAAAATATTTGGTAATTATTCACAAAAAATGATTTGAAAGGTGTTCATACACCACAAATCGCCTAAGAGACTATGACGGTTTTACCCTTTGATTTGAATTGAGTTTGATCCAAGGGCTTCATATGCTTTAAATATATCTAATACCTATTCAAGGAGTCAAAAATATTTGGTAATTATTCACAACAAAATGATTTGAAAGGTGTTCATACACCACAAATCGCCTAAGAGACTATGAAGGTTTTACCCTTTAATTTGAATTGAGTTTGATCCAAGGGCTTCATATGCTTTAAATATATCTAATACCAATTCAAGGAGTCAAAAATATTTGGTAATTATGCACAAAAAATGATTTGAAAGGTGTTCATACACCACAAATCGCCTAAGAGACTATGACGGTTTTACCCTTTGATTTGAAATAAGTTTGATCCAAGGGCTTCATATGATTGAAATATATCTAATACCTATTCAAGGAGTCAAAAATATTTGGTAATTAAACACAACAAATGATTTGAAAGGTGTTCATACACCACAAATCGCCTAAGAGACTATGACGGTTTTACCCTTTGATTTGAATTGATTTTGATCCAAGGGCTTTATATGCTTTAAATAGATCTAATACCTATTAAAGGACTCAAAAATATTTGGTAATTATTCACAACAAAATGATTTGAAAGGTGTTCATACACCACAAATCGCCTAAGAGACTATGAAGGTTTTACCCTTTGATTTGAATTGAGTTTGATCCAAGGGCTTCATATGATTTAAATATACCTAATACCAATTCAAGGAGTCAAAAATATTTGGTAATTATTCACAACAAAATGATTTGAAAGGTGTTCATACACCACAAATCGCCTAAGAGACTATGACGGTTTTACCCTTTGATTTGAAATAAGTTTGATCCAAGGGCTTCATATGATTGAAATATATCTAATACCGATTCAAGGAGTCAAAAATATTTGGTAATTAAGCACAACAAATGATTTGAAAGGTGTTCATACACCACAAATCGCCTAAGAGACTATGACGGTTTTACCCTTTGATTTGAATTGATTTTGATCCAAGGGCTTCATATGCTTTAAATATATCTAATACCTATTCAAGGACTCAAAAATATTTGGTAATTATTCACAACAAAATGATTTGAAAGGTGTTCATACACCACAACTAGCCTAAGAGATTATGAAGGTTTTACCCTTTGATTTGAATTGAGTTTGATCCAACGGATTCATATGCTTTAAATATATCTAATACCTATTCAATGAGTCAAAACTATTTGGTAATTATTCACAAAAAAATGATTTGAAAGGTGTTCATACACCACAAATCGCCTAAGAGACTATGAAGGTTTTACCCTTTGATTTGAATTGAGTTTGATCCAAGGGCTTCATATGATTGAAATATACCTAATACCAATTCAAGGAGTCAAAAATATTTGGTAATTATTCACAACAAAATGATTTGAAAGGTGTTCATACACCACAAATCGCCTAAGAGACTATGACGGTTTTACCCTTTGATTTGAATTGAGTTTGATCCAAGGGCTTCATATGCTTTAAATATATCTAATACCTATTCAAGGAGTCAAAAATATTTGGTAATTATTCACAACAAAATGATTTGAAAGGTGTTCATACACCACAAATCGCCTAAGAGACTATGACGGTTTTACCCTTTGATTTGAATTGAGTTTGATCCAAGGGCTTCATATGCTTGAAATATATCTAATACCTATTCAAGGAGTCAAAAATATTTGGTAATTATTCACAAAAAATAATTTGAAAGGTGTTCATACACCACAAATCGCCTAAGAGACTATGACGGTTTTACCCTTTGATTTGAAATAAGTTTGATCCAAGGGCTTCATATGATTGAAATATATCTAATACCTATTCAAGGAGTCAAAAATATTTGGTAATTAAACACAACAAATGATTTGAAAGGTGTTCATACACCACAAATCGCCTAAGAGACTATGACGGTTTTACCCTTTGATTTGAATTGATTTTGATCCAAGGGCTTCATATGCTTTAAATAGATCTAATACCTATTCAAGGACTCAAAAATATTTGGTAATTATTCACAACAAAATGATTTAAAAGGTGTTCATACACCACAAATCGCCTAAGAGACTATGACGGTTTTACCCTTTGATTTGAATTGAGTTTGATCCAAGGGCTTCATATGATTGAAATATACCTAATACCAATTCAAGGAGTCAAAAATATTTGGTAATTAATCACAAAAAATGATTTGAAAGGTGTTCATACACCACAAATCGCCTAAGAGACTATGACGGTTTTACCCTTTGATTTGAAATAAGTTTGATCCAAGGGCTTCATATGATTGAAATATATCTAATACCTATTCAAGGAGTCAAAAACATTTGGTAATTAAGCACAACAAATGATTTGAAAGGTGTTCATACACCACAAATCGCCTAAGAGACTATGACGGTTTTACCCTTTGATTTGAATTGATTTTGATCCAAGGGCTTCATATGCTTTAAATATATCTAATACCTATTCAAGGACTCAAAAATATTTGGTAATTATTCACAACAAAATGATTTGAAAGGTGTTCATACACCACAAATCGCCTAAGAGACTATGAAGGTTTTACCCTTTGATTTGAATTGAGTTTGATCCAAGGGCTTCATATGATTGAAATATATCTAATACCAATTCAAGGAGTCAAAAATATTTGGTAATTATTCACAACAAAATGATTTGAAAGGTGTTCATACACCACAAATCGCCTAAGAGACTATGACGGTTTTACCCTTTGATTTGAATTGAGTTTGATCCAAGGGCTTCATATGATTGAAATATATCTAATACCTATTCAAGGAGTCAAAAATATTTGGTAATTATTCACAACAAAATGATTTGAAAGGTGTTCATACACCACAAATCGCCTAAGAGACTATGACGGTTTTACCCTTTGATTTGAATTGAGTTTGATCCAAGGGCTTCATATGCTTTAAATATATCTAATACCTATTCAAGGAGTCAAAAATATTTGGTAATTATTCACAACAAAATGATTTGAAAGGTGTTCATACACCACAAATCGCCTAAGAGACTATGACGGTTTTACCCTTTGATTTGAATTGAGTTTGATCCAAGGGCTTCATATGATTGAAATATATCTAATACCTATTCAAGGAGTCAAAAATATTTGGTAATTAATCACAACAAAATGATTTGAAAGGTGTTCATACACCACAAATCGCCTAAGAGACTATGACGGTTTTACCCTTTGATTTGAATTGAGTTTGATCCAAGGGCTTCATATGATTGAAATATATCTAATACCTATTCAAGGAGTCAAAAATATTTGGTAATTATTCACAACAAAATGATTTGAAAGGTGTTCATACACCACAAATCGCCTAAGAGACTATGACGGTTTTACCCTTTGATTTGAATTGAGTTTGATCCAAGGGCTTCATATGCTTTAAATATATCTAATACCTATTCAAGGAGTCAAAAATATTTGGTAATTATTCACAACAAAATGATTTGAAAGGTGTTCATACACCACAAATCGCCTAAGAGACTATGACGGTTTTACCCTTTGATTTGAATTGAGTTTGATCCAAGGGCTTCATATGATTGAAATATATCTAATACCTATTCAAGGAGTCAAAAATATTTGGTAATTAATCACAACAAAATGATTTGAAAGGTGTTCATACACCACAAATCGCCTAAGAGACTATGACGGTTTTACCCTTTGATTTGAAATGAGTTTGATCCAAGGGCTTCATATGCTTTAAATATATCTAATACCTATTCAAGGAGTCAAAAATATTTGGTAATTATTCACAAAAAATGATTTGAAAGGTGTTCATACACCACAAATCGCCTAAGAGACTATGACGGTTTTACCCTTTGATTTGAATTGAGTTTGATCCAAGGGCTTCATATGATTGAAATATATCTAATACCTATTCAAGGACTCAAAAATATTTGGTAATTATTGACAACAAAATGATTTGAAAGGTGTTCATACACCACAAATCGCCTAAGAGACTATGAAGGTTTTACCCTTTTATTTGAATTGAGTTTGATCCAAGGGCTTCATATGATTGAAATATACCTAATACCAATTCAAGGAGTCAAAAATATTTGGTAATTATTCACAACAAAATGATTTGAAAGGTGTTCATACACCACAAATCGCCTAAGAGACTATGACGGTTTTACCCTTTGATTTGAATTGAGTTTGATCCAAGGGCTTCATATGCTTTAAATATATCTAATACCTATTCAAGGAGTCAAAAATATTTGGTAATTATTCACAACAAAATGATTTGAAAGGTGTTCATACACCACAAATCGCCTAAGAGACTATGACGGTTTTACCCTTTGATTTGAATTGAGTTTGATCCAAGGGCTTCATATGCTTTAAATATATCTAATACCTATTCAAGGAGTCAAAAATATTTGGTAATTATTCACAAAAAATAATTTGAAAGGTGTTCATACGCCACAAATCGCCTAAGAGACTATGACGGTTTTACCCTTTGATTTGAAATAAGTTTGATCCAAGGGCTTCATATGATTGAAATATATCTAATACCTATTCAAGGAGTCAAAAATATTTGGTAATTAAACACAACAAATGATTTGAAAGGTGTTCATACACCACAAATCGCCTAAGAGACTATGACGGTTTTACCCTTTGATTTGAATTGATTTTGATCCAAGGGCTTCATATGCTTTAAATAGATCTAATACCTATTCAAGGACTCAGTAATATTTGGTAATTATTCACAACAAAATGTTTTAAAAGGTGTTCATACACCACAAATCGCCTAAGAGACTATGAAGGTTTTACCCTTTTATTTGAATTGAGTTTGATCCAAGGGCTTCATATGATAGAAATATACCTAATATCAATTCAAGGAGTCAAAAATATTTGGTAATTAAGAACAATAAATGATTTGAAAGGTGTTCATACACCACAAATCGCCTAAGAGATTACGACGGTTTTACCCTTTGATTTGAAATAATTTTGATCCAAGGGCTTCATATGATTGAAATATATCTAATACCGATTCAAGGAGTCAAAAACATTTGGTAATTAAGCACAACATATGATTTCAAAGGTGTTCATACACCACAAATCGCCTAAGAGACTATGACGGTTTTACCCTTTGATTTGAATTGATTTTGATCCAAGGGCTTCATATGCTTTAAATAGATCTAATACCTATTCAAGGACTCAAAGATATTTGGTAATTATTGACAACAAAATGTTTTAAAAGGTGTTCATACACCACAAATCGCCTAAGAGACTATGAAGGTTTTACCCTTTTATTTGAATTGAGTTTTATCCAAGGGCTTCATATGATAGAAATATACCTAATATCAATTCAAGGAGTCAAAATTATTTGGTAATTAAGAACAAAAAATGATTTGAAAGGTGTTCATACACCACAAATCGCCTAAGAGATTATGACGGTTTTACCCTTTGATTTGAAATAATTTTGAACAAAGTGCATTATATGATTGAAATATATCTAATACCGATTCAAGGAGTCATAAACATTTGGTAATTAAGCACAACAAATGATTTGAAAGGTGTTCATACACCACAAATCGCCTAAGAGACTATGACGGTTTTACCCTTTGATTTGAATTGATTTTGTTCCAAGGGCTTCATATGCTTTAAATAGATCTAATACCTATTCAAGGACTCAAGAATATTTGGTAATTATTGACCACAAAATTTTTTAAAAGGTGTTCATACACCACAAATCGCCTAAGAGACTATGAAGGTTTTACCCTTTTATTTGAATTGAGTTTGATCCATGGGCTTCATATGATAGAAATATACCTAATATCAATTCAAGGAGTCAAAAATATTTGGTAATTATTCACAACAAAATGATTTGAATGGTGTTCATACACCACAAATTGCCTAAGGACTATGACGGTTTTACCCTTTGATTTGAATTGAGTTTGATCCAAGAGCTTCATATGCTTTAAATATATCTAATACCTATTGAAGGAGTCAGAAATATTTTGTAAATATTCACAACAAAATAATTTGAAAAGTGTTCATACACCACAAATCGCCCAAGAGACTATGACGGTTTTACCCTTTAATTTGAAATGAGTTTGATCCAAGGGCTTCATATGCTTTAAATATATCTAATACCTATTCAAGGAGTCAAAAATATTTGGTAATTATTCACAAATAAATAATTTGAAAGGTGTTCATACGCCTCAAATCGCCGAAGAGAATATGACAGTTTTACCCTTTGATTTGAAATACGTTTGATCCAAGGGCTTCATATGATTGAAATATATCTAATACCTATTCAAGGAGTCAAAAATATTTGGTAATTAAACACAACAAATGATTTGAAAGGTGTTCATACACCACAAATCGCCTAAGAGACTATGACGGTTTTACCCTTTGATTTGAATTGATTTTGATCCAAGGGCTTCATATGCTTTAAATAGATCTAATACCTATTCAAGGACTCAGAGATATTTGGTAATTATTCACAACAAAATGTTTTAAAAGGTGTTCATACACCACAAATCGTCTAAGAGACTATGAAGGTTTTACCCTTTTATTTGAATTGAGTTTGATCCAAGGGCTTCATATGATAGAAATATACCTAATATCAATTCAAGGAGTCAAAAATATTTGGTAATTAAGAACAAAAAATGATTTGAAAGGTGTTCATACACCACAAATCGCCTAAGAGATTACGACGGTTTTACCCTTTGATTTGAAATAATTTTGATCCAAGGGCTTCATATGATTGAAATATATCTAATACTGATTCAAGGAGTCAAAAACATTTGGTAATTAAGCACAACATATGATTTCAAAGGTGTTCATACACCACAAATCGCCTAAGAGACTATGACGGTTTTACCCTTTGATTTGAATTGATTTTGATCCAAGGGCTTCATATGCTTTAAATAGATCTAATACCTATTCAAGGACTCAAAGATATTTGGTAATTATTGACAACAAAATGTTTTAAAAGGTGTTCATACACCACAAATCGCCTAAGAGACTATGAAGGTTTTACCCTTTTATTTGAATTGAGTTTTATCCAAGGGCTTCATATGATAGAAATATACCTAATATCAATTCAAGGAGTCAAAAATATTTGGTAATTAAGAACAAAAAATGATTTGAAAGGTGTTCATACACCACAAATCGCCTAAGAGATTATGACGGTTTTACCCTTTGATTTGAAATAATTTTGAACAAAGTGCATTATATGATTGAAATATATCTAATACCGATTCAAGGAGTCATAAACATTTGGTAATTAAGCACAACAAATGATTTGAAAGGTGTTCATACACCACAAATCGCCTAAGAGACTATGACGGTTTTACCCTTTGATTTGAATTGATTTTGATCCAAGGGCTTCATATGCTTTAAATAGATCTAATACCTATTCAAGGACTCAAAAATATTTGGTAATTATTGACAACAAAATGTTTTAAAAGGTGTTCATACACCACAAATCGCCTAAGAGACTATGAAGGTTTTACCCTTTTATTTGAATTGAGTTTTATCCAAGGGCTTCATATGATAGAAATATACCTAATATCAATTCAAGGAGTCAAAAATATTTGGTAATTAAGAACAAAAAATGATTTGAAAGGTGTTCATACACCACAAATCGCCTAAGAGATTATGACGGTTTTACCCTTTGATTTGAAATAATTTTGAACAAAGTGCATTATATGATTGAAATATATCTAATACCGATTCAAGGAGTCATAAACATTTGGTAATTAAGCACAACAAATGATTTGAAAGGTGTTCATACACCACAAATCGCCTAAGAGACTATGACGGTTTTACCCTTTGATTTGAATTGATTTTGTTCCAAGGGCTTCATATGCTTTAAATAGATCTAATACCTATTCAAGGACTCAAAAATATTTGGTAATTATTGACAACAAAATTTTTTAAAAGGTGTTCATACACCACAAATCGCCTAAGAGACTATGAAGGTTTTACCCTTTTATTTGAATTGAGTTTGATCCATGGGCTTCATATGATAGAAATATACCTAATATCAATTCAAGGAGTCAAAAATATTTGGTAATTAAGAACAAAAAATGATTTGAAAGGTGTTCATACACCACAAATCGCCTAAGAGATTATGACGGTTTTACCCTTTGATTTGAAATAATTTTGAAAAAAGTGCATTATATGATTGAAATATATCTAATACCGATTCAAGGAGTCATAAACATTTGGTAATTAAGCACAACAAATGATTTGAAAGGTGTTCATACACCACAAATCGCCTAAGAGACTATGACGGTTTTACCCTTTGATTTGAATTGATTTTGATCCAAGGGCTTCATATGCTTTAAATAGATCTAATACCTATTCAAGGACTCAAAGATATTTGGTAATTATTGAAAACAAAATGTTTTAAAAGGTGTTCATACACCACAAATCGCCTAAGAGACTATGAAGGTTTTACCCTTTTATTTGAATTGAGTTTTATCCAAGGGCTTCATATGATAGAAATATACCTAATATCAATTCAAGGAGTCAAAATTATTTGGTAATTAAGAACAAAAAATGATTTGAAAGGTGTTCATACACCACAAATCGCCTAAGAGATTATGACGGTTTTACCCTTTGATTTGAAATAATTTTGAACAAAGTGCATTATATGATTGAAATATATCTAATACCGATTCAAGGAGTCATAAACATTTGGTAATTAAGCACAACAAATGATTTGAAAGGTGTTCATACACCACAAATCGCCTAAGAGACTATGACGGTTTTACCCTTTGATTTGAATTGATTTTGTTCCAAGGGCTTCATATGCTTTAAATAGATCTAATACCTATTCAAGGACTCAAAAATATTTGGTAATTATTGACAACAAAATTTTTTAAATGGTTTTCATACACCACAAATCGCCTAAGAGACTATGAAGGTTTTACCCTTTTATTTTGAATTGAGTTTGATCCATGGGCTTCATATGATAGAAATATACCTAATATCAATTCAAGGAGTCAAAAATATTTGGTAATTATTCACAACAAAATGATTTGAATGGTGTTCATACACCACAAATTGCCTAAGGACTATGACGGTTTTACCCTTTGATTTGAATTGAGTTTGATCCAAGAGCTTCATATGCTTTAAATATATCTAATACCTATTGAAGGAGTCAGAAATATTTTGTAAATATTCACAACAAAATAATTTGAAAAGTGTTCATACACCACAAATCGCCCAAGAGACTATGACGGTTTTACCCTTTAATTTGAAATGAGTTTGATCCAAGGGCTTCATATGCTTTAAATATATCTAATACCTATTCAAGGAGTCAAAAATATTTGGTAATTATTCACAAATAAATAATTTGAAAGGTGTTCATACGCCTCAAATCGCCGAAGAGAATATGACAGTTTTACCCTTTGATTTGAAATACGTTTGATCCAAGGGCTTCATATGATTGAAATATATCTAATACCTATTCAAGGAGTCAAAAATATTTGGTAATTAAACACAACAAATGATTTGAAAGGTGTTCATACACCACAAATCGCCTAAGAGACTATGACGGTTTTACCCTTTGATTTGAATTGATTTTGATCCAAGGGCTTCATATGCTTTAAATAGATCTAATACCTATTCAAGGACTCAAAGATATTTGGTAATTATTCACAACAAAATGTTTTAAAAGGTGTTCATACACCACAAATCGTCTAAGAGACTATGAAGGTTTTACCCTTTTATTTGAATTGAGTTTGATCCAAGGGCTTCATATGATAGAAATATACCTAATATCAATTCAAGGAGTCAAAAATATTTGGTAATTAAGAACAAAAAATGATTTGAAAGGTGTTCATACACCACAAATCGCCTAAGAGATTACGACGGTTTTACCCTTTGATTTGAAATAATTTTGATCCAAGGGCTTCATATGATTGAAATATATCTAATACTGATTCAAGGAGTCAAAAACATTTGGTAATTAAGCACAACATATGATTTCAAAGGTGTTCATACACCACAAATCGCCTAAGAGACTATGACGGTTTTACCCTTTGATTAGAATTGATTTTGATCCAAGGGCTTCGTATGCTTTAAATATATCTAATACCTATTCAAGGACTCAAAGATATTTGGTAATTATTCACAACAAAATGTTTTAAAAGGTGTTCATACACCACAAATCGTCTAAGAGACTATGAAGGTTTTACCCTTTTATTTGAATTGAGTTTGATCCAAGGGCTTCATATGATAGAAATATACCTAATATCAATTCAAGGAGTCAAAAATATTTGGTAATTAAGAACAAAAAATGATTTGAAAGGTGTTCATACACCACAAATCGCCTAAGAGATTATGACGGTTTTACCCTTTGATTTGAAATAATTTTGAACAAAGTGCTTCATATGATTGAAATATATCTAATACCGATTCAAGTTGTCATAAACATTTGGTAATTAAGCACAACAAATGATTTGAAAGGTGTTCATACACCACAAATCGCCTAAGAGACTATGACGGTTTTACCCTTTGATTAGAATTGATTTTGATCCAAGGGCTTCGTATGCTTTAAATATATCTAATACCTATTCAAGGACTCAAAGATATTTGGTAATTATTCACAACAAAATGTTTTAAAAGGTGTTCATACACCACAAATCGTCTAAGAGACTATGAAGGTTTTACCCTTTTATTTGAATTGAGTTTGATCCATGGGCTTCATATGATAGAAATATACCTAATATCAATTCAAGGAGTCAAAAATATTTGGTAATTATTCACAACAAAATGATTTGAATGGTGTTCATACACCACAAATTGCCTAAGGACTATGACGGTTTTACCCTTTGATTTGAATTGAGTTTGATCCAAGAGCTTCATATGCTTTAAATATATCTGATACCTATTGAAGGAGTCAGAAATATTTTGTAAATATTCACAACAAAATAATTTGAAAAGTGTTCATACACCACAAATCGCCCAAGAGACTATGACGGTTTTACCCTTTAATTTGAAATGAGTTTGATCCAAGGGCTTCATATGCTTTAAATATATCTAATACCTATTCAAGGAGTAAAAAATATTTGGTAATTATTCACAAATAAATAATTTGAAAGGTGTTCATACGCCTCAAATCGCCGAAGAGAATATGACAGTTTTACCCTTTGATTTGAAATACGTTTGATCCAAGGGCTTCATATGATTGAAATATATCTAATACCTATTCAAGGAGTCAAAAATATTTGGTAATTAAACACAACAAATGATTTGAAAGGTGTTCATACACCACAAATCGCCTAAGAGACTATGACGGTTTTACCCTTTGATTTGAATTGAGTTTGATCCAAGGGCTTCATATGATTGAAATATACCTAATATCAATTCAAGGAGTCAAAAATATTTGGTAATTAAGAACAAAAAATGATTTGAAAGGTGTTCATACACCACAAATCGCCTAAGAGATTATGACGGTTTTACCCTTTGATTTGAAATAATTTTGATCAAAGTGCTTCATATGATTGAAATATATCTAATACCGATTCAAGGAGTCAAAAATATTTGGTAATTAAGCACAAAAAATGATTTGAAAGGTGTTCATACACCACAAATCGCCTAAGAGACTATGACGGTTTTACCCTTTGATTTGAAATGAGTTTGATCCAAGGGCTTCATATGCTTTAAATATATCTAATACCTATTCAAGGAGTCAAAAATATTTGGTAATTATTCACAACAAAATGATTTGAAAGGTGTTCATACACCACAAATCGCCTAAGAGACTATGACGGTTTTACCCTTTGATTTGAATTGAGTTTGATCCAAGGGCTTCATATGCTTTAAATAGATCTAATACCTATTCAAGGACTCAAAAATATTTGGTAATTATTCACAAAAAAATTATTTGAAAGGTGTTCATACACCACAAATCGCCTAAGAGACTATGACGGTTTTACCCTTTGATTTGAATTGAGTTTGATCCAAGGGCTTCATATGATTGAAATATATCTAATACCTATTCAAGGACTCAAAAATATTTGGTAATTAAACACAACAAAATGATTTGAAAGGTGTTCATACACCACAAATCGCCTAAGAGACTATGACGGTTTTACCCTTTGATTTGAATTGAGTTTGATCCAAGGGTTTCATATGATTGAAATATACCTAATACCAATTCAAGGAGTCAAAAATATTTGGTAATTACACAACAAAAATGATTTGAAAGGTGTTCATACACCACAAATCGCCTAAGAGACTATGACGGTTTTACCCTTTGATTTGAAATAATTTTGATCAAAGGGCTTCATATGATTGAAATATATCTAATACCTATTCAAGGACTCAAAAATATTTGGTAATTATTCACAACAAAATGATTTGAAAGGTGTTCATACACCACAAATCGCCTAAGAGACTATGACGGTTTTACCCTTTGATTTGAATTGAGTTTGATCCAAGGGCTTCATATGATTGAAATATACCTAATACCAATTCAAGGAGTCAAAAATATTTGGTAATTAAGCACAAAAAATGATTTGAAAGGTGTTCATACACCGCAAATCGCCTAAGAGACAATGACGATTTTACCCTTTGATTTGAATTGAGTTCGATCCAAGCGCTTCATATTCTTTAAATAGATCTGATACCTATTCAAGGACTCAAAAATATTTTGGTAATTATTCACAACAAAATGATTTGAAAGGTGTTCATACACCACAAATCGCCTAAGAGACTATGACGGTTTTACCCTTTGATTTGAATTGAGTTTGATCCAAGGGCTTCATATGCTTTAAATATATCTAATACATATTCAAGGAGTCAAAAATATTTGGTAATTATTCACAAAAAATTAATTTAAAAGGTGTTCATACGCCACAAATCGCCGAAGAGACTATGACGGTTTTACCCTTTGATTTAAAATACGTTTGATCCAAGGGCTTCATATGATTGAAATATATCTAATACCTATTCAAGGAGTCAAAAATATTTGGTAATTAAACACAAAAAATGATTTGAACAGTGTTCATACACCACAAATCGCCTAAGAGACCATGACGGTTTTACCCTTTGATTTGAATCGAGTTTGATCAAGGCGCTTCATATGATAGAAATATACCTAATACCAATACAAAAACTCTAAAATATTTGGTAATTGAGAACACTAATTAATTTGAAAGACGTTCATACACCATAAATCGCCTAAGAGATTATGACGGTTTTATCCTTTGATTTTAAATAATTTTGATCAAAGTGCTTCATATGCTTTAAATAGATCTGATACCTATTAAAGTACTTAAAAATATTTTGGTAATTATTCACAACAAAATGTTTCGAAAGGTGTTCATACACCACAAATCGCCTAAGAGACTATGACGATTTTACACTTTGATTTGAATTGAGTTTGATCCAAGGGCTTCATATGATTGAAATATACCTAATATCAATTCAAGAAGTCAAAAATATTTAGTAATTAAGAACAAAAAATGATTTGAAAGGTGTTCATACACCACAAATCGCCTAAGAGATTATGACGGTTTTATCCTTTGATTTTAAATAATTTTGATCAAAGTGCTTCATATGCTTTAAATAGATCTGATACCTATTCATGGACTCAAAAATATTTTGCTAATTATTCACAACAAAATGATTTGAAAGGTGTTCATACACCACAAATCGCCTAAGAGACTATGACGGTTTTACCCTTTGATTTGAATTGAGTTTGATCCAAGGGCTTCATATGATTGAAATATATCTAATATCAATTTAAGGAGTCAAAAATATTTGGTAATTAAGAACAAAAAATGATTTGAAAGTTGTTCATATACCATAAATCGCCTAAGAGATTATGACGGTTTTATCCTTTGATTTTAAATAATTTTGATCAATGTGCTTCATATACTTTAAATAGATCTGATACCTATTGAAGTACTCAAAAATATTTTGGTAATTATTCACAACAAAATGATTCGAAAGGTGTTCATACACCACAAATCGCCTAAGAGACTATGACGGTTTTACACTTTGATTTGAATTGAGTTTGATCCAAGGGCTTCATATGATTGAAATATACCTAATATCAATTCAAGGAGTCAAAAATATTTGGTAGTTAAGAACAAAAAATGATTTGAAAGGTGTTCATATACCACAAATCGCCTAAGAGATTATGACGGTTTTACCCTTTGAATTGAAATAATTTTGATCATAGTGCTTCATATAATTGAAATATATCTAATACCGATTCAAGGAGTCAGAAACATTTGTTAATTAAGCACAACAAATTATTTAAAAGGTGTTCATACACCACAAATCGCCTAAGAGACTATGACGGTTTTACCCTTTGATTTGAATTGAGTTTGATCCAGGGGATTCATATGCTTTAAATATATCTGATACCTATTCAAGGAGTCAGAAATATTTTGTAAATATTCACAACAAAATAATTTGAAAAGTGTTCATACACCACAAAACGCCCAAGAGACTATGACGGTTTTACCCTTTAATTTGTAATGAGTTTGATCCAAGGGCTTCATATGCTTTAAATATATCTAATCCCTATTCAAGGACTTACAAATATTTAGTAATTATTCCCAACAAAATGATTTGAATGGTGTTCATTCACCCTAAATCGTCTAAGAGACTATGACGGTTTTACCCTTTGTTTTGAATTGAGTTTGATCCAAGGGCTTCATATGCTTTAAATAGATCTAATACATATTCAAGGAGTAAAAAATATTTGGTAATTATTTACAAAAAAATGATTTAAAAGGTGTTCATACACCACAAATTGCCTAAGAGACTATGACGGTTTTACCCTTTGATTTGAATCGAGTTTGATCGAAGGGCTTCATATGATAGAAATATACCTAATATCAATTCAAAAAACTCTAAAATATTTGGTAATTGAGAACACAAAATGATTTGAAAGATGTTCATACACCATAAATCGCCTAAGAGATTATGACGGTTTTATCCTTTGATTTTAAATAATTTTATCAAAGTGCTTCATATGCTTGAAATATATCTAATACCGATTCAACGAGTCAAAAAAATTTGGTAATTAAGCACAAAAAATTATTTGAAAGGTGTTCATACACCACATATCGCCTAAGAGACTATGACGATTTTACCGTTTGATTTGAATTGAGTTTGATCCAAGGGCTTCATACGCTTTAAATAGATCTGATACCTATTCATGGACTCAAAAAATATTTTGCTAATTATTCACAAAAAAATGATTTGAAAGGTGTTCATACACCACAAATCGCCTAAGAGACTATGACGGTTTTACCCTTTGATTTGAATTGAGTTTGAGCCAAGGGCTTCATATGATTGAAATATATCTAATATCAATTCAAGGAGTCAAAAATATTTGGTAATTAAGAACAAAAAATTATTTGAAAGGTGTTCATATACCATAAATCGCCTAAGAGATTATGACGGTTTTATCCTTTGATTTTAAATAATTTTGATCAATGTGCTTCATATGCTTTAAATAGATCTGATACCTATTGAAGTACTCAAAAATATTTTGGTAATTATTCACAACAAAATGATTTGAAAGGTGTTCATACACCACAAATCGCCTAAGAGACTATGACGGTTTTACACTTTGATTTGAATTGAGTTTGTTCCAAGGGCTTCATATGATTGTAATATACCTAATATCAATTCAAGGAGTCAAAAATATTTGGTAATTAAGAACAAAAAATGATTTGAAAGGTGTTCATACACCACAAATCGCCTAAGAGATTATGACGGTTTTACCCTTTGTTTTGAAATAATTTTGATCCAAGGGCTTCATATGCTTTAAATAGATCTAATACCTATTCAAGGACTAAAAAATATTTGGTAATTATATACAACAAAATGATTTCAAAGGTGTTCTTACACCACAAATCGCCTAAGAGACCATGATGGTTTTACCCTTTGATTTAAATTGAGTTTCATCCAAGGGCTTCATATGATTGAAATATACCAAATATCAATTCAAGGAGTCAAAAATATTTGGTAATTAAGAACAAAAAATGATTTGAAAGGTGTTCATACACCACAAATCGCCTAAGAGATTATGACGGTTTTACTGTAACAGCCCGAACTCCCGAGCTGCTAAGCTTAACACGCTTAGCAAACTCATACCTCAATGAACATGGAATCCATGATAATCAATAATACTCTAGATGAAACATGCAGCGGAAACAACGTTAAATACACGATCCTGGACCTGTGGGTTATAGGCCCACAAAACAATATCCTTTATATAATACTTCAATTACAGAGTCATTCGATCTCAATCCCAAAGCAAAGGAATTAAATTAGAACATAACTACTCATTGTAACAAACTCCTTGTATCCAATATTATATCTCAGGACTTTAACCCATAATATACATCTGAATCATAACTTTGCTCTCAACTCGATTGTGGCTTCTAACATAATCCTGCATCAAGGTTAGACTCTGCCACCCACCAAGTGATAGGCCACAGAAATGACAAAACAATCAGCAAAGGCTGAGTACACACTGTATAATAGAAAATACAAGTTTAGGTGTATTTTGAAACTAACACATAGTTATAATAACAAATAATCACATTCAACTCAGTTACTATAGTTTCATAAAATCGAATCGTTTGGCATGAACGCGAATGGAGAGGGGTACCATGTAGTACCAGCTGTCTCCAAACTGTTGAGGGTCGTCACCCCACCTTTTATGTTCTGCTTGCAAGACTTAACCCGGACATGTCCTATAACGCCAGAATTTCGCCCATCCTGCAAGGCAACAGCTAGGGACTCCCCGCCCTAACTCGGGTGCCTGTTCACGCCTCACTTTCATATTTGTAATTTAAGATATTTAATAGTTCATACTTTAATACTAAATACTCATAATCCTCATCGATCCATCCTTAACTCATAGATTCTTTATCAACTCTCTCCAATTACTCTTACGTTAGTAGTTGAGAAACAATAGAGTTTTCATACTTGAAACTAGTCTTTAACGTAGCAACTTTGATTGAACTTAACCAATTATGCCTTAGAGACTTGATTAACACTTAGACATATAATTCTATGAAGAGTATACCTATTATCGATCACTACGCAAGTCCATGTACTTGGCAGATCCTAATTGGAAACATAAACACGATAACTTGGTGTATAAGCGTTGTTTAGATCACATAAAACAACTTTAATGAACCTTAGCATGTTATGTCCATGTTCTATACTCAATATACACATAATAAGATACACATCATAAGTAAATTCATTTCATAAACATTCTTCACACTAGAAAGAAACAATCACCTAACTATAAGTATGGAATTTTCTAGGTTAAAACCAAACTAGGTGTGTGTACCTTCACTTAAGAGGCTTTATTCAATGAAACTTCTTAATCCAATTGTTTCACTACTCCTACAGCTTCCCCTAAATCAGTATCATGCTAAGAATTAGTTCAAACAAGATTTTAAATATGAAAAACTAAGCTTAAACACAAGAGGTGTAATCTGTTGAACTTACAGCAACTTATGTGATCTTTAAGCAAGGTTTTCTATATGATTTTAAGGTCTTATGATTAACACCAAATCTTGAACTACTTGGTATGGATGTCCATAAGTGTTATATTTAAAGAAAAGTAGGCGTCCAAGAGAAAGAAAGAAGAGAAAAGTGGCGAAAACCAGAACAGGTATATATACCCTGTTCTGGCGGTACCCAAGGGGGAGGGAAATGCGTTCTGGGCAAGGTCGATTTCTGGGTATTTCTGGGAGGTTCTTGCTTGTGGTGGTAGCTTGAGGTGTTTTCTTTCATGCACCCAGAGGGTTTTAAGAGATCGACACCCAAGTAGCTGCTAAGCAGCCTTCTTTGAGCATAGGTCTGAGCTGTACTTTTAGCTGGCCAGTTTTTACTTAGTGAGCAATTTACCTTAGTGAGCCACGTAATTCTTGGGCATAAATGTCCATTTTGCCTTAAGACATCCCAAGCACGTCATATATAAAGTTTGGTTAGGTTCTAAGCTCGGATTCAACCCCGAAAGGCTCTTTAACTGGGAGTTTGTTGCTACCCGATAAAACGATCTATATACGATTTTCACAATCTTAATGAATAAGGTTCTTAAGGATCTTCTAACTTCTTTATTGGTTTCAAAAACCTTCCTAACCAATAAAAATGATAGATCTTACCCACTTTTGTCCTCATATGGTGTTGGAGAGTATTCTAATCTGCTTAAAGGGCTAAAACCAATTGAAACCTTAACACAACTAACAATCCAAGTAACTCTCTTCACCTGAAATACTTTAGAATCCTATTTAAATAACTTAATATAATTAGCTTTAAACTCAACCTGCTTAAAATTCAGGCTATTACATTTACCATTTGATTTGAAATAATTTTGATCAAAGTGCTTCATATGATTGAAATATATCTAATACCAATTCAAGGAGTCAGAAACATTTGGTAATTAAGCACAACAAATGATTTGAAAGGTTTTCATACACCACAAATCGCCTAAGAGACTATGACGATTTTACCCTTTAATTTGAATTGAGTTTGATCCAAGGGCTTCATATGCTTTAAATAGATCTAGTACCTATTCAAGGACTCAAAAATATTTGGTAATTATTCACAACAAAATGATTTGACTGATGTTCATACACCACAAATTGCCTAAGGACTATGACGGTTTTACCCTTTGATTTGAATGGAGTTTGATCCAAGAGCTTCATATTCTTTAAATATATCTGATACCTATTCAAGGAGTCAGAAATATTTTGTAAATATTCACAATAAAATAATTTGAAAAGAGTTCATACACCACAAATCGCCCAAGAGACTATGACGGTTTTACCCTTTAATTTGAAATGAGTTTGATCCAAGGGCTTCATATGCTTTAAATATATCTAATACCTATTCAAGGACCCAAAAATATTTGGTAATTATTCACAACAAAATGATTCGAAAGGTGTTCATTCACCACAAATCGTCTAAGAGACTATGACGGTTTTACCCTTTGTTTTGAATTTACTTTGATCCAAGGGCTTCATATTATTTAAATATATCTAATACCTATTCAAGGAGTCAAAAATATTTGGGAATTATTCACAAAAAAATAATTTGAAAGGTCTTCATACGCCACAAATCGCCGAAGAGACTATGACAGTTTTACTCTTTGATTCGAAATAAGTTTGATCTAAGGGCTTCATATGATTTAAATATATCTAATACATACAAGGACTCAAAACTACTTGGTAGTTAAACACAAAAAATGATTTGAAAGGTGTTCATACACCACAAATAGCCTAAAAGACTATGACGGTTTTACCCTTTGATTTGAATTGAGATTGATCCAAGGGCTTCATATGCTTTAAATAGATCTAGTACCTATTCAAGGACTCAAAAATATTTGGTAATTATTCACAACAAAATGATTTGACTGGTGTTCATACACCACAAATTGCCTAAGGACTATGACGGTTTTACCCTTTGATTTGAATGGAGTTTGATCCAAGAGCTTCATATTCTTTAAATATATCTGATACCTATTCAAGGAGTCAGAAATATTTTGTAAATATTCACAATAAAATAATTTGAAAAGAGTTCATACACCACAAATCGCCCAAGAGACTATGACGGTTTTACCCTTTAATTTGAAATGAGTTTGATCCAAGGGCTTCATATGCTTTAAATATATCTAATACCTATTCAAGGACCCAAAAATATTTGGTAATTATTCACAACAAAATGATTCGAAAGGTGTTCATTCACCACAAATCGTCTAAGAGACTATGACGGTTTTACCCATTGTTTTGAATTTACTTTGATCCAAGGGCTTCATATTATTTAAATATATCTAATACCTATTCAATGAGTCAAAAATATTTTGGAATTATTCACAAAAAAATAATTTGAAAGGTCTTCATACGCCACAAATCGCCGAAGAGACTATGACAGTTTTACTCTTTGATTCGAAATAAGTTTGATCTAAGGGCTTCATATGATTTAAATATATCTAATACATACAAGGACTCAAAAATACTTGGTAGTTAAACACAAAAAATGATTTGAAAGGTATTCATACACCACAAATAGCCTAAAAGACTATGACGGTTTTACCCTTTGATTTGAATTGAGTTTGATCCAAGGGCTTCATATGCTTTAAATAGATCTAATACCTATTCAAGGACTCAAAAATATTTGGTAATTATTCACAACAAAATGTTTTAAAAGGTGTTGATACACCACAAATTGCCTAAGAGACTATGAAGGTTTTACCCTTTGATTTGAATTGAGTTTATTCCAAGGGCTTCATATGATAGAAATATACCTAATATCAATTCAAAGACTCAAAATATTTGGTAATTAAGAACACAAAATGAATTGAAAGGTGTTCATACACCACAAATCGCCTAAGAGATTATAACGGTTTTATCCTTTGATTTTAAATAATTTTGATCAAAGTGCTTCATATGATTGAAATATATCTAATACCGATTCAAGGAGTCAAAAATATTTGGTAATTAAGCACAAAAAATGATTTGAAAGGTGTTCATACACCACAAATCGCCTAAGAGACAATGACGATTTTACCCTTTGATTTGAATTGAGTTTGATCCAAGGGCTTCATATGCTTTAATTAGATCTTATACCTATTCAAGGACTCAAAATATTTTGGTAATTATTCACAACAAAATGAATTGAATGGTGTTCATTCACCATAAATCGTCTAAGAGACTATGAAAGTTTTACCCTTTGTTTTGAATTAAGTTTGATCCAAGGGCTTCATATGCTTTAAATATATCTAATACATATTCAAGGAGTCAAAAATATTTGGAAATTATTCACAAAAAAATAATTTGAAAGGTGTTCATACGCCACAAATCGCCGAAGAGACTATGACGGTTTTACCCTTTGATTTAAAATACGTTTGATCCAAGGGCTTCATATGATTGAAATATATCTAATACCTATTCAAGGAGTCAAAAATATTTGGTAATTAAACACAAAAAATGATTTGAAAAGTGTTCATACACCACATATCGCCTAAGAGACTATGACGGTTTTAGCCTTTGATTTGAATTGAGTTTGATCCAAGGGCTTCATAAGCTTTAAATAGATCTAATACATATTCAAGGACTCAAAAATATTTGGTAATTATTCACAACAAAATGATTAAAAAGGTGTTCATACACAATAAATCGCCTAAGAGACTATGACGGTTTTACCCTTTGATTTGAATCGAGTTTGATCGAAGCGCTTCATGTGATAGAAATATACCTAATACCAATTCAAAAACTCTAAAATATTTGGTAATTGAGAACACAAATCAATTTGAAAGATGTTCATACACCATAAATCGCCTAAAAGATTATGACGGTTTTATTCTTTGATTTTAAATAATTTTGATCAAAGTGCTTCATATTCTTTAAATAGATCTGATACCTATTGAAGTACTTAAAAATATTTTGGTAATTATTCACAACAAAATGATTCGAAAGGTGTTCATACACCACAAATCGCCTAAGAGACTATGACGGTTTTACACTTTGATTTGAATTGAGTTTGATCCAAGGGCTTCATATGATTGAAATATACCTAATATCAATTCAAGGAGTCAAAAATATTTAGTAATTAAGAAACACCACAAATCGCCTAAGAGACTATGACGGTTTTACCCTTTGATTTGAATTGAGTTTGATCCAAGGGCTTCATATGATTGAAATATACCTAATATCAATTCAAGGAGTCAAAAAATATTTGGTAATTAAGAACAAAAAATGATTTGTAAGGTGTTCATATACCACAAATCGCCTAAGAGATTATGATGGTTTTACCCTTGGACTTGAAATAATTTTTATCAACGTGCTTCATATGATTGAAATATATCTAATACCGATTCAAGGAGTCAGAAACATTTGTTAATTAAGCACAACAAATAATTTGAAAGATGTTCATTCACCACAAATCGCCTAACAGACTATGATCTATTTACCCTATGATTTGAATTGAGTTTGATCCAAGGGCCTCATATGCTTTAAAAAGATCTAGTACCTATTCAAAAACTGAAAAATATTTGGTAATTATTCACAACAAAATGATTTGAATGGTGTTCATACCACAAAAAATCGCCTAAGCGTTTATGACGGTTTTACCCTTTGATTTGAATTGATTTTGATCCAAGGGCATCATATGTTTTAAATATATCAGGTACCTATTCATGGAGTCAGAAATATTTTTTAAATATTCACAACAAAATAACTTGAAAAGTGTTCATACACCATAAATCACCCAAGAGACTATGACGGTTTTACCCTTTAATTTGAAATGAGTTTGATCCAAGGTCTTGATATGCTTTAAATATATCTAATTGCTATTAAAGGAGGTAATTATTCACAACAAAATGATTAGAATGGTGTTCATTCACCATAAATCGTCTAAGAGACTATTACGGTTTTACCCTTTGTTTTGAATTGAATTTGATCACAGGGCTTCATATGCTTTAAATATATCTAATACATATTCAAGGAGTCAAAAATATTTGGTAATGATTTACAAAAAAATAATTTGAAAAGTGTTCATACGCCACAAATCGCCGAGGAGACTATGACGGTTTTACCCATTGATTTAAAATACGTTTGATCCAAGGGCTTCGTATGATTGAAATATATCTAATACCTATTCAAGGAGTAAAAAATATTTTGTAATTAAAAACAAAAAATGATTTGAAAGGTGTTCATACACCACAAATCGCCTAAGAGACTATGACTGTTTTACCCTTTGATTTGAATTGAGTTTGATCCAAGGATTATATATGCTTTAAATAGATGTAATCTATATTCAAGGACTCCCAAATATTTGGTAATTATTCACAACAAAATGATTTAAAAGGTGTTCATACACCACAAATCGCCTAAGAGACTATGACGATTTTACCCTTTGATTTGAATCGAGTTTGATCCAAGGGCTTCATATGATAGAAATATACCTAATATCAATTCAAAAACTCTAAAATATTTGGTAATTGAGAACACAAAATGATTTGAAAGGTGTTCATACAACACAAATAGCCTAAGAGACTGTGACGATTTTACCCTTTGATTTGAATTGAGTTTGATCCAAGGGCTTCATACGCTTTAAATAGATCTGATACCTATTCAAGGACTCAAAAATATTTTGCTAATTATTCACAACAAAATGATTTGAAAGGTGTTCATACACCACAAATCGCCTACCAGACTATGACGGTTTTACCCTTTGATATGAAATGAGTTTGATCCAAGGGTTTCCTATGATTGAAATATACCTAATATCAATTGAAGGAGTCAAAAATATTTGGAAATTAAGAATAAAAAATGATTTGAAAGGTGTTCATATACCACAAATCGCCTAAGAGATTATGACGGTTTTACCCTTTGACTTGAAATAATTTTTATCAAAGTGCTTCATATGATTGTAATATATCTAATACCGATTCAAGGAGTCAGAAACAATTGTTAATTAAGCACAACAAATAATTTGAAAGGTGTTCATTCACCACAAATCCCCTAAGAGACTATGACGGTTTTACCCTTTGATTTGAATTGAGTTTGATCCAAGGGCGTCATATGCTTTACAAAGATCTAGTACCTATTCAAGGACTGAAAAATATTTGGTAATTATTCACACCAAATTTTTTGAATGGTGTTCATGCACCACAAATCGCCTAAGAGTTTATGACGATTTTACCCTTTGATTTGAATTGATTTTGATCCAAGGGCATCATATTCTTTAAATATATCTGGTACCTATTCATGGAGTCAGAAATATTTTCTAAATATTCACAACAAAATAATTTGAACAGTGTTCATACACCACTAATCGCCCAAGAGACTATAACGGTTTTACCCTTTAATTTGAAATGAGTTTGATCCAAGGGCTTCATATGCTTTAAATATATCTAATTCCTATTCAAGGAATTAAAAATATTTGGTAACTATTCACAACAAAATGATTTGAATGGTGTACATTCACCATAAATCGTCTAAGAGACTATGACGATTTTACCCTTTGTTTCGAATTAAATTTGATCCAAGGGCTTCATATGCTTTAAATATATCTTATACATATTCAAGGAGTCAAAAATATTGAAAGGAGTTCATACGCCACAAATCTCCGAAGAGACTATGACGGTTTTACCCTTTGATTTGAATCGAGTTTGATCAAAGGGCTTCATATGATAGAAATATACCTAATATCAATTCTAAAACTCTAAAATATTTGGTAATTGAAAACACAAAATGATTTGAAAGATGTTCATACACCATAAGTCGCCTAAGAGATTATGACGGTTTTATCCTTTGATTTTAAATAATTTTGATCAAAGTGCTTCATATGCTTTAAATAGATGTGATACCTATTGAAGTACTTAAAAATATTTTGGTAATTATTCACAACAAAATGATTCGAAAGGTGTTCATACACCACATATCAATTCAATGTTTCACTACTCCTACAGCTTCCCCTGAATCAGTATCATGCTAAGAATTAGTTCAAACAAGCTTTTAAATATGAAAAACTAAGCTTAAACACAAGAGGTGTAATCTGTTGAACTTACAGCAACTTATGTGATCTTTAAGCAAGGTTTTCTATATGATTTTAAGGTCTTATGATTAACACCAAATCTTGAACTACTTGGTATGGATGTCCAGAAGTGTTATATTTAAAGAAAAGTAGGCGTCCAAGAGAAAGAAAAGAGAAAAGAGGCGAAAACCAGAACAGGTATATATACCCTGTTCTGGCGGTACCCAAGGGGGAGGGAAATGCGTTCTGGGCAAGGTAGATTTCTGGGTATTTCTGGGAGGTTCTTGCTTGTGGTGGTAGCTTGAGGTGTTTTCTTTCATGCACCCAAAGGGTTTTAAGAGATCGACACCCAAGTAGCTGCTAAGCAGCCTTCTTTGAGCATAGGTCTGAGCTGTACTTTTAGCTGGCCAGTTTTTACTTAGTGAGCAATTTACCTTAGTGAGCCACGTAATTCTTGGGCATAAATGTCCATTTTGCCTTAAGACATCCCAAGCACGTCATATATAAATTTTGGTTAGGTTCTAAGCTCGGATTCAACCCCGAAAGGCTCTTTAACTGGAAGTTCGTTGCTACCCGATAAAACGATCTATATACGATTTTCACAATATTAATGAATAAGGTTCTTAAGGATCTTCTAACTTCTTTATTGGTTTCCAAAACCTTCCTAACCAATAAAAATGATAGATCTTACCCACTTTTGTCCTCATATGGTGTTGGAGAGTATTCTAATCTGCTTAAAGGGCTAAAACCAATTGAAACCTTAACACAACTAACAATGCAAGTAACTCTCTTCACCTGAAATACTTTAGAATCCTATTTAAATAACTTAATATAATTAGCTTTAAACTCAACCTGCTTAAAATTCAGGCTATTACATTTACCCTTTGATTTGAAATAATTTTGATCAAAGTGCTTCATATGATTGAAATATATCTAATACCAATTCAAGGAGTCAGAAACATTTGGTAACTAAGCACAACAAATGATTTGAAAGGTTTTCATACACCACAAATCGCCTAAGAGACTATGACGGTTTTACCCTTTGATTTGAATTGAGTTTGATCCAAGGGCGTCATATGCTTTAAATAGATCTAGTACCTATTCAAGGAATCAAAAATATTTGGTAATTATTCACAACAAAATGATTTGAATGGTGTTCATACACCACGAATTGCCTAAGGACTATGACGGTTTTACCCTTTGATTTGAATGGAGTTTGATCCAAGAGCTTCATATTCTTTAAATATATCTGATACCTATTCAAGGAGTCAGAAATATTTTGTAAATATTCACAATAAAATAATTTGAAAAGAGTTCATACACCACAAATCTCCCAAGAGACTATGACGGTTTTACCCTTTAATTTGAAATGAGTTTGATCCAAGGGCTTCATATGCTTTAAATATATCTAATACCTATTCAAGGACCCAAAAATATTTGGTAATTATTCACAACAAAATGATTCGAAAGGTGTTCATTCACCACAAATCGTCTAAGAGACTATGACGGTTTTACCCTTTGTTTTGAATTTACTTTGATCCAAGGGCTTCATATTATTTAAATATATCTAATACCTATTCAAGGAGTCAAAAATATTTGGGAATTATTCACAAAAAAATAATTTGAAAGGTCTTCATACGCCACAAATCGCCGAAGAGACTATGACAGTTTTACTCTTTGATTCGAAATAAGTGTGATCTAAGGGCTTCATATGATTTAAATATATCTAATACATACAAGGACTCAAAAATACTTGGTAGTTAAACACAAAAAATGATTTGAAAGGTGTTCATACACCACAAATAGCCTAAAAGACTATGACGGTTTTACCCTTTGATTTGAATTGAGTTTGATCCAAGGGCTTCATATGCTTTAAATAGATCTAATACCTATTCAAGGACTCAAAAATATTTGGTAATTATTCACAACAAAATGTTTTAAAAGGTGTTCATACACCACAAATTGCCTAAGAGACTATGAAGGTTTTACCCTTTGATTTGAATTGAGTTTATTCCAAGGGCTTCATATGATAGAAATATACCTAATATCAATTCAAAGACTCAAAATATTTGGTAATTAAGAACACAAAATGAATTGAAAGGTGTTCATACACCACAAATCGCCTAAGAGATTATAACGGTTTTATCCTTTGATTTTAAATAATTTTGATCAAAGTGCTTCATATGATTGAAATATATCTAATACCAATTCAAGGAGTCAAAAATATTTGGTAATTAAGCACAAAAAATGATTTGAAAGGTGATCATACACCACAAATCGCCTAAGAGACAATGACGATTTTACCCTTTGATTTGAATTGAGTTTGATCCAAGGGCTTCATATGCTTTAATTAGATCTGATACCTATTCAAGGACTAAAAATATTTTGGTAATTATTCACAACAAAATGAATTGAATGGTGTTCATTCACCATAAATCGTCTAAGAGACTATGAAAGTTTTACCCTTTGTTTTGAATTAAGTTTGATCCAAGGGCTTCATATGCTTTAAATATATCTAATACATATTCAAGGAGTCAAAAATATTTGGAAATTATTCACAAAAAAATAATTTGAAAGGTGTTCATACGCCACAAATCGCCGAAGAGACTATGACGGTTTTACCCTTTGATTTGAATTGAGTTTGATCCAAGGGCGTCATATGCTTTAAAAAGATGTAGTACCTATTCAAGGACTGAAAAATATTTGGTAATTATTCACAACAAATTTTTTGAATGGTGTTCATGCACCACAAATTGCTTAAGAGTTTATGACGATTTTACCCTTTGATTTGAATTGATTTTGATCCAAGGGCATCATATGCTTTAAATATATCTGGTACCTATTCAGGTAGTCAGAAATATTTTTTAAATATTCACAAAAAAATAATTTGAAAAGTATTCATACACCACAAATCGCCCAGGAGACTATAAAGGTTTTACCCTTTAATTTGAAATGAGTTTGATCCAAGGGCTTCATATGCTTTAAATATATCTAATTCCTATTCAAGGAATTAAGAAAATTTTTGGTAACTATTCACAACAAAATGAGTTGAATGGTGTTCATTCACTATAAATCGTCTAAGAGACTATGACGGTTTTACCCTTTGTTTCGAATTAAATTTGATCCAAGGGCTTCATATGCTTTAAATATATCTTATACATATTCAAGGAGTCAAAAATATTGGTAATTATTTACAACAAAATAATTTGAAAGGAGTTCATACGCCACAAATCGCCTAAGAGACTATGACGGTTTTACCCTTTGATTTGAATTGAGTTTGATCCAAGGGCTTCATATGCTTTAAATAGATCTAATACATATTCAAGGACTCAAAAATATTTGGTAATTATTCACAACAAAATGATTTAAAAGGTGTTCATACACCACAAATCGCCTAAGAGACTATGACGGTTTTACCCTTTGATTTGAATCGAGTTTGATCCAAGGGCTTCATATGATAGAAATATACCTAATATCAATTCTAAAACTCTAAAATATTTGGTAATTGAGATCAGAAAATGATTTGAAAGATGTTCATACACCTTAAGTCGCCTAAGAGATTATGACGGTTTTATCCTTTGATTTTAAATAATTTTGATCAAAGTTCTTCATATGCTTTAAATAGATGTGATACCTATTGAAGTACTTAAAAATATTTTGGTAATTATTCACAACAAAATGATTCGAAAGGTGTTCATACACCACAAATCGCCTAAGAGACTATGACGGTTTTACACTTTGATTTGAATTGAGTTTGATCCAAGGGCTTCATATGATTGAAATATACCTAATATCAATTCAATGAGTCAAAAATATTTAGTAATTAAGACCAAAAAATGATTTGAAAGGAGTTCATACACCACAAATCGCCTAAGAGATTATGACTGGTTTATCCTTTGATTTTAAATAATTTTGATCAAAGTGCTTCCTATGGTTGAAATATACCTCATATCAATTATAGGATTCAAAAACATAAACACG